>BMAV01015303.1:39672-77442 GCA_019973955.1 Trichonephila inaurata madagascariensis
TTTGGTGTGATTAAATGAGTAAGTTCTTAAATTTTAGTACCTCACTATAAGCTAACCTACTGTCAATTGGTGACGGTATTTACAATCTTACACCATATTCAAGTGACGAGGACGACACCCGAAGTCGAACCCTCTCCAAATTTCCACATCAAGCCAATGGGAAGAATTTGAGTCTCAATAAATTTCACATGCATCAGTAGCACTTGCCATGGTGCCCCGAACTTATGATATGGCAACTTTGAATCCGTTACATCAGGACCAATAGGGTACTGCGACCTATTTCGACGTGGTATGAAAGTGTAGAAAGTTCGGTAGACACCCTCGTCGCTTGACCAACATTCGTAGTTAGTTGCTGATAACCCTTGTGTAGCTTCGTATGACAGTATATTAATAAACACTTTTTGCTCAGCTTTTGCTAGCAGTAATTTTTTGAACCATGGTCAAGTGACGAGGACGACATTTTAGCTGGCAACCCCCTCTCCTAACTACCACATCAGACCCACAGGAGGAGGTTTGAGCTCTCGACAGATTTGACGTGCATCGTCCCTTACACGGCGGGACTTCAATGGTACTGGGCTCGAACTCAATACATGCCTGTCATGATCTGATACCTTGAACACTGAACTGCCGCAGAACTGCAACTTCAGTGACACAAGGGCTCCTATTCATGTAAAATTGGCCACGAGTTCGTGATCATAACAACTAATCTACCGTGGCCACTGATGTTTTTTTTTTTTTTGTTTTTTTTTTTTTGCATCGTGCTTTTGAGTAGAAAAAAAATTCTTGTGCAATCATATGCACTGTCTCTTAACACTGCTGTTCTGTGTAGTTATCGTGGCCGTGGTAGCATAGTGGTTAAGATATCGGATCGTGGCTGGCTTGTCGAACCCAGTATCTCTAAAGACCCGCCGTGTAGGGCTGCGATGCACATTAAATCTGTCGAGAGCTCAAATGTCTTCCCGTATTTGTTGTGTGGTAGTTTGGAAAGGCGGTTGCCAGCTCAGGTATCGTCCTCTTCACTTGACCATGTTCAAAATTACGAGGTCCGTCGCCAAAAGCCCTCGTGTAGCTGAACACACAGTGCGGTGTTAATATTCACTTACTCTCTGTAGTTGTAGCTTTTGTTAGTAGTTCGTTTTGCTTTGTTTATTAATAATTTTAAAGATGATTGATTGTTCTTAGAAAGGTAATTCCGTTGATACCGTGTCTAAAGTTTATGACAAATGATTAGGATGTAACGATTCTCTTGAAACCACGGAAAAGGTAGGGCATTTGTTTATTATATTATATTATATTAAATAACTTACCTACATTTATAAAAATTCTAAAAATCAAGATCTAGTTTTAAACGTAATTTTGTAGATGGCAAGAATATATATCAACTAATATACACTATGATTTGAGTGTCGTTTTCATTGTTTAATATAATAATGAATATATACTGTATTTATAATCAATTTTAAGTTTTTGTTGCTGTAATTAATGTGACTACGTTCGGAGCCGTGATTTTGCAAAGGCTTCTAAATGAAAAAAAAAATTTTTAATATTTAGAATGACAAATTAGAATATATATGAAAATTTGTTTTATAAATATTATAATAAAAATAATATAAATGCAAATTTTTGCAACAGATGGAAAAAATATTCAAAACATTATTCTGTTATTTAAATTGCTTTTTTCTCAAGCCTCTCTGTAGAGTCCTAATGATGGTTTTTGAAAAATCACATCATTTTCAGGGTTGCTAGCAAGCGTAATAATAACTAATGTTTTTAGTTAAAATTTTACTGTTCTTTGATATATTAAAATATGATAAAATCCGCTTCTAAGTACTATATTTCAAGAATTTTATTCCAATCTGCATATAAAAGTCTTAAATATATGTAGGCGAAATATGATTACGAAAGAATTTTCTTACGAAAATTGAACTTTTGATGTTTTGTCATTTAATCATATTTTCACAAAATTGCCTTTAAATAAGTTTTTCCCATAATATTCTTACAGCCATTTTATATGTATATTCTAATTCAAGTGACACTAAGAAAATATATTCATTTACACTCATTTTCCAAATCTTCGTTCGGAACATACTCATTCGCCTAGGTTCGAGGGCTAATTTTCTCAATAATTCATTTTCAGAAGTATTTATAGTTAAAGATCGTAAATAGCTTTAAAGAGTGATGATTATTAAATAAATAACTCCCTTGCTTTTGAAGAAAAAAAAATTATTTTATAAGAAACTCTAGCAAAATTTCCAATGTTAATAAAAACACAATAAATAAAAATGCATTCGTCATAATGTAATTTATTTAGATTGATATACTTCTCGATCCACCTGAAGTATCACAAACCGCGGGGTAAAAAATGTTTTAAGAAATAAGTATATTATAAACATTAAAAAATTTGACGTTAAAGATTTTTCCTCAAAATTTCTCTAAGTTTTAAACTAAAAATGGGGCTGTAAAATGTAATTCAATATAACCATCTTGTTAAAAACCTATGATTTTTTAACACGCTTATATAAATTTCACTTGTACGTAACAGAATCCTTGAACACGATTTTTACCCTCCTTAAAAGGTTAAATTAAATCGAAATTTTGGACACTTGTCAAGGACCGATGTCAATACAATAATTTCATAAGATTGTTCCATTGTCCTGTGCAGGATTTCAGGAATAACGATTTCCAGATTTGGTGACTAATTCCAGATTTAGCTACTAAAAGATTAAGGTGCCACCCTTAAGGCGCGAATAGGTTTGTGATTAATACAAATAAAAACAGACAAAAAAGGTGTTCTTTATGTGAAAAAGGGAAGGGTGGGTGCTTCAGCAATTTTTTACGATAATATAAACAGTTGTATAGTTTTTCTGATAATGGAAATTAAAAAAAAAAAAAAGACTCGTGCATGTGAAAAAATTGTTCTAACTGCTGAATATTTTAATTTTAATTTTATTTTTATAAAGCAATGTACGTATAGAAGTGATGATACGAATTAACATTATAGCGATACGTTTAAAAGGTGATAATACGATAACATTTAATATTTCTTCTTAACACACTTTTAATAGTTTGACCTGTATTTATAGAGACGGAATTTCTGAAATATAACAGTAAGGAAGTCATCCGAGGTCCCGTAAATGCAAATAATAAATACCCTTCAGACCCGTTAATTAACATCCATTGAAAAGCAAGATTAATTCCAGCAGCCACGTAATTGCGGGTTCAAATATCAAACTCAAGGATAGACTCAACAATGAATAAATGATAGTTTAAAAAACTAAAACAAAGCACGCTTTTATTGTAGATCGAACTAAGAAATGAAAAATAAATGATAATTTAAAAAAAGAATTAAACACGCTTTTATTGTGAATCAAACTAAAAAATAAGAAAAATAATAATTCTAAATATTAGAATAAAATAATTAACGATAAAATTAATGTCATCGAGGTAAAAGTGTGGAGTGTGCTTTACACTACATTTTTTACACTAACTCAGCATTTCGGAATAGAACTAGTGAGAAATTATAACACATAATATATAGAGAAAAACAGGCTTTTATTCCAATGACACACATTAATTTTCTCGTTACTCATTTTATTCTTATATTAGGAATTACTTTTTAGCTTTTTAGTTCGATTCACTATAAAACCGTGTTCATTAGTTTTCTTAAAGCTTATAATTTATGACACACTTTAGAGGTGTCATCACATAAGTGTTAAAACTTTTATTGAATTTTATTGCAATGTTTTGGAGACGTCGATTTTTTTTTTTTTTACATATAATCATTAAAATTTCATTCCTTAAAAAGCACATTTAAAAATACAATTATAAGTTTAAAAAAGTAAATATTAGAAAAACAACTAAAGATTTTTACAAAATGACATTTCGTTTTCCACAATCCTTGTATTTCTTTTTCTTAATGGTTCAACACCTAAAAAATACCTTTTAAAAATAGACTGATTCCTTAACCATTTATAAAACTATATTTCGAATACTTTTTTTTTCTTATTTTAAAGCACAATTGATTACATTTTTCAAACCTTTTCAAAAATACTTTAATGTATATAGGGTATCATAATTTTTTGATATTATATAGAAATTACGGATACATCTGGATAAAAGTTAATCTGTATATTAATTCATCCTTAAGGGGCTTTGTACTCGATCCGTTAATAATGATTTATTTGGTTTCTTTAAACCAAGTATTGAATCTTACCCTCAATGTCTAGAAGACAGAGGCCCGCAATCTGACGTCACCGAGGTAACAACCTGCGTGTCATGAGTTCGAGCCGCGGTGCCTCTGAAAACCTGTGAGTGCAGTAGCTAGTGGTCAAGGTATCATTCTTATGGCCGGCGTGTAATGAGTTCGATTCTAGTACCGATCGTGTAGGGAAGCGATGTACGTTAAATCTGTCGAGAGTTCAAACGTCCTCCCGTTGGTGTGATAGTTAGGTGAGTGGTGTTCCAACGCAAATATCTTCCTCGTCACTTAACCATGGTTCAAAATTACATCATCAAAAGCCCTAGTATAGGTGCACAGTGTGAAGTTAATATTCAATCAATCAATCACTGAGAAAAATGTAAAATCTGGAAATGAATCATTCAGCCGTTTTATAAAAAGAAACTAACTGGATTTCATTGGGCTCGTCGTCCATTTGTAATCTGGATACATATGTGAATGAATTAACTCTAAACGAAGAGGAAAACTTATTTCGCTCTGAAACAATCAAGATTTAATTTCAAAACATTTTGAAAAGTCCATTGATTCATTTTGGATTAAAAGTGGTGCTAAATGTCTCAAAATAGCCAAAAAAGGTTAAAAAAAATATTCTTATAATTGGTACCTCTTATTTTCGTGATATCGAATTTTCAGCATTAACGAATAAATAAATAAAAAAAATTCTGACTTTTAAATGTAAATGACGAAATAAGAGTGGCATTATCATTTTTACGAGCCAATACAAACAAAATTATAAAAAATCATTTCAAGCTCAAATCTCGCATTTATAATATATTCTCATAATTAGTTTACTTTTTACCCAAGAAACATTTTGCCTTTTTTGCACATATTTTGTTTAATTTTGAAAGTCATTATCATGAACTTTTTTACATAGTGTATTACGGATAAGTAAAATTATTTTACTGTTAATATGGCGCTAGATTTTGAGAAATTGTTGAAAGCGGACCATATCAAAAAAATATTTGCGTGTATCATGTGAACACGTGGTAGAAGTTAACTTCTTTGGCTTATTTGTATTGAATTGTATAATAAAGTTGTATTTTAAAGTAATCTTATATATAATTAACACATTTATTGCTATCATTATTATTTCAAACTCTACTTAAAAAGAAAAGGTATAAGTATAAACCAAATTTTTATTTCCAATACATAATAGTAAAAATTATTTATTGTATACATTTATAGAAAAGTATCATTATTATTAGTCTATTTCAATTATGCTTATGGGTGTTTCAGTACATACTTTTGCTATCAAAGGCTTGTGGTAGCAAAAATAAGAAATTTTGGTTTTGCACTCAATATCATTTAAGAATCTCAAAAACACAGCATCAATCGTAGTATCTGATTTTATCGTTGATATCATTGTGTTATTTTGCAGAGATAAGACGAAATTGTCTTTTTGCGTTTCAATTTTCCCCTATTTGAGGTAAATCTGGAAACTCCAGCAATATTGTTTTAACTAATCCTTCATCATTTGTTTCTACATGAATTACTTTCCAACTGCACCATTTGCCAATCCATCTGTCACTTCAATATTTGTGGTAATCATGTAATAAATATTATTCACATAAACTATTTGATAAGGCAATCCATTTGTATCAATGACATCTTATGTAATTTTTGGTGTACGAAAGTTTATTTTTCTTTTGAAGTACAAACAGTATATACATCTTTCGCAGTTCTGTCCGCATAAGCATTCAATATTTTATTATACTCCTTAACGGAATTATTAGTGTTGAATAATCGTATACCTTGAGGACACCTTGCTTCAGGTTCTTCCACAGTACAAAAACGAGACTCAATCAAAGCTATTTCCATTTCATCAAGTTTTTCGTCTTTTCGAATTTTTGTAAGTATAGAAGAAAATTGTTGATTCGCATGACTTAATTTAGTTCATAAAATTTTAGATTTCGTCACAAAATCGGTGCATCGATGGGGTCGGTTTCGGTTGCTTATAGATGGGTTTAGAACAAACTGGTGGTAATTGACGTAAATCTATTAAAATGATATCTAATCCACACCAAAATTTGATAAAATTTCAAGTCGGAAAATCGGAACTTCATTCATTTCTACCTTACGTTCCTCGATTAATCGTAACTGGTAACACGTAACGAAAATTTTTCGCTACCGTGCCATAAGAAGTTAACTTCAAAAAAAAGTTGATTGTTTTAGATTCTTTTAAATTTCATAAACATCCAAAAGGCTTACCTGGGATCTGCTGACAATTCAAAATTGTCTTGATCCACTTTTATATAGATTGGGACTCTCTAAAAATGTTGCCCTTTCTCTTGGCGGTGGTGGAACTTGAACGTTTGGAATAAACCTACAAACCATTTTTTTTTTTCATATAGATTCTAAAAATAATTATCAAATATCGATTAAACTATTTTTTTTTTGTCTAGACGCATATTTGGTAAAGTAGTAAACTGTTCAAAAAATTCTGTTTTCGTTCTGATGAAAAATTCTGCAAGATATTTAATAAGAAGTTATATATTTTATTAATATTAAAATTGCCCGAAAAAAGTATTATTATTTCTAATTTGATTTTTCTAAAAAAACAACAGCTAAATAAAAAAAACATTGAAATGTAGAAATTTTCAGAGAAAGCTTTCCGATTTTAAATTAAAATATTTCACTGTTACGTGTTTATGCAGTTTACATGACTAAAGGATTTATGCATATTTAAAATCATAAAAAAATGCATGCTTAAAAAATTTGATATATTCTTTGTAAATATTTTATCACAGAAATAAATATTTTGTCTTGTTTCAAGAAAATAATTATGTTTGCACTGAAATGTATTGGAATATATTAGATTAAAAGGAATTGAGAAAAGAGAGCTTTTTGCATATAGAATTTTGTAACGTTTGAAGTGTTATTTTTAGAATAAATTCACAAAACTATTTACATTTATTTCTAATGCTTTTCAGACTATATTTTTTCAAATCTTCAATCGGTTAGCTTTTTTACTAACACTTTATATCTTAATATGATAATAATATTTCAGATACTCTTATGAGCTAATCTCAATATGGTGTCGTTTTTGGCATGTCATAATTTCGAGCCTGTTGACGCTGAAACCCCGCTGTGTAAAAAAAGGTCATCGTACATTAAATCTGTCGAGGTTCAAACTTCCTCACCTTGGTGTGGTGTTGAATCTAACAGAGGGGGATACATTCGCGAGTGTCATCCTCGTCACTGAAGCGTGGTTTAAAATTACGAGATCTGTCACCAGTAGCCCTTTTGTATCTTAACAGAGGGATGCTAATATCCACTAAGTTTATATGTTATTTTCTAAAAAAATCAAACTTTAATAGTTCTTAAACTACACACATCTAATATTATAATAGCCCTAAGTTATATATAACAATATTGTATTGAAACATTTCTCCACCGAGGGCTAAGCAACTTATAACTAATATCCACCTGCGAAGTAAAAGGGTTTCAAGTAGAATAATATATTAATTAGAATGCAATTTTTTAATTTTTTTTTTCTATTCTCTCTGTTATTTTGTTCATTTTTTTTCTAAAGAAATGGGTCACTAACTTGTGGCAAGCGTAGTTTCTGTGGAATCATGGACTTGAAACCAGGTGTTCTTAAAGGCCCATCGTGTAAAATGGAATACTCATAAAAACTATTCAGTCTCTGTTTCCTCAAATTTGTGTGCTGTTGCAGTTTGGGTAAGGGAGTTAGTTATAATAGTTATATTAGTTAGTGACAAGTTTAGTTTCTGTCGAATCATGGGCTTGAATCAGTATGCTCTTAAAGGCCCACCGTGTAAAATGGACTAACACTTATAAAAAGTATTCAGTCTCTGTCTCCTCAAATTCGCGTGCTTTTGCACTTTAGATAAGGGAGTTAGTTATATTAATGTCGAGCTAAAGTTGCACGAGGGCTATTGGCTACCGACTTCGTAATTTTGACCCATTGTCAACTAACTGGAATGACACCTGAGCTGGCAACCTAACTACTAACTTCCACACACACTTGAAAAGGACGTTTCATCCTGGACACATTTAGCGTGCAGCAGCCCCATCTATCCAACATGTTGCATTTTGGGAATGATGGTATATTCCAGGTGTCATCCTGATAATTTGACATTTCATTGTCTATAGCAGCGATACTCAACCTGCGGCCCAGCGGGTCTTTTTAAGTGGCCCTGTCATGGCCCATTGCTCTGAGAAATTCATTTATTTATGAAAATTTGATGGTAAATTCTTTGTTAAAATATCAAATGTATCAATTTTGTCTTTTTGCTGTCGGTTTCGTATGGGTGCGAATTGATATTTTTTTCTGATTAGTGATAATAGGCAACAGAGGAGTAGCAACCATTTTATGAGTAGAATTAATTTGTGACTATCTTTCGTTTTTTGCAAGCGAAAAATATTCAAGTAAAATAAGGTTGTTTTAAGAAGTTGACAATTCTGTAGTGAAAAACAAGCAAGTCGATAAGTAATTGTTTGATTTGTCATGAAAGTGTTGTATTTAAAAAAATACTAATAAACACAGGAATAGCGCGTTCAATGATACTTTTCCTCTAATATCTCTTTCAAAAGGTGATAAATAGGCTTTCTTGTGAATAATCTTTACACCAGCAAAAAAGTGTTTTGTCAATTTTAATATCACAGCGATAACAAAGGCACCGTATGAAATTTGTTATATTATTGGAAATCATAAGAAACCGTTTAGTGCTGCAAAAATTGTGGAGTGATTCTTAAATGCTTCCAATTTAAAAAAAAATTTAAAAAAACAAAGAAGCAAAATAGGAGTTTTAATATTTTGATCAATTTTCGACATTTTAAATTTCCTTTGTTATCTTGGTCTTAAAGCATTTCTCCTCCCCCCTCCTTCATTAATCCTCATGTTACGTCCCGCGTGAAATAGTCATCATATGTATGCGCATCGCTTGAAAAAGCTAACATTTGTATGTTGTCCAGCAGGAAAAAAAGGGTTGAGTACACCTGGTCTATAGCCTTCGTATGAGACGTTAATAAAAAAAAGTCGATCTACACAGAGGTTCAAAATTTAGTGTATGAGGCCGAGTAGCAGGTCCGTGTGTTGATACCAACAAAGGCGTGCCATACGGATAGGTCTGATGCACGTTAAACCTTTTACGTCTTAAAGTGCTCAGATGGTTTATATGGAATTAAGGAGAATTGAGTGTCAGCTTCGGTGTCACAATCGTCACTTAACATGGTTCAAAATTACGTGGTCCGTCGCCAATAGCCTCTCTAAGTGCGACGGAAAGAAACATTCACCAAACTTATGTCACTGTGCAGTGCTAAGTTGAAAGTGTTATTTTTGTGGGTTCATGTCGTATTTCTATAATCTTATATAAATTATAGTATTAACTACATCATTAATTAAATGTAATTTTGTAAGTCATTATAAAATTGAAAGATTTTATAAAACTTTAATAATGGCATTAAAAGCATTTTAGACGAACATATAAAATTACAAAATTAATATAAATTGAACAAAGTTTAAATGGATTATAAACAAACAAAAAATAATTAAGTTACAATTAGAAAAGTAAAATATAGTACTTTAAATTGAGTATTACACAGAGAAGCGGAACGAAACTTTTCACAGAAGCGTACAAGATATGTATCACCACTAGATATACAGCAAAAACAAGTGCCGATGTTCACTTACTTACTCCAGAGAATCGATCTCACTCAAAGGGCTTAGAGCTGCATCCGTGGTCTTGGGTAGCCTAGTGGTTATAGCATCGGACTCCAGACCCGAAGGCATGGGTTCGATGCCCGATGACACCAAATACATTCCGAGTACACACAGAGTACGTGCTCGTTAAGTCAGTAGGTCCGAAAGTCTTGTGGGCTGAATCACGAGAGCAGGGAACTGGAGAATATTTCCCTCCCATTCAGTTCCATGCCAAAATTGTGGAGGTGGAGATAGGTTGTGTCGCCCTCTATCGTCCCTTCGGGGAATTTCACCGAGCTAATTCGTACTGTGTCACCTGTATGGTGCTCAAGGCCTAGGCCAACGACAGGCGTACATCTAGCCCCTTGCCACGATAAATTTCGTGGGCTTCGTTCTGACTGCGTCAGACAGGTGGCATTAGCCACAACAACAACAACAACAAAGCGGCATCCGACCCTCCGAGAAATAATTTTATTTTCAAATTAAACAAAACAACAACAAAAAACATGCACTAAAAAAGGTCCCGAATGAGGCTCCAACCCACGAAATTCTTGAGAACTGGGGAAACAATATAGTAAAAGCACTTTACAGTTACAATGCAAATACAAAAAAAAAAAAACCACGAACACACAAAGGTGTTTTCTTCTTAATAATTAAATTAATAATTAATTATCTTCTCTTAAATAATTTTAAAAAATTAAAAAAAATGTTTTTTGAATCATAATTCCAGTTGGCGTTGATATTATTTCCTTATAGTGGTTCTTTAGTTTAAAAAAAGAAAGCACTAGAAAGATGATTTTTTTTTTGAGACCTCCTCCTCCATATATATTTTAAAGATACTGTGACTTGTCGAGTCATGGCTGTAAAAAGAAAAAAAATGTTAACGGAGGGGGGCATTAAATTTGAATGTATTTTAACAAAGCTGTATATTCCCCTATGAACTATTTCAATAATGCATGCGCGAGCGTGGGTTGGAAAGCTCTGATCCAGGCTATTTCTTTTTGTGCTTAATACTTTTCAAAATCTAGAAATTTCTCAAAATTTGAAAAATCCCTTTAGAAAAATTTTTACTATTCCTCTTTTAAATTAACAAAACTAAAACTGAGTTTAACCATTGAAGCCTACGTTTGTTTTACTTCCGTTCTACATGGCATTATTTAAAAGCTGTATTTTTGTAAACAAGTTAATAATGTAAATTTGAATATGAATGCATAATTCTTCATTAAGTGTGTAAAAATAAAGACTTTAAATATTTCCGTGTCATGTTTGCACCAATTAAGCAGTTTAAAATGAAAACGTCTAATTTATAAGCATTGAATATTATTATAAACAAAAGATTTTAAATACTTTCCATTGAAACCAACTTAAATGTGGAGATGTACTATACTACATTGCAATTATAATGAAAAATTAATAAAGCAATATCCTTTAATATATTAAATTTATTTGAAAGTAATTTAGAATCAAGAAACTTTTAAATTATCATCTGCTAATTAAACTGAAGTTCAAATATTGCTACCTTTAAAGATAGAAATACAAAGAGCTAATTAAACAATTTTAAAACCTCCCAACAAAGCAGTTTTTAATAGCTTTTCAATTGGAGAGTATTTTTTAATATGGATTACTTGTATTTAAATAAATTCTTTGTGAAAATCTTACTGATTTTTTCATCTAATTACATTCATTACATTTAGGTTTATTAACTGCAGTTAACTATGCAAACAAATATCGTGATTAAAATTGTGATATGTTAAATATACAATAATGACATATGTGTGTATTAAATATATTTCATTATTGTTTAATAAATTCTATATTGAGTTATGATACTCTCTCTCTCTAATTTTCGATTTTATTTATTTATCAACGCTTTCCAAAGCAGCACAAGGGTCATCAGCTTTGGAACTCATCATTTTTACCCTCAATCAAGTGGCGAGGACACCTGAGCTGTATTCCTACTCTCCAAACTTCCAATCTTCGCACACGTGAGAACTTTGAATCTGAAAAAAATTAATGGGGATTAACTGCACTATACAGAGTATTCAGTATCAGCAAGATGCTATATATGGTCACCCATCCGGTGTAGTGGTTAGTGACGCTGACTGCGGTGTCGTATCCCGGGTAGTACATGTATGTTTGTGTTGTAATCCATCTCTTTGTGATGTGTGTTTCACGCTTACTTCTATGTAAGTCCCAGTGTGATACTTTGTGGTGCACGATGTTATAAATGGTCTCAATAAAAATAAAAAATAAAAAGTGCTATCTATGATTCAAACAGAATAAAAAAAATCACAATTTCATGACCATGACAACTCGACAGTCGCGCCCACACTAATTTTCCGTAAATTAGTACAAAATTTTTAAGCAAATAGCTTCTAGATCAAGGTATTTAGTTTTTAATGCATACTGCCAACGGTGCTTTGCCGATAGACAAACTATTCGTAACGTATTCAAGAAAAACGTATAACAAAAAATATTTCTTCATTAACGTTATTTTTAATTATTTAACTACTGTTATTTATTATTGATATTGGATTTTATCCATGTACCGTAAAATTTGTCGTATAACCCGCACCTATACTTTCTTTCTACAATTTTTAATTTTTATGTAGATTCCCTGTAAAACGCGCACCTCCTGTTTTGCGAAGAAACCGTAAATGTATGTGTGCAATGTTCTTACGTTCATAAGTCATTTATTTGAGTGAGGTATTATCCCAAGCTTTTGAATGAATAGTACACTTCTAGAGATACAAACTCTTAAGATTATAAAGAAATGTTATTTTTTTTAATAAAAATAGTATTCCAATCTATGTAGAAAAGTCTTAATTTTCTTCTACGCTTTAAATATTATATATTTCTATATTATATTTTTCTATGTTTTAAATATAATTTGTAAAAAAAATATGAAAGGAATACATTCATAAATCTTTGAGATATCACGTAACTTTGAGGGAAAAAAATACGATCTTTATATAAGGCAGTTAAAAGTTTTGAATTTTATTTTACGAAAATAATATTTATTACGAAATATATATTTAAAAATAACCACTTTTAAAGCACATACCTTCCTCCTTCTCTGTCTCATTAATTTTTTTTCTCTTTGGCACCTCAATTTTTTTCCTACATCAAATGGTAAAGATTTCTTATTATTTAACTTATTTATTTGGTTGAATGTTAGCCCAAATTTGATTCAGAAACGTTGGCTGTTACCTTAAGCTGGTCTGTGGTTTTCTTCTACATGAAAAAAAGCTTCATTAAGCAAAAATATTCTAAGTACGGGGGTAATTAATTTCTGGGGGGTGGGTGCAATTTGGATCATTTAGCCCAGTGCTTCTCAAACTTTCAGTATTTGCGACCCAATTTTCAATCATAATTTTCATGGCGCGGCGGCGGGGGGGGGGGGGGGGTGGGGGAGGGGGGAGGGGGGTTTTTGGTACTAAAGCTACAATACGACTTATTAATTATAAATCGTGTAGCAACAGGTGTTGATAGATGAAGGAAGGCAGATGAGCTTGGATATGTTATTCCTCTTTCAACGAGAAATTTGTTGGGAGAGAGAATAGTGTATTTAGTTCTATTTATCAGATACATAATTTATGTCTAGATTTTTAAGTTCAGTTTATAGTAGTCTTTTATCCCGTTGTATTTGGCAATGAATAAATCTGATGATGGATTTAATGGTTTGTCTTAGAACTGTAAAACCAGTTAAGCAAATAATATATTTACAGAGTTAGCGGAATAAAGATGTTTAATATTTTCACCTTCTTGGAAATAGATGTAAACATATTTCATTTATATTATGTTGAATCATGGTGTAATAATTAACACCATAACCACACACACACACACACACACACACAAACACACAAAAATTATCAAGATAAATATTCAGTTTTGAATATAATTTTCATATATGACATTCCCCCATGGGAGTCAGTGTTAATTATTAGACTTGTTCTTCGTTTATATTGATAAATTTATTATCAAATATATTGTGTATAGTACTAATGAATTTATAAGTATATTATATCAGTATAAAAGTGCATTTTATTTTTTATCTCGGAATGTATTGTTTTGTTTCCTTTCAGTAAATTAATATATATATATATTTTAAATAATCCATTATTTTTTTTTCACTTTTCGATATACTCGCGCCCCCCTTGTAGGGTTATCACTCCCCCTAGGGGGTGCGCCCCACAGTTTGAGGAACACTGGCTTAGCCCGTTTGAGTAATCTCGGTTTCCCTTGGAAATTCCGTCAAAAGCCATCGTGTCTGTTGGCAGTGCTACATCAATAACCAATGAATCAACACGATTTTGTATGAAAGTGATCCCTTGTTATTGATATTGAACAATAACATTCCTTTGTCTTCGTCAGTGTTGAAGTGGCCGCGGTAGACGAGTGGTATAAGTATCGGATCGTGGCTTGCCTGGTCAAGAGTTCGAACCCATTACCACTAAAGACCCGCCGTGTTGGGCAGCGAAGGAACGTTAAATCTGTCGAGAGCTGAAACGTCCTCCCGTTGGTGTGGTGTGGTAGTTAGGAGAGGGGCTACCAGCTCAAGTGTCGTCCACGTCACTTGACCATGTTTCAAAATTACGTGGTCCGTTGCCAAAAGCCCTCGTGTAGCTGAACAGTGCGACGTTAATAGTCAATCAATATTCAGTGTTGAAAGTCAAAAACATTTTTGGTAAAGGAGGAAAATATGTGCTTCCACACACAAACACTGAAGAGTCTTAGCCATTTCGAATCAAACTCAAAATGATAGCAACACATTTAGTCACCTCTAGAAATTGCTGAGAGAATTTCATCGGAAATTTCCTTCACGAAAGAGCCCTCTCCATTTCCGTGCTCTTGACAGTGACATACTTCTCTCTATAAAGTATTTCCCTTCGTCAATGAATTTCATGACCTCTTGCATCTTTCTCTGTCAGAAAGCACACACCATCACGCTGTTCCACTTTGGGGTACTCCATTTAAGGCTGCTTTCAAACATGAAATGAATGGACATGGTTGCTGCCTCTTTATCATCATTTTCTCGCCTTATGACAACACAAAATATTAGGTCAAGACTCTCTTAAATGATTTTGGCTACTACAACTACATTTCAAGCCCGTTTCCATTCTTCAAAATGCCATTGGGTTGGGGCAATATCTTCTGCAACTCATTATTTATTTACTAAACCTAATAAATAAATACTTTTATTTATAATATGATTTTTTATAAAAGAAATAATCATTATAAATGGGTTTATTTCTCCCTAATGAGCATTTAATCAATGTACGAGTATATATAAAAAAGAATTCAGGAAGCTGTAATAATTTCATTTTATACATAACCACAGATTGGACATATTTACATTTATGATATTGATACTTTACATGAACGTGAAAGGTTAGTTAAACCTGACTATGTATTGCAAATTCTGCAGCCACTAATGAATGAAAATTAATATGCTAAAAATTATAGAACTTTGAATGAAATTCAAAATAAAACCAAAATCAAGAATAAATTCTGGGTTTTTATGAGCCCTATAGTTCATCCTAGAGTTAATAAAACTGCCATGCAATGAATTACAATGAATGAATGAATTTTTTTAACAAAAGATGATGCTATAGACAGAAATATTGACGTCAGAGTTTATCTTTAGAACGAACATGGCTCTCAAATTGTAAATTTTAACTCTCCTCCGGCAGTATGTATAGATTAAATTGAAGTATAAATTAAAATGCGGAGATGAAGCCTTAAAATTATTTTTTTCCTCCTTACAATGTATTTAAAAAATAGAACTACTTAATACGTGTAAATTACAATTTTATAATTTGACAAAGAGCATGAACAGAGTTTTATAAATAGTACAATATGCGTGAGTCCATCGTTAGAAGGAGAAAAAATACTTCCCCACACACCTAATTTCTCTGAAATAAACTTTTCCAAGAACATTTTTCTATTGTTTAGCTGTGAATAATTGATCTGACAAAACACACAAAAAATAATTACAGGTATCATTTTCATTATTTTATGCACATATTTAAAAGATATTATTAGCTTTAAAAATATGATCAAACATTTTCTTTAAATATACTCACTCATTCTTTTAAAATTAATTTTCTCTTTTTCATTTAAAAAAAAATTTGAAGTTCAATAATTTTTTGTACCCTTTAAAAATACGAAAGGTTATTGAAAAAATGCAGTTATTTATACATTGAAGTAAAAAAAATTAAGTTATTCTTAGCCCCCAAGAAAACTATTGTTTTAAATATAAAAATAAATTTGCCATGTGATCGCTTTTCAATTTTGTTGATGCTACAATTCACACCTGCTTTTTCTAATAATGAGCTTAATTTTCTTCAAAAAAATTGTTTATCAGCTCAAATACGTCATACTTTTTTTTTCTTTTTTTAATATCGTGCGTCCATTGAACCAGTATTTAAAAAATGTAAAACTGTAAGAGGTTTTCACCTCTTTCTTGGGCACCTAGATATAAAGGAGGTAAGGAAGAAACACTAGCCATGATCCCAACAATCTATTTATTGATCTCACAGTATAACGACACAAATTGAATGAATAACAGCAAGAGAGAGAGAGAATGCCTCGGTGCTAACCATGAAAGTGGAACAACGACCTAAATACATGAAAGATTAGAAAACTATCACAAACTCGATCCTTACTTCATCTATCTGTTATCTGATATATTCTAATATTAATTTAATCTCGGTGATCAATCGTCACTTTAAATATTTCTCCTAATAAGTATGTATTCACAATACGTTAATGATACCTGTCAGTAACAATCTCACCTGATTTCTGGCTTATATCCTCTTATTCTCTTTATTCTAGCTAGAAAACTTTGACTATACATATAGTAACTTAATTTGGATAACACGAATTTCTCCTTCCAAAAGGTTGGTTGTAAATAACGCGAATTGATAGCACAAAGATTTCCCAAGAGGATTAGTGAAATGATCACGAATAGATTCGTCACAAAATGTTCAATGAAGAATTTAACTTATTTAAAGTAAATCTGATTTTTTGCATGCTCCTAGTGGTGCTACTAAATCACACTTATGAGCCTAGAGCAAAATTTAAATAAATGTCAGCTTGCACGTGTATTAACACCCCTTTCAATGGATTCATGAAGTCACGAGATAAAAACAAACATGTGTTTTCCATTGAATTCAAAACAAACATTAAACTAATTGTACTTGTTCTATTCGTAAAACTCAGATAAAATTTCGTGTTTGGGTAAAGATGTTTAAATGTTAAGGAAAAAATTTCTTCAAAAAGATCTTTTTTAAATTAAAAAAGTCGTGTTTTATGCTTATACTTTTAAATAAAATGCCTTTTGTATACATATGTACTTTTTAAGAGAAAGTTTCTGCAAAGAGCAAAACTTGGCAACACCGGAGCGCGTGAACTGATTCGCTGGAAACACTAGATAGTTTAAATCGTGTGACTATGACGTCACATGAGATTTTGATTTGATTGGCTAAAATCACGTGGCTATCACTATCATGTGACTATGACGTCACATGAATCAACCTCATTTTCGTTTACTCAGTACAAATCTTTGGTGTTGGAATTATTTATTTACAATGATGTGCTTAGTTTTCTTGGGGTTCTTTGTTTACATTCTGTCATAGTACGTTGGATTATAAATTATGTTTTAGATAGAGAATTTACTCATTGTTTGAGACGTTTCGTGTCATTTATTCATAGTATATGTATAATGGGAGAGAAAATCATTTTTTAATTACCGCATTTCAAACATTTAGTAGTAGTAGTAGTATTTGTGAATCTTGAATTTGCCACATTAACCATTTACATGTGCTGCTGATACAGCGAATATTTGTAGTAATATTTTTAGGTATATTTTATTTTCGCCTGTTTACAATGGGTATTTCTATTCGAAAACGATCTAGGAACTAGAGCAAACGCGAAAAAAACAAGTTGGAGTCGCTACAAATGAAAAAAGCACACAGAACTACCCTCGATCACCCTTGGAAACATTTATGTGGAGTAGGAAAAAGAAATAGCTGTTTGAAAAAAAAGTATAAGCAATGTAAAAATGTTAATGACTTCAAAGTAAAAAAGCATAGAACTAACATTTAACACTTTGTTGTGTGTGCGCGCTGTGTGTTGTCACCAATAAAGTCCGATTGGTGAGATTTGCGCCGATCAAATGGAAAAGTATCGATAGGTCTTTAAACATTTATACTTGTTTCTCTAGTGCTATAATGTCGTTGAAAGTCGAATTTGTATTTTATGTAGCTATAATTCATATGCATATAATATAATATTTAGAAAAATCCTAGTAGTGTTTGCGTTTGAAAGTTACTATATTGTTGCATATTTTTAAAGAGGGAAAACCACCAACGATCCCAATTAATCGAATAAAAAAGAATTTATAGACGCACAAAGACGACTAAATGACGACACGAAGACAAATCGACGTATATTCATAAAATAACTATTAAAGGACACTTGTTATAAGGAATATTTTCCGGATTCCAGAAATGGCTGTCTAGATCACTTCCACTTGCAAGATATCAAGCTGGTTCAGTTCCATAGTTTTATCGCAGACAACTCTAAATCAGATTCAAATGACTGACTTAAGAAGTCCATCGGGATTTATATAGTACCACGTAAATTTCCAGATGAATAGATTCCAGAGACTTCTCGTTGGTTCTTTAGGGGTACAATTTGTCGCCAAATTGGATCTCCAAATCAATACTATATATATATAATGTACGATGATTTTAAATGTTAATATTTTATTTTTAATTTTACGTAAGATTACGGAAGGAAGATTATTCAGGGAAAAATATTGCTTTGATGATTTTAATTTTTTCCCCTCCTCTATTACTGTTTCCTGCCGCATTGAATTCGTGAAAGTAAGTGCAAGGAAATGCACCAGAAAGAGGAAGATATATAAATAAAGGTTTCATAAATTGGAATAATAAGAGGTAATCTATATATGTTGCTGTTTCGAATTCGATTTATTGCATTCAAATCGAGGCATTAGCTTATGCTTGGGAAGTAATATAGTGTTCACACGAATTTAAAATGACTGGTAGAGTGTGTGAGAGCGTAACCGCCGCACTGCAAAGCAACTCTAAGGCTATCGGCGACTAACCTCATAAGTTTAAACCTCGGTCAATTGACGATGACGAAATCTTAGATGTGGAACCTCTCTCCAACTTAAAACACCACGCCAATGTAAGGACTGCGAGCCTCAGTTGTTTTCATTTATATCCGCCCTTCGACACGGTGGTTCTTCAATGAGAACATGACTTGAACCCGATACGCGCCGGGTACGAGTTCATTGCCATACTCATAAGCTGCCACTGAAAAACTGTTGGTAGAGTAGAGTTTTAACGATTTCTTCAATACTCATTCTTTCTTTCCTCAGTGACTCGACAGCCGAGGGTGGACCTTGGCCTTCTCAAAAATCTTTTTGCAAGCCAGCCTTCTTCCGGCTAGTGTTCTCCAATTCTTAGTTCTCAAAACGAAGAGATATTTTTCTAGGCCATCAATCCATCTAAGATTTAGACTGGCTTACTTTCGTGTTCCAATTGATTGGGCATTGAAGACTTTTTAGTGGTGTAGTCTTCGTCCATTCTGGCAACGTGACCTGCTCATTTACTTCGTTATATTTTGATTAACAATATTAGATTCTTTATTTGATAGAGCTCGGAATTTGATCTTCTTCGTCACGTACCATTTTCCTGAATTCCTCCAAAAATAACTCTTAAATTCTTCAATTCGCAGATATTTATCATCTATTCGATAGATGGAAAAAGTTTTACATGGATAATACTGATCTTAAAAGAATTTTATACAACAGAACCTTTTTGCTCTTCTTTTGATTAAATTCGATTTCATATTTATATATTTTATTATTCCATTAAAACATCTATTGGCCATAGTAATTTTCTTTTTAATTTCAGAAGTACATTCCTTTCTATTGTTAATTTTCGATCCTAAATATAAGTGAAACTGTCAACAACTTCAAAGTTATGCTCTTCAATTTTAAAATGGGAATTGTTACAACATGATTTAGTACAGGACATGTATTTGGTCTTTTTCTCGTTCATTTTCAGTCCCATCCTGATGGCCTTTTTCTCCAAAGAGAAGTAGGCTTGTTTTAGTGTGGTGAGTGCTCGAGCAATTATATCAATGTCATCAGCAAAAGTCAACAACTGTATTTATTTAATAAAGATATTTCCTCTGGCATTGATATTGTAATCTCTTATAACTTTTTCTAATGCTAAATTAAAGAGAAGACACGCTAGTGCATCTCCCTGTCGAACACCATTTTTTATTTCCAGAGGGTCTAAAAGATCTTTCTGCACCTTGACCATGATCTTTGTTTCGCTTAATGTCAGGCTTAGGAGCCTTAATAACTTATTAGGGATTTTAAATTCTTTCATGGTTCCAATAAGAACCTTGTTGTAGATGCTATCATAAGCAGTTTTAAAATCAATTCCAAATTCCTTTATTTTCTCCAAACTCTGACGGATGTTGAATATCTGTTTGGTAGTGGATCTATCTTTCCGAAATCCATTTTGGTAGTCTCCAACCGTATTTTCTATTAGTGCATAAAGTCGGAGAACATTTTATAATACCTTTTTAACTTGTACAGAGAAGACTGATTCCTCTATTATTTGGACACTCGAGTATGTCTCCTTTCTCATGTTTTACACAAGTTAAGCTCACTTTCCATTCCTTAGGGATTACTTCCTGTTCCCAATCTTCAATATTTGCAGCATAAAATTATTTTTTTTAATTCCTATTATTAGTTCTCTCTCTCCCTTATATATATATCGTTCAAATTTTCAATCTTTAATAAACTACTTTTTATTCCTCAATTTGAGTTCAAAAACATTTTTTTTAAACTTGTAGTGGGTGACACTTAATACAGTTTTTTCAAATATTAATTCATTACTTAAATTAGAAAAAGAATAAATAGTAAGAAACAAAAGTAATAGTCCAACAGCATATATAGAAGGAAACGTTATTCGTCGTATCCCTGTAGCACAATGGATAGCGTGTTGGACTTTTAATCCAAAGGTCGTGTGTTCGAATCCTATCTGGGTTGGCCTAATTTCTCAGAATGTGATTTATGAATGGATAAATAGTAACAAACAAAACTAATATGCCAACACCATATATAGAAAGGAAAATCACTGTATATTTTGTCACTTAATTTTGCGATTTTGGTAAAACTTTGATAGTACGTATCAAAACAAACAATAGTAAATAGGAAACTTAGGGTCCAAAACGTCTTTCGAAGGAGATAGGTGCCATTAAAGTTTAGGGTCCGAAATTTCAAACAATTATAAAAAATGGGAAAATGGGTCGATTCGTTAGCGGTTTCTGCTAAAATTATTATTTTTTTTGTCAGTATTTTCTTGAAAATAAATTTAAAGAAAGTTTAAAAAATGTCGATAGAGGGTGCTTTAGAATTTGGAGTAACAAACAACTACTTTTTACTGTTATTTTTTTATCACATTAAATGTTTTTAAAATCTTAGACTTAAATTTTGAGCACAAAATCTGAATCGTCAGGGGTGGGTAAGTAGCGAAAACTCTACGGTGTTCAGGAGGTGAAATTTGAACCACTCTAATCCCATGGTCACAGTTCAGTTATTCACGATTTTGGATGCTATGTCGTAGGCTAGGGAGCAATTACTACCCACTAAACGTAAAATAAACGTGAGAGGGATGACAAAAGTAAATAAAGTTATTCATAACATGCATGAGCAATTTCTCCGAGCAAAATACCTGATTATGCAGATCACCCGAATTGCGTGCAAAAAGTAGTACACAAGGATTTAACTGTATGGTGCTAAATGTATGTAAGGATGTAAAGTGCTATAAAAGCTCTGGTTATCTGCATTCATCATGTTTTCGTTTTTGACTGCTGTAGAGATGACCAGCTACACTAATCAAGATATGGACGATATTGATTTCATTTACGGCGTTGCGGATGGGAATGTCCTGGAGGCCCAGTGATTGTACGGGGAACGATTTCCTTCGAACCACTTGCCGAACCGAAAAACGTTCGAAAGCTTCCATCGGCGCCCCAGAGAAACCCGTTCGCTTTTCAATGAGATGCACGAAACAGGGCGTACCAGGAGGGCACCAGAATTTGAAGAGAATGTGTTGCGTGAATTAGAGGAGCAACCGGAGAAGATTACGTTTACTTTATCCACCACCGCAAATGTGAGCCACATGACGGTTTAGCAAGTTTTGGAAGCTGAAAGCCTTCGACCTTATTATGCGCAGCGTGTGCACACCTTGAAAGCAACCGATCATAAACCACGTGTCGACTTTTCACGATGGTTCTTCCAATGATTGGCTGTGCAATCAGACTTTGCCGCACACATGCTATTCACCGATGAATGCAGTTTCAGTCGGAAAAGCATTTTCAACGCACAATGCACACAACTGGATGTACATTAACCCACACGCTATCCATCCTCATTCATATCAGCATCAACGTTTCCGCTTCAATATGTTGGCAGGAATTATCCGCCATCATTTAATCGAGCCAAATCTTCTGCCAAGTTGCCAGGATGGCGGAACTTATCTAGTTTACCTACAAGAGGTGCTTCTATTTCTACTACAAAGTTTTCCACCCAACATAAAGGTTCATATGTGATTCCAACATAACGGATCACCTGCTCATTTCAGCGCAGATGTGAGAAATACATTGGATACAGCATATCCAGGGCGATGGAATGGACGACGTGGTCCGGTAAATTGGCCGGCATACTCGCCTAAACTCTCCTGCTAGACTCTTCCTCTGGGACCATATGAAGAGTCTTGCTCTTAAGTAAGTCCGTAAACTCCAATGAGGCCCTGGTTGCGAGGATTACCGTCGTAGCAAGTGATATCCCGGACGGGGTATTTGCTAATGTTTGACAGACCCTCTGCCGGTGGTGTGAGGCCTGCATCCTTGCTGGTGGGCGCTCTTTCAAGCAGTTTTTGTGATTCCTCAAGAAAACCATGCGTGTACCATTTTCTAACTGTCATCATTCATTCAACCTTCATTCATGCTCACTACATGCGTACATCAAATTGTTTTTTCTTTTGAGTGGATAAATTGCTCATGTCTATTATGAATTTTTTTTTTAATTTTGGCATACCTTTCTCGTTTATTTTACGTGTAGAAGGTAATAGTTACTGCCTGGTCTAAGCACCAAGATCGGGAATAACTATCTGTTCAGTGGAAAGGGCAGTGCTTCTCAAACTTTCTATACTTGCGACCCAATTTTGAATCACAATTTTCATCGCGCCACCTCCATACAAAAACAACGCATTGAATTAAATAATAATATACTTTAAAGTAAAGCTACAATATGAATTTAATTATAAACCGTACAAATTATCATGAGAAGTATTAAATTTCGTGTATAACTTTATGAATGCCTATTGGGATACCGGAAATTATAAAACTTTTGGTTAATTTAGTACTGTTAAATTAATTACGAAACACATTGTGTATGCGGTACTGTTACATTTATAAGTGTATTATATCAGTGTAAATAGAAATTTTATATTTTATTATGTCAGAGTTTATTTTGTTTTGCTTATTTTCAGAAAATTAATAATTTTTTTAAATCTTTTTTTTTTCGAATTTTCAATAGACTCGCGCCCCACTTGCAGGGTTATCACGCCCCTCTGGGGGAGCGCGCCCCACAGTTTGAGAAACACTGGGGAAAGGAGTTTCAAATTTCACCTCCTGAACACAATTCCGTTGGCGTTACTTAACCTCTCCCGACGAATCAGATTTTGATCTCAAAATTTAAGTCTAAACGTTTGAAAGCATTTAATGTGATACAAATAATAAGGATAAAAAATAGTTGTTAGCTACTTCAATGTCTAAAGCAATGTCTACCGACATTTTTTAACTTTATCTTTAAGTTTATTTTTCAAGAAAATACTGAAAAAAGAATAATTTTATCGAAAACTGCTAATGAATCGATCCATTTTTCCGTTTTTTATAATCATTTGAAATTTCAGACCCTAAACTTGAATGGTGCCTATCTCCTTCGTAAGACGTTTGGGACCCTAAGTTTTCCATTTAATATGGTTTGTCTTGATGTGTACCATCACTTAAGTTTTGCCCAAGAGGTTAGATACACCCTGTATACACACCTATATTAATTGTAACTATATAATAAAAAGTAACGAAAATAAAATTATTGTTTATTTACCTAAGAAGGAAACTACTTAATTTTCTTTTAAATCACATACTTGTTTTTCTTAAAATATGATTTGAGGCTTTTATAAAGTATATTTTCAATTTTTTTTCAATCTCAAAAAAGCAGCTAAAATAAATATGTACAAATAGGAAAAATTATTATAATCCAAAGAGTTTTTAATATTTTTAAAATACTGGCATTTAATATAAAAACGTCGAGGATTTTGTTATTGAATTAACACGAAGAGATGTTAAAAGTGAATTATTTTATTTCTTTGTGTCTGACGTATGGCATTAAGATAAATGTTTTGCCGATAACTTTGTCATAAAAGAACTAAATGTATAGTGAAGATTTTTTTAAAAAATATAGATATGGAGTGATTCAGTCAACAAATATTTCTTAATCCAAAATTAAGTTAATGAGATTCTTATTTTCATTATTTACATTTCTAGACAACAATTGTCGATAAACGTATTTTAGTAAAAAAAAAATTCTCAAACATTCACATATCTTATTATTCTAATAGTTATGATTTCGAATATGAACTCTCACGTTAGAAGATTAAAAAATGTTATTCATCAATTCTTTCATACATAAAATAATATTCTTTGAAATGTGACATATTAATTTAATTTCCAGTCAGAGTATTATTTATAAAAGGTACTTAACTATTCAAAATAGTAGTTTACCGTCTGGTTTCTATTGTAGTTATAGAGTATTAACTTTTCTGACTAAAGTATATCACTAGTTAGTTTTCAAAAGAATAAGACTCTGAATGATTGGAACACCAACTAATTTTCTTTAAACAAACAGTATATAATCAGGAATGTAGGAATCAAAACTAGTTCTGGAGAAAAATGCTTCATATTAAGTTCTGTTAATCAAATGAACACAATCAAAAATAACAAGTATTTCATAGAAAAAATTTATAACGAAGGTCTTAACATTTTTACTAATTGGAATATAAAATGTATGGATGTTTAAATTTATATTTAATAACAAACATCCAATGCGATGCAGATCAAAATTATTTTGAATTCAATTAATATTTCCATGTATTTCGTACAAGTTTCTTTTATTTTTACTCGAAATATAAATTTAATCTAGAATTTCAGATAGCAGGAAATGTCTGAAACGTCTAGAAATTTATATTTTTTAATTATTGTCACATAGATTGACGACTCAAAAGGTGCACACTCATTAAACATCATTAAACATACATTAGTCTCGACTTTTAGCAAACTAGATTTTATAAGTTTGAAAAGAGATTTTTAAATATTGCTTTCATCATATGACAGATATTAATAACTATAAAGTCAGTTATGCTAATGGCCTGTACTGCATCTTTAGCGCCAATTTTGCTCATATAAATTTAAATATCGAATAAATTTGTTTCGAAATCTAGTCTGTGCTTTGATTCTTTTTTCAGGGAGAGGAGATTTGATTTTACAAAAAAATAGTTTTTACAATAAGTTTTTCAGTCGTTGTGTGAAGATACTTTTTTTTTAACATTTCATGTAGCAATAAGTTATTTTTTTCATACATTTTTCCCATATATATATATTTTTACCATCCAGCTTCGAGGAGACTTCTGGAACATCTATAAAGTTTATAAAAAACAAATAATATATATACCCTAAAATCCGGCGTATAACTCGCACTTTTAACACAAAAAATAAAATCGAAATTTAAGGGTGCACGTTATACACCGGGTACAAAAACGATAGTTTTTAAAAATAAAAAGAGATGAACTATAAAAAGATTAGGCTTGTCTTATATCGAAATACAGTTTATTTAAATGAAATGACATTCTTTATGAACTTAAAGGGTTGTAGTTCTATAAGAATACTATTTCTTTTATATCTTGGGACAATAACTCGAAAAAATTACTTCAAAACGTAAGAGTATTTCTAGGTTTTAAAAAAAAAGAGGGTGTGCTTTATATGGTGAATATATCTTAAAATTAAAAAATACAGCTTAAAGGTAAAGGTACGCGTTATAATGCCGGTGCAGGCTATACGCCGGATTTTACTGTATTGTTAAGCTGATTGGGGTTGAAGAATTTTATGCAAATCAGTCTCAAAGGAAGGAAAAAAAAATGGTTATTTAAGGTATCCGACTACGTTCGAAACCGTGATTTTAAAAAGGCACATAAAAGGATAAATTTCATGATATTTAGTGTCACATAGATTAGAATACATGTATAAAATTGTTTTAAGGATATTTTTTTTGCTAAAAGGAAAATGATTTAAATGCAATATTTCGGCAAAAAAATAAGTTAGAATAACTTTTTTTCAAAATGTTCTCCTTTTGTGAAAAAGGCTTCTATTATAATAATATTTTACCTGTATATAGCTCAGGCCTCTGTACAGAGGTTCAAATATGATTTTTGAAATATTCACATTATTTTCAAAGTTACAACCATTTGAAATAAATATCGGCGTTTTTTTCGTAAAATTTCTCCTCTCTTGTCGTAAAACATGGATAAACCCACTTCTCTTCCTCTGTACAGAGTTCTGAGCTATGTACAAGCAAAATATTATTATAATAGAAGCATTTTTCACAAAAGGAGAATATTTTGAAAATTGGACATTCTATGTTCATTTTTTGTCAAAATATTTTACTTAAATAATTTTTTATTGTAATACTATTCTTAGAACAATTTTATATACATTTTCTACTCTAAGCGACACTAAATATCAAAAATATTATCCATTTATACGCTTTTGCAAAATCACGGTTCCGAACGTATTCGGATACCTTAAGAGCGATGAGAATTTATTGACGAAAATCCAATCCTAGAAATACAGGATTCGGCAGCAATATTCACAGAATAACTCTCAGAAGGTCTGCACACCTTCAAAAGCACTCAGACACAATTAACAGTGTCTAAAACATACGTATGTAAAAGATTGTTCATAAGCACAGCCGAGCTAATCGGTAATCCCGGTCAAGGCATGTTTACTAATCACTGGTTGAATCAGGACTGACTCATGTTTCGGCATGCATTTCTATGTATAGGCTCGGTGGAAACTTCCAGAAAAAATCCTGACTGCGTCATAGAGCGTGAAATTAGAAGATTTGTCCACAAGTTTCTAGAATAATCCAGAGGATCCTGAACACACCAACATGGTCGCCAATGTCACCAGAATGGTCGTTAAAGTAGCCAATAGTGATGCAAAATTAGCTCTATCGTAAAGACTTTGCCAAGTTCTCATTGAATCGCCACTATAGCGTAAGGGACGGCATTTCTTGTGAATATTACAATTTTAATATAAAATAAATATAACACATAGAGTAATATAAATGCATTAAACATCCAAATACAAATTTTCTTACACAAAATTTGTAACAATATATATAAAAAAATTAATGTCGATTTCTACCTAAGTGAACAATGAAATTTTTTTAATTTAGTTAATTAAATTTAATTATATTATTTGTGAAAAAAACTTAAAATCAAGAAGAAGAAAAAAACCAATCTGATAAAAACATTTTGATATTTTATGTAAATTTTAACGTTTTTCATTCCACTGTGTTTAGTAAGTTATTTAAACACGTATCTGACAAATAAAAAAGTATTTTATACAAAAATTACACACAAGGAAGAAAACTATCAGTTGTCTTCCACTCTTTAAAACATTTATCCGCAATGCGTAATGAATTGAATACGGCTATAAACATCAATTAACGTAACAGATGAAAGCAAAAAATTTGCCTTTCAAAAACCGCGAAAACAGTGACCTTCTCTATCGCGCATGCAAGTGGCAAGGGGCATGTAATTTACGAAGTGCCTCCCCCACATTAGGGACGCACCTCCTCATCAGAATTAATAAAGAAAAATTACTTAGAGATGGGGGGGGGCATAAAAATAAAAAGGAGGAAAAAATTAAAAAGGGGTGAACAATTAATGGGCAGATACAAAATTCTGCTTGAAAACAGCGGCGGACGCAATCCGCTTGCAGAGGAAAGAAATGCTCAGCTAACTCACGTTTCGTTTGGGCAGAACCAGCCAACACAGTTACAACGAGGGTGTATCACGCATGCGCAATAATTTCACCCGTATCCTCCTAGTTGAAGCGAATAATCTTGGCACAAAACAAAGCTTTTCATGAAATATTTAAAAGAATTTTTTAGAGCATGATTTTTAAGTTAATGCTTTCAAACTTAATGCATCGATTGAAAACTACGGTAAATTTTAAACAGAAAATGAAACAAAAATAATGCTTAAATATTTCTTGCAAAAAGGGAAAAAAACGAAAAAAATTAAAGAGAAAGAAACGAAAGAAATTACGAGGTCCGTCACCAAAAGCCCTTGAGTAGCTGAATAGTGTGACGCTGATATTCACTCACTCACGCCTGCCATGTAATACAGCTGACGCACATTGAATATGTCGAAGCTTGAATTCCTCACATTGGCATTAATACGAAAGCATCGATAACGGAATACAATTTAAAAGTCGTGCTCATTAACTGACTGAGGATCAAGCGTATGAGATTCATCTCCAATAGAGACCTCGTGTAGCTTCAGAGTAAGTTATTAATATGCGATATAATCAAATCATTCAAGTTTTTGGTGCAAATTTTTCCATGTAGTTTTTGTTATTAATTTTTTTAACTACGGTGCTAGTTTGATATCACGGGGCAAGACGCAGAGCGCTGCTTGGCGCTATAAAGGAATCACGTCAAGCACAGCGCTTGCTGTCGCTGGATTGAAATCCAAGATGGCGCCCTAGTTTTATCAAATCGTCAGGACGATAATCTTAAAAAATTATTTTGAAATACATTGAAATATATTTTAAAAGAAGAATATAGGAAGAGATTAAGATTAACCAAGAGCAATAAATAAATGAATAACAACGTAATATAATAAAAAGCTACATGTACTAACACAATATGTTATGCAGTATATAATATTAATCTTATAAAATAATTTAATAGTAATTATATATAATATTCATATAGTATGATTTAATAGTAATTATATGAATTATTCATATATAATGAACTAATAGTAACTATATATAATATTCGTATATTATGATTTAATAATTATTATTATATATTATAATAATCATATAATTTAATTGTAATTATAAAAAAAGAATAAAATCATCGTATTATAATACAAAAATTAATCAGAAGAATACTCATATAACATAACACTTATAAATAAATAACATAACTATAAATAAGTAACAAAATAGTTATAAATAACAACATAATAATTATGAATGAATCAGAAAATAATTATAAATAACATAATAATTATAAATGAATAACAAAATAACTATAAATAATATAATAATTATAAATGAATATCAAAATAATTATTAATAACATAATAATTATAATTAAACAACATATGTAATAATATTTATAAATAAATATAAAAAACAACTATTATAAATAACGAATATTATAAGATTATTACATATAATAATTGTATTTTTATATGATATTAATAAAATAATTACATAATATATTAACATTAATAATGAATATCAATTAAAAAGTACACGAAACTTGCAATATTCCATAAAGTGCAAAAATAACAAGGTAACCATATTGTAATGTTATTGCCCATCTTGGCGAACATGAACAACAACTTGGCACGTGCCCTGTGATATCAAACTATTTCCTTAACATCTATTATTACAATACATGCTTATTATAGCTGAGTTATATATGTTTGATTTTACAAGTTTTACTATCTGTGAGAAGAACGGACCCCAGGTTTAAATTTGGTACAGCCCACATTTGAGCCAATTTTAAATCTTCCGTTCTCTGAGGTAAGGAATGTGGCTGCAGTAGCATAGTAATGGCTTGTCCAAACATTATGACACAGAACATGCGTCGTGTAGTGGAGCTGATGCACGTTGAATCTACTGAAGCTCAATGCCCCCTCATTGGCATGGTGTGGAAGTTTGGAGAGGGAGCTTCTGGTATCGCCCTCATCAATTAACCATGATCCTTCGTTGGTAGACCCTTTGTGGTTCAAAGTTAGTAAACACTCTTCACTAATATAAGAAATTACTAAAATAATTTTTACTTTCGTACTCATTTTGGTTATTAATCACAATAATTAATAAATTCTGTGGGTGTTTCATGAAAATAAGTAGCATGTATCGAATTTTCCTGTACTTTTACCCGAAAAATAAATGTTTTTCTGTGGTAGAGTAGCTATAAAACATATATCAAAACTATAAGAGATTAATTCAGCTTTACATATGACCTTTTTTAAAAAAAACATTAGCGTAGGAAGTAATGGTTTCTTACTACACTTTAGTGAAATAATTTTAATTTTTATTTGATTCCACACACAGACGTAATTTTAAAATATTAATGTTTGATTTATGATCATATTGCAGGATTTTGCCTTTCCATATCTAATTATCCTTTTTTTGCAACCGAACACAAAAATGAATTTGTGACAAGAATATTTATTTTAATTACATGATTTAAACACTCAATGTTTTTGAAACTAGGATGCAATAGTTTTTTTTTCTGTTAGAGTAGCTACAAAACATATCAAAACTATAAGAGATTAATTCAGCTTTACATATATGACCTTTTTTTAAAAAAAAACACATTAGCGTAGGAAGTAATGTTTTCTTACTACACTTTAGTGAATGAATTTTAATTAAATTTGATTCCACACACAGACGTAATTTTAAAATATTAAAGTTACATTTATAGGATCACATATTGCAGAATTTTACCTTTCATATCTAATTATCCTTTTTTTGCTACCGAACACAAAAATGAATTTAACGGGAATATTTCTTTTAATTACATGATTTGAATATTCAATGTTTTTGAAATTAGGATGCAATTATTTTTTCATATATATATATATATATATATATTCATCTTCATCGTTATCACGTCTTCTATTATCAGATTACAAAATTAATGACACGGCGGAAAATCGTTTCAATGAATTTTGTGAAACACAACGAAATTAATTTCTGAAATTTAAGTTTCACTAATCGAGGTCAAACTGAATTCCAAGTTTAGAATCGATTACGGTTTTGTAATGAAGTTATCTTCCTTATTTTCTTCCTATTAAGAACAATTGGGTATTTGATTTCAAAGGGTGGGTCCCAGAAAGTAATTAACTATATAATTTGCATTTGGTCAACTAAAATGAAAGTTACATTGTATATTTTTGAAATTTATTTGTTGAAGGCAAATATTCTTTAAGGATGTGCCTGGGTAACGTAATTGAAATTGAGTTATAGAAGTGATGGGAGCAAGTATGACTTATAATCAAAAACGAAACCTTATGATCATTGCATATATTCTTTAAAGAAATAAATGTTTCTTTTAATTTTTTATCCTATGAATGTATCCAACCTTTCAACCCTAAATCGTCGGGAAGCCCTGGGCCGTGATAGCCGAGTGGTATAGGTATCGTATCGTGGCTTGCCTTATCACGCGTTCGAGTCCAGTAACACTAAAGATCCACCGTGTAGGGCAGCAATGCACGATAAATCTGTCAAAATCTGTAACTTCCTCCCTTTGGTGTGGTGTGGTAGTTAGGATGGAAAGGCCAGCTCAGGTGTCGTCCACGTCACTTGACCATGGTTCAAAATTACGTGGTCCGTCACCAAAAACCCTCGTGTAGCTGAACAGTGCGACGTTAACCCGCGATCACTCGCGTGGGGTGTTCTGTACACCCCAGCAATAAGAAAATCCTCCCAGGATTCTAAAAAGAAGACGCAGAACCACGACTTTTTCTGTAGCTGCACATTTTAGGTCATTGAAACTTTAGGCCTGAGGTAATCCCTTTTTCTCGAACGATTGAAATGTAATGACCTTCAAAAGTTTATCTGGGGGCTGAGAACTCCCACGAGAAGTCGAACATTTGTATACAGTCTGCTCTGAATGTTTGGAAAATGATTAAAATACTATTTTTCTATATACTTTCTACTATCATTATCTCATTAATTATAAAGTATATTTTTTACTGGTATATACGTTTTATACTGGTTTATGAAAAAAATATAAAATTATGTGTTTTAAAATGAAAATTTTGTATGTTTAGTTTAAATTAATGTTAGTCTCATTTGTATGCAATAAATTTAATAATTTTATTTGTATAACTCAAAAAACATCTTGTACTTTATAAATATGTATCATAATGACTTAATTTTATTTTCATAATTAAATACACGTGTTAAAAGTTTGGGGTGTTCTCTACACCCCGCGAGTAACGATGGTAGCAAAAACAGGCGCGAGTGACCGCGGGTTAATATTCAATAAATAAATAAAAAATCTGCGAGAAGCCCAATACGATGTTGAGAGATAAAGAAAAAGTCATCACATATGCGATGACAACAACATTTGAAGAAATATAGTTTAACACCGCAAGGACATATTTTACTGCGATCCCCAGTGTAACGTCGGCTCATTAGCAACACTCGGCCCCCCCCCCCTCTGTACATGTCAAGGTAGACGTATGGAGGATCAGTTGACTACATGGGACATTGTGTCTCAATAAAAGACACTAGTGGCTCTCTCCTTACAGTGGGGTATAACACTTGCTAACTATTTTTGAGAATGGCTTTGTAGTCGCTACTCCATTCTTTCTTCATGACTTACAGAAGCATGTTGGTCCTAAACACTCAAAAGGAAGGAAATTACGAGTGTTGAGATTGCCTTACCCAATCGACGGAGCCAATTTGTGTAGAGAGTTCTGGCTGCAAGGAGTATCACAGAAGAACACTCAGCAATAGTATGGCTGGACGAATTATGACCTCCAGATGTTGAATACAAGCCCCTGCCGGGGGGGGGGGGAGATCAGAAGGACTGGGCCATTATTTCTACCACACCAGTGGAGTGTGAATGAAACTGGAGAAACCGCGTGCAAAATTTGTGGTCCACCAATGAGAGATGGCGAGGGGCGTGTAGGTTACCTGCCTCTGGATTCGATTCGGAATTAATAAAGGAGAAATACGCTCTGTTCACGTTTCCTGTTCCGGCTGGACTAAAAAATTGTGGTGGCGAGCACCCTCAGTACTTATAGATAATAGTACTTGACTTCCTGTATTTCCATGCCCGACGAATGGAAGCGCATAACATAAGCGACGCAACGGCTTGGCAGGGCTGGACTGACTTTTGATCGTGGCTTTTTTTTTCATCCCAGCGATCTACTAATTAATGTTTTCTCAGTAGGAATTATTTAACCCAGAAGTAAAGTGTTTTTTAAAAATTAGCTTTTTGACCTTTAACGTTATCCTGTAAAGACTTTACACCAGACATGGGTACACCATAGTCGCAAAGAGGGAAGAAGTTTGAATCTGCCATTTTCATTTTTTAAGCGTAATCCTGCAAAAAGACATGGCCAGGAGAAAGTCTAAAATAGTACAAGCTGACTCCAGAAGAAGAATTACTGTAAGAAATATTAAGCAAGTTTTACGTTTCACATGTTTCCTAAATACGTAGCGCTAATTACAAGTAATAGGTAGATTTAGAAATAAAAACATATCCTTATTACACTGTAGCATTTTACATAAATAGAACAATAAAAAAATATTTTTTAATTCATAAAAAAAATCACATTTTTTTTAATATTTTTTAAATATTATATATATATATATATATACAATACTAAAATTATGTAGGGCTTAATGCATCCGACTACGTTCGGAACCGTGATTTTGCAAAAGCGTGTAAATGGATAATATTTATGCTATTTAGTGTCACTTAGATTAGAATACATGTATAAAATTGTTTTAAGGTTATTATGACAAAAAAAATTATTTAAAAACAATATTTTTGCAAAAAATTAACTTAGAATAACCTTTATTCGAAATATTCTCCTTTTGTTAAAAAGGCTTCTATTATAATAATATTTTGCCTGTATGTAGCTCAGACTTCTCTACAGAGGCTCAACTAGAAGTTTTGAAATATATAACTTAGAAATGGGTTTATCCATGTTTTACAAAAACAATAGGAACAAATTTTAAGAAAATACGCCGATAAGTATTTCAAATGTTTGTAACTCTGAAAATAATTTGAATTTTTCAAAAATCGTAGTTGAGCCTCTGTACAGAGGTCTGAGCTATATACAGGCAAAATATTAATACAATAGAAGCATTTTTTTTACAAAAGGAGAACATTTTGAAAAAAGGTTATTCTAAGTTAATTTTTTGCCAAAATATTGTATTTAAATATTTTTTTGTCTAATTTCCTTAAAACAATTTTATACAAGCATTCTAATCTAAGTGACAATAAATATCATGAAAATTATACATTTATGCGTTTTTTTTAAAATGATGGTTCCGCACGTAGTCGGATTCCTTAAGTAGTATGATACTTTGTGTAACTCTATAAATGTGTGTGCATCAAGGGCTACTATTTTAGAAAATAGTTTGCAACGTAAAACTTGCTTAATATTTCTTACAAAAATGTTTCATGTCTTAATGCACTTATATTTTTTGTTAATTTATTATTTTAAATATTTTAAACTTTTTTGAAATCCCATGCCTTTATAAAAACGTGTGTAAAATAAACGGTTTAATTTTAACCTCAAGAGGAATTGCTTCTAGTTGAATTTACAAGTACTTATAATTTCAGCACTCGAGACAAAATCAAGAAACCTGAGACCCATTATTTTAAAATACACGTTTGTTATACTTTACAGAATATTTAATTATGTACCTTGAATCATTTTATGCGCTGTCTTGCTTATTCCGGAAGACCAGAGCCTGAATTAGTTCGACCGTACTGTATATTATACTTGATCATATTTAAGATATGCTTTAAATACTAAACATATAAGGAAACGCGTTTTGTATGCTTTCGTGTGTATCATGTTACATATATTTGCTATAATCAGTCCTTAAATTCAGAAGGCTTGCATTAAATTCTCCTTTCTTGTTTTCTTAAGGTATCTGGTATCTGACTGGGTTCGGAGAAAATTTTCTAAAATAAAGCTTAAATAATCATTTAGTTATTTTTTAATTAAGTATATTGCACAACTATGAAAATACAGCAGGAAGAATTTTTTGAAAGCTTATTTTTCAAAATATTGAGAAATTTCTACCAAAATATTACAAAGCATTGCTGTTTTGCAAACAACTCTAAAAATTATATATGTGACACAAATAAATAAAATGTTTGCAGGAATATAACTTTTTAATGTTTAACTTTGCTTTATACTAAAAAAGCTGAAATTCTACTGTAAAGTTATGAAATACGGTTGTTCAAGATGAAAAAACCCAGAATTTTCTTAAAAAAAACTTTTTTTCATATAAAATTATAAATATATAAAAAAAATACCTTAATTGAAAAATTACCCTTAGCTTTTAGAGCAGAAAGCATTCATTATAATACAAAAAACAAACTCGAAAAATTTCATAAGAATATTTCATTTACTTTAAGAAATACCACTCTTACCGTTAACCATTATGTTCAAAAATAACATTCTTCACAAAATGCAAAATAATGTTTATATTTGCAATAAAACTTTTTAATGGCTTAGGAAAGTTTTAAAACTCCAGATTTGTATGTTGTGCTTTCCATAACCTAATATTTGAAACTTTTACAGTTTGAAAGGGTCTTTTTTTTTTACGAGGCAGTTTCTTATCTGGTTTAGAATGCCTCGTAGAATCAACAATTCTGGTTTCTTCGAGGTACCAAAAGTATCTTTTCATTTTAGAACATAATTGCATTCCTAACTTTTGAAGTAGAGGTAATAGACCAGAGCAAACCCGGAAATAAAAAGTATGATTGCTATATAATTACTTAAACGGAGTGTTTGTTGCTCAACAAAATTGTCTTTCGGGGTTATAATCCACACGACATTGTTAAGACTTTCATTGCAGTTCTGAGTTTTCCCGTGAAGACATTTTCTTAGGAGATTTTGATCGTTAAGTTCCTTATAAGTCTTTTAAATAGAATTAATGACTGAATTTGGAAACTCCGTTGATATTTCTATCGACATTTCTCCAACAAATACTGCTCTCTGGAAATCTCTTCTTTTTTGGCCTCATCGAACTTGTTTTTGACATGACAACTTTAATTTAATTTAAAATAACTATAACTCTATATAAAAGTACTAATAAAAAAAGTTATAAAAGATTTAATTTTGAACACAAATGATAAAAAGATAGCAACTCGTTTAAATCAAAACAAACATTACAATCAGTTATATTTGGCCTTCAAAAAGGCACAAATTATCAATTAAAATATTTATAAAGTGAAATAAAGTTTACTAAACATAAAAAGAATATTTTAAAAGAATAACAATCTCATTTTGCCGGTGAAAGTCAACCTAAAACTCACAATTCCGGTTTCGATTTGGGCTTATTATCTCAAACAAAAACAGCTATAACTTTTTTTTCTGACTCAGTTAAAAGTACGATAGTTTTAGAAAGCTTATTAAACAGGCTACAAAAATAGACTAAAAAATATATTTAGATTTTTTTTATGAAAAAAAAGATTTTAAACCAGTCGGATACATTAATAACTAATCAAACATGACGTTTATATTAAAACCTATAACTTTCTGTGGAGAAAAAAAAATTAAGTAAAAAATACATTTTTTATCATTAAAAGTAAAATTTCTTTTACCGTGTATTTTGAATATTTAATGCAGAAGTGTCCCACTGAGTTAGGGTATAAAAACTTTGTTTTACATTTATTGAGTACTTGAGAAAGCTTAAAGTACTACCACTCGATATTTGTAAATATTTCTTTTTTCATAGCGGCGTAATAATAAAATAAACATAACAAATGGCGGGGATGTAATCTGGATGTTAATTTCAATAATAAAATCACATTTCATAAGCTACAGTGGGAAGAAAAGTGCATAAATTATTTCGAAAAAAATAGCAGAATATTTTGCAGCGATTAGATATTATCATATTTAGGATAATATAATATACACACTATAAGACAAAAATTATTCTCAAAAGAAAATAACCAGCAAGATTGAAATTTTGTGAAATGTAGCACATCTGTTTCCAAGATGCAGAAGATTAAGATGCCAGCTTCATTTCAGCATGCAGCGCGCGGTACAGCTTTAATACTCAGTAAAAAATGGTTCAGAAAACGACACCATATTTAGAAATTATTTTTATTCATTATATTATTCCTCATTTTGTTATATTTCGAAAAAAAGGTAAAGTAATTTAAGTAATTGAGAGTATTGAACAAAGGTGAAATAATTGGGATCCTAGAGGTTTCATGGTGTAACCAGTGGATTGTCCAGCATATAGACCTAAAAGTAGTAGCTGTTAAGCACTGTTAGTACTGCACCAAGATTCTGAACGGCCTAGATCAGTGATACTCAACCTGCAGGGTGCATGTGGTCCGGTCATATCTCGATCCACTAAGAGAATCAGTTATTGGAGAATAATGTACAGAAAATTTAACAGGAAATTCTGTCAATCAAGCAATCAAATTTATAAATTTTGCTCTATCAATTTGTTTTTTTCAAAAGTAGAATGTAAGCATGAGTTTTGGTAATAGATGATAGAAAATATACATCATCCGAGTGATTCTTAAACTTTCAGTATTCACGACCCAATTTTCAGTCATAATTTTTATCGCGCCCAGCCCCTTATACAATAATGTATTGAAAACAATAATAATGTACTTTGATTCTAAAGATGCAATACAGCTTCAATTATAAACCGTACAAAT
>BMAV01015303.1:82442-241691 GCA_019973955.1 Trichonephila inaurata madagascariensis
CCCTCGTGTAGCTGAACAGTGTGACGTTAATACTCACTCACTTAACAATATTCCTGTCTTTGATAATCTTGTTAAAGCCTTTCGCCTGAAAGTGTCATATATCGGCACATTTTGGAACTATTTTGTATCCGTTTGTCAAAAAAAATTTCATTGTCCTACGATTATTCTGGCTGGTAAACTTTAAGTTAAAGAAGTTTGAAATTGCAACTTGAAAATTATAATCACCCTATATGTTGTCATCTATATGTACTGAGATTCCTAAGTTAATCTACAAATATTAACATATTGGTAAGTAAATTATGTATGTTTGAAATAGAGTAACTTTTGAGAAAGAAAAACAAATTTAAGCAATGTTTTGCAATGTCTACAACTTTAATTTTTATTTATTTAGCTCTACGAAAACGAATTTAGATATGTTATTCACCTCACACACAAACATCCATTATTTATATATACTTCAAAAACAGTTCCTTCAATAATACTCACTGCAGATTTTAATATATCTATATCAGTTCACTCACACAATAGAATGAAGATACTATCCGTGACTAGTTTTTCAAAAACCGGATTTTTGAAATAATTTATTCTTTGACATTTATTTTTGCAAATTTTTTTTCTCCAAACTAAAGAAGGTTCCAGAAAATACGAATGTATTCTAACTGCACATGTCTGGCATTTTTTTTTTCATTTTTGTTTATTATTATAAATTATTTTACATTATTATATTTCATTATTAAACCCTTAGTTTATGTTACTGACTTCTGAAATACAATTTTTTCTAGTAGATTTCCTCAAAACTTTTAAATGCAGCTTTCTTGTTTTGTCGCGTTAGAATTTAAATTGCTCCATAGACCCAATTACCAATGCTCAAAATGTTTATTTTTGTTACATACTATTGAAATAAAATACACAGCTGTTTTACCTCCCATTGTCCATGGTCGTGAACTAATAATGAGTGTGAAAGAAGGAAGATTCTGAGTACATTCCGTTCCATACGCAAGTACCTTATCGACCACGACAAAATGATCGTCATCGCGTGTTATTTGGTACTAGTTTATATAGATATCACACCACCACATACCCCCATGCCAGTGATTCGGTGAAGGAAAGATACTATATTCGTGGTGAGCATGTAAGCAGTTGCATCACTTTATTGGTTGCTTCACTTTGTGGATTGCGTCATTCGCGCATGACGGCTTTAGAATTGCGTTATTTGTGTGACGGATTAATTGCGTCATTTGTGTGACGGATTAATTGCGTCATTTGTGTTATACGGCTTAATTGCGTCATTTGTGTCTGGTGGCTTAGTTGTTTATGCGGTGGATAGATGGCGCTACGACTGCAGCACGTGAAGGGTGCGGTTCCTTTGCACTGCCAGGGTCACCAATGAAGGAGGGAATGATTCGATCTGAGTACCTTCCTTTTGGTACACAAGTACTTTATCGACTACACCAAAAGAATCGTCATCGCGTGATGCTTGGTACTAGTTTATATAGATATCACACCACCACAAGTGTTATCTAGAGAGCCATAAGCTCAATTTCTAGTGCTACTTTGTAGAAGGGCTGATGCTCATTAAACCTGTCACAGAGTCCTGACGATGGCGTGGCGTAGAGTGAGGCGCTAATTGATGTGTCATTTTTTGTTGATATTTTTCTTTATTTTATATTGAATTTTCTTTTTAAAATAGAAGAAAAAATAAAATCATAGAAACTAAATTAAATCTGATTGCTTATTTATTCTTTGTTGACATGGAATACTTTATATGTCTTACAATTTATGGCTAATTTTTTACCAACAGTGTAATAATGCACTGCAAAAATTTTATGATCTTACTATAAAACAAAATCCAATTACAATCATGTAGAAATTTGAAATAATTATCAAGCCGTGTAGGCTTTTAAGAGTATAACAATCTTAAATAAATTTAATTATGGATATTTATTTATATTATTTCTCTCTCAATTGTATCATTATTTCGGGTGATAATTATGAAATAAAATGTTTTGTGTATTGAAACAATCTAATCATCCCCTGTAATAAAACGTCTTGTTATAAACATACCCTCCTCCCTGAATCAAATTAGAAATATAATTTGAAAAAAAAATTATTATTTTTTGTACACTTAACTCTTATATATTTTACAGTATATGTTTATTATACTTTACTAAAGAGTATATGTAAGATGATATATATATATATATGTGGGAAATAGTATTAAATTAGTTTTAAAACATAATTAAAATGTTTTAAATTATCAATGCATTTCTGTTGTAAGAAATGACGACACCAATCGAGCCAAATCAAATATTGTTAGATTTCAATATCCAATGGAATAATTCCTGCGTGATGACTCTCTACAGGCGTCATGTGACACCTGAGCGATCACTTGTTCACTGACCATGAAAGAGTCAAGTTCGACGCTTTTTATCTGCTTCGCTTTCAAAACAAAAACAGATCACTTTTTAGACCTAACCTTGTTTGGCATCCCCATCTCAAAAGCGAATTCTGCTCACCATTCAAACTGTCATTTATCTTTTTTTTTTTTTTTTGTAAATAATTAAATACTGTAAATAGTGGGGGCCTTAATTCTCCTTACCTTAATAATTTAATTGTTCATTTAACTTGTTTACAATGTTTTAATTGTTCAAAAGTACACTTTACTGCTAGACACCACCCTAAATATAATTAGTATATATAAACATATATTTTTTTTGAAAAATCTCTAATACTAACATGCATTTTGCAGATTAAGTATCAGCCTAGTTTTCCTTTCACCTCCCATTTGCTTTTGTTTAACTTTTCAAACGAATAAGATATTTTTAAATATTGTTCTTTTCTGTGTAAAATCTTAATTTTTGTTTATTGTTTTCAAGGCTTAAGTTTTTTTTTGTAAAAAAAGGGAAATAAACATATATGGAATAAGACACTTAACAGGAATCCATATAGAATATAGTGAGCTAAAAGTCCATAAATTTTATTTAATCTGTACTACAATAGATTAAATGTCCAGTACACTTTATTGATGGTTTCTTATTATCCTTCCTAACTGCTGACAGTACTTTTTTGTTTGCGTGAACTAGTTTCCACTGACGGCAACAACGAAGCCAGCTGCTCTTTTCGGCAACTCGCATAGTGGTTTCCAAGCATTATTCTTTTTATCAAAGTAAACAGTGTTAATCATCTGTTCCATTGTCTGTGTGCGGAATCCCCCGAAGACATAGATATTTCCATCTGGAAAATAAAAAAGTGTGATATATAGCAAAGATAAGACAGGTTTGGTTTCAGTTGACATAAATGAAACAACTTCCATAGCAAAGAACTTTGGTAACACGCCGGTGGTACTCGAGAAGTCATGGTTGCGAAATCGTGGCTAACGTAGTCAAACTGTGTGTTCGAACCCTGATGTTACCTAAAATCAATTTTGTAGAAGGCTTATGAATATCGTATTTATTTAAACTTAATTCTGGCATTGAAGGGGTTTTAAAATGTGCAAGGCAGCGTTTCTTAAACTGTGGGGCGCACCCCCAAGAAGGGATGTGATAACTCTACAAGGGGGGCGCGAGTATATTGAAAAGTCGAAAACAAAAGATTATTTAAAAAAAAAATTATTAATTTAGGAAACAAGCGAAATACATTTTAGCATAATAAAAAAATAAAATTAACATTTACACGGATATAATACACTTATAAATGTATTTTATAATTAATTTAACCCTTAACTTCGCACTGTTGCATTTCTGCAAGATATCATTTGTTTTAATTTAACACACTCAGTATTTTTTTTAATTACCTACAAATCACTTATCTGAGAAAAAAAAAGATCACTGCAACGAAATACATGCTAATTTTGTCACTAGATGAAATTATATTTTTTTCAGAAATCAAAACAATTATAAAAATCTCTGATGCCACAAAAACTGTGCTTTTGCAATAAAAAAGAATCCATTATATTTTATGCTTCAGCTTGTTTATTGACGAAATAAATTAACAGGTAAGAAATTTAAACATTTTATAATGAATAATAAAATCCTCATATAAAAAAGTTTTGTAATTTACAGCACTACTGCGCAATATTGCACCTCTGCAAAAAAACAAAAAATGACTGAAATTACATTTATAAAACTGCTTAAATTTTTTTTTTCTTCATATTTTTCCCTTCTATTAATACTTGAGAACTAGTTGATATAATTTTTTTCATATAACTTTTAAAAATTGCGATGTTAAGAGTTAACAATACTAAGTTAAGAACAAGTTTAATAAATATTAATGACTCCATGGGCTAGAGCCATATATAAAACTATATACAGAAATTAAAACTTATTTTGATGATTTGAACTCTTTATAAATGATTCCTTAACCGCCGATTAAAAAAATACGCGATTCACTCCCCCATATCTCAGTTTTCCACATAAGCACGCATATGGATTGTATTGGGGGGAGGGGGCGGGAGAAAATGAATAAATAAGGAAATTCACTGATATAAGTAAATCCTCCGCAAACACTGTCAAGGTTCCGAAGGCTTTGGAATGCATTAACTTTTGTTTGCATTCTGTAATTTTAGTGTCAATCTATCGTGTTGTTGAATTGTTATTGTATAGAGGGGGCGCAATGAAAATTATGGTTGAATATTAGGTCGCAGATATTGAAAGTTTAAGAAGCCCTGGTGTAAGGTATAAAATAGCTCTCCTTTCTCGCTTCTTGAACGTTGTTAAAAATTACGAGTTTCATCATAAACAACTGCCTTTTTTATAAGCAATGCTATTTTGAGAAACATTTCAAGAGGCAGATAATACCCTAGTTAATACCTCCTCTTCCTGCCGGATCGGGGTTGTTTGAAAACGAGGATTCATTTCAGATGCTATCCCCTTCACTTGGCCATGGTTTAAAGTCAAGGTCTTTCACCAATAGCCGTACCGTGGTTATTCATCGCGCCGTTAATTAAAATCAAATCAAAGATGTCTCTTCCTGAAAAATAGTGAACTTTGAAACTCAAACACACTTAACATTTTGAATACCGTAATCTAGACAAAAGTTCTGCAAGAAGTTCGGAACTCCAGCTTGCAATTTAAAGTAAGCTTTGGAACTGATCCACATGCAGTCACTAAAGGATCATCCACAACAAGGCATTAAAAGCAGATCAATCAAAATAGCCAATATATTAGTTTGTTCGAGGGTGCAAAGTTATCTTATTGGGCAACATCATCATTCAGGGCATATTAACTTAGTGTAAATGAGAACTTAGATACCACGAGAGTTCAAGAAGGAGGATGAAGTCACTAATTTTGGTAAAGCGTTTTTTCTGTCCAATAGTGCAACCAATGACACGCCGTAGAGTGGCCGCGGTAGCCGAGTGGTATAGGTATCGGACCGTGGCTTGCCTTGTCACGAGTTCGATGCCAGGACCACTAAAGACCCACCGTGTAGGGCAGCGATGCACGTTAAATCTGTCGGGAGCTGAAACGTCCTCCCGTTGGTGTCGTGTGGTAGTTAGGAGAGGGGGGTGCCAGCTCAGGTGTCGTCCACGTCACTTGACCATGGTTCAAAATTACGTGGTCCGTCGCCAAAAGCCCTCGTGTTGCTGAACAGTACGACGTTAATATTCAATCAATCAATCGACACGCCGTAGAAAGGGAATTCTATACGTTAAGTCGTCCTAGGTTAAAAATCATCACGTTGGTGAGTGAATATTAACATCACACTATTCAGCTACACGAGGGCTTTTTGGCGACGGACGTAATATTAAACCATGGTCAAGTGACGAAGATGACACCTGATCTGGCACCCTACTCTTCTAACTACCACATCACACCAACAGAAGTACGCTTGAGCTCTCGACAGATTTAACGTGCATCGCTCCCCTACCCGGCGGGTCTTTACTGGTACTGGGATTGAACTCATGACATGTCTGCCATGATCCGATAACTTGACCACTGGGCTACCACCGCCCTTCATCACGTTGGTTCTCTATGGAATTTTTTTTTAATCACACACTAGTCCAGGAGTGGCCAACCCGTGACATGCATGCTACAGAGTGGTTGATTGATTGATTATTAACGTGGCACTGCTTTTAGCTACACGAGGGCTTTTGGCGACGGACCACGTAATTTTGAACCATGGTCAAGTGACGTGGACGACACCTGAGCTGGCACCCCCCTCTCCTAACTACCACACCAACGGGAGGACGTTTCAGCTCTCGACAGATTTAACGTGCATCGCTGCTCTACACGGCGGGTCTTTAGTGGTATTGGGCTCGAAATCGTGACAAGGTAAGCCACGGTCCGATACCTGTACCACTCGGCTACTGCGGCCATGCTACAGAGTGGAACGGTAAAGTTGTAACAATAAGATCTATTGAAAAGTTAGACAGTATAATTAAAAAGTAACATTGTTTTTTTTTCATATTTTCTTTAAAATGCGGTTGTCTCAGAAAAAAAAACTTAAAATTTATTTTAAACACAATTAATTGATTTACAATAGCAAATTATCACATAAGAAATACTCCTTCCTGGCTCTGTGTGCGCAAGTTTTCCAAAGGAAATACACTCGCGAGATAATGGAATTTGAGGAAGCGTGTATTAAAATATCTGGGGATAAAACAATGGACTGCCTGGTGAGTGCTTGCTACTCAAGAATGAATATCTATGGGATTAATTTTCTCTTATCGATATTTTGGGACACTTACCGTAAAATCCGGCGTATAACGCGCACTTTTAATAGATAAAATAAGATCAAAATTTAGGGGTGCGCATTATACTCCGGGTATAAAAATGAGAGCGTTAAAAAAAGGATGATCATAGAAAAGGAGTAGACTTCTATAAATATCGAAGTATTGTTCATATAAATAAAATGACATATTTCATATAAAGTAGGATTGTAGTTCTAGTAGTATAGTATTTTTTCCCTAAAGTTTGGGATAATACCTCAAATGACTTTAAAACAAAAGAACATTGCATACGTGAATTTTAAAATGATTCATTAAAAAGAAGTGCACGTTATACGGCGAATATACCTAAAAATTAAAAATTGCAGTTTACAAGTATAGGTGCGCGTAATACGCTGGATTTTACGGTAAATAAATTAAATTTAAGCTTACAGGGCAAAATATTGCATTTTACTCCTACCCCAGTTGGTCATATGTTATTTGTAAACAGACTTTTATAATTTTATCTCTATTTTGAAGAAAAAACAGGTCGAGCATTATTAACTGTCTACCAAAGTTAATTATTCTCCGAGCTATAATTGATTTAAAAATTTAATATTCAATTTGTAGGGTTCATTCAGAGCTAGGTTGGAGGAATTTACCGACAATAAAAAATTGCTGATCGTTTCTTAAATCATTTTTCAATTTCTCTACAAGGCGTTAATTGTTACCTACCTGAAGTTAAAATCGAAATTAGTAACCTACAATACAAAACGAGACCTAAAATCAATCATAAGAAATTTATTTCAACTCTAGTTATCCAAATTATATTGAATGCTGGAATTTGGAACCGACAGGTATATTTCCAATTTTTCACGATCGGGTTGTCAGATATTATTGTAATTTTGGATCAACATAAGATTGTGATAAATGTTTTCTTTTATGAACACTATACATAAAATCGTACTATCCCTCAAAATTAATTGATATACACCTAAAACGACCTTATTTCATTAGCATCTTGAAGAACTAATTCTAATATAGATGACTTACATATTCAAAAGGCTCGTTAAGCAAGTAATGAATGTTTAAGTTACTTAGAATTAAATGTTTAAAGTTACTCATTTTTATAATATACGCAAAAAAGTTTATATAAATAAAGTAAAAAGTTTATTAACAATAAGGCCTAAGTATTTATTATACCATTTTTAAATTTTCACTACTTAGGCTTGCATAAAAATCCCAGAAGCCAATAAGTAATATTTGTTCACCTTTATATATCTTTTTGTTTGTTGGAAAAGTTGGTAGTGTTATGCATCATGATTTAACATAAGATAGTGGCACTTATACCGAAAAGGCTGGCCACCAATGCTCTAGACCTAGGCATTGTCACCATTAATCTAATGGTGGGTGGCTAAATAAACACAATTAAATTTACTAAGATTTATATCTTAAGCCGTTACAATGTTGCCGGATCCAAAACAAGAGACCACACATGTTTTTAGCATAACATAAAAGGCAAAGTGGATATTGTTGGGCCAGTTAAGATGTCTTCTGGGACACTTAAGACCATTGAACAAAATTATGAAGTTCATATCCAGTATTTTAGTGTTGCTTTAAAATATGACGTTAACAAAATAAAGGTTTTTAATGCTGTGAATTAAAATTATTAATGCCATGACATTAAATTATATGAAAGATTAGTGATCTCTAAAATGCTGCGTAACTTATTTTATTACATACCAAGCAATACAAAAATTTCTAATAATTAATATATTATTTGATTCATTTATATTGTAATTTTTTCTAATTTATATAAGGCGAGTATATTACTGTTGATCATGTACCAGAGATTTATTAATAACTGGAATAGCAGATAGAGAAGGATCGAATGAACAAGGTCCGATACGGAGTGTCAGGCTCGGGTGCCGAGATATTAGCCAAAAAGCTGTAGATGGGGGAATACACGGAGGGGGATGCGTCCCAATAGATATGGTTTATAACAATAGATATATCACGATAACCCAAATATCAGTCCCCTAGCACCAAAAAAGTGGCAGGTTAAACTATTAGATGGCACGGATGTGCGCGCGCATCGTAAAAATTTACCCTCATCCTTTTTTCCAAACGCGCAATAAGAAGTATAACTTCAAAAAATATAGCATTTGAATCCCAATTGCTTGAAACAATACAACCCATTTCAAGCTTTATAAATGGATGTTTTAAACATTAAAAAAATCCATATTGTTTTCAATAACTTCATACTTTTTTTAAAAAAAAATGTTATTTTAAAATTTTAACTTAAGGTAACACGATGGCTATGGGAGACAAAATTCGTGATTTTCAGTCTTGATTAAGGGGCAAAGGTTGAACATGATGTGGACAGCACTCATTAGGCTTCTACACCCATCAATGCGCAATATTTGAACTTATATACACATTTAACATGAATCAGCCTTTCTATCTGGTGGGTCTTCAATAAACACACAAATCCATGATTTGACTAAAGAACTCTAGCCATTAGTTCGTGATCATCATCTCTCGGTTCCTGTGACCACTTAAAATGTAGTAAATTGTGAGATAGCAAATACACAGTACCATACATAAAATTGTTGAGCTTCCAGTTTAAAAAATTATATTATAGAAATTACTTTAGAATGTGTTAACTGTATTAACTAATCACATTGAACAACATAAACAAGTTTCCTTTGAAGAAATAATATTGCAATTTTTTTTCAAACTGCTATTAAAATTGCAAAAAAATAATAAACTTTTTTTTTACAACCTCACCGATTGAATAGCGTACAATGAAGCGGGTTGAATTTTTTCATCCAAGAAAAATATAGCGTACAATGAAAATGTCGTTTATAACGAAAAAAGTGTTTACTTCGTTTTCTGTACCTAGTTGTAACAAAAGTTCTAATACAATTTTAAAGGGTGATCTTTTCTCAAACATTCAGTAATTGAGACCCAATTTTCAATCATAACTTTCATTGCGCCTTTCCTTCCCCCATACAATAACAATGTGTTGAATGTAGTGATAGTATACTTTGACACTAAAACTTACAATACGACCTTAATTATAAAAGGTAAAAAAATTCCCAGTATTAAATTGTGTATATGTTACTTTTAAGTAATATATATTTTAAGTAAGTTACTTTTTTAAGTAATAGAATAAGTATTATGTTACTTTTAATTTCTAATTTTTAAACTGGAACAGATTGCAATAAACATGCAAATTGTATTTTATTTCTTGTTGTAAAAGTATGTATTTTGTTTTGCTTCCTTAGAGTAAATTGATATATATATATTTTTATATATAAATCTTCTATTTTCAACTTTTTAATATGCTCAGGATCCCTAAGGGGTGGGCACCTCACAGTGTGGAATCGCTGGGTTAAAATTTAAAAAAAAAGAAAATACATCTTATTAATATTTAAAACTAAAATTTTCCAAGTTTTCTTTTCCTAATCTATTTCCAAACAAGTTTTTTTCTACAATTAAATTCAACATTGCACATTTTTTTATTCAAATCATTCGCTTTTTTAATTCTCACTGGTTTTAACTCTCTTGGGCTAATAACCTATTGCAGTACACACGATCTTCACGGGAATTTCGATCACCATTTTTCTTAAACAACGTTTAAAACTATTTTAGTCGTAATGCCTTTTTTAACACAACTTTGTAATATAAACTGCGCTTTATAGCCAAGTGGATACCAATCCAAAATGCAAGAAAGCCTCTTTGTGCTAAAAAAATCCGATACATTTCAACCATCTCTGTGTCGTCTTTGTCTTATGAGCAAGATTAGAGTCATCTTGAAACAATTCAATTATTTCTATTGATTTTTCAATCTTTCTTTCAGGGACATCAAAAATGGCTGTATTATAGTTTTCGCAAAAATAGACGTAGTTTTCGCTAGTTTCTGTAAAAATAATCTGTGAGACATCTTTATGTCTGATACAACTCCAATTGATTGATTGATTGAATATTAATGTCGCACTGTTCACCTACACGAGGGCTTTTGGTGACGGACCACGTAATTTTGAACCATGGTCAAGTGACATGGACGACCCCTGAGCTGGCACCCCCCTCTCCTAACTACCACACCACACCAAAGGAAGGACGTTTAAGCTCTCGACAGATTTAACGTCCATCGCTGCCTTACACGGCGGGTCTTTAGTGGTACTGGGCTCGAACTCGTGGCAAGGCAAGCCACGATCCGATACCTATACCACTCGCCTACCGCGGCCACTGATACAACTCCAAACCGCATGGCGTATGACACGTCCGAAATCGGGGTTGCCAACTTAACGAGTTATCTTGAACGTTGTCATTTAAATTTATTACAGCCTCACGAAAAAATTTTCATATAGAAAGACAAAAGCTTTAATTAAAGTTGATGAATATAATGAACAGTCTTTTTCATATAATATATATATTTTTAAATATAGTTTCCAGAAACTTTCTGTGGTAACATACATTATGATATTAGAAATAATTATTTTCTCAGAACGTAGACAGCTTTCACCATAATGATAATTCACATCTTTCAGATTAAAAATTAAGCTTGTCTAGACAAAATCAGGATTTCGCTGTAAAAATCATTTATTTAAAAGGTGGTTATAGTTAATATTTTGAAAGGTAAATTAATAAAAAAATATACTGTCTGAAATCAGTTAAAAACCTTTTTTAAATAATGCTAATGGGTTAATAAATTGAAAAGGATAAGGAAAGTTTATTTACGAAAAATGAGTTGTATGTAAGACTTAAGAAATAATTATTTATGCATTTTTATAACAAAGTACTTGTTAATAAATTATAGTTTAATATTGGGAATGCAATCACTTTAATTAAATACTGGATTTCATCTTCGTAATGTTGAACAAAATACAGATATTTACATTTTATTACCTTCGGGTATCATTAACTTTCTGTAACATATTGTATGATTATTTTTCAACTCTATTTGTCAAATAAAAACGCAAAATTTATCAAAACAAAAAGTCATTCGTATTCTAATTCATCAGGGAGTAAATTATTTCCTCACCAAAAAGTTTAAAAAATTAAGAAATACAAAATAACTATGTAGTTTTGATACTTCTGAAAGAAATATAATGCAATATTTTATATATATATTTCCCAATAAATATATTCTGTTTCTATTTTTAAAATCTCTTCCAAGCATGATCCATTGCATATATTTTTGTTTAATGTTTTCTTTGATACTATAAATAATAAATATTTATGATTTATGAGGGAATGAAAACACAATCTATTTAAAATTTCATATTTTACTTTTCGTATTTTGAGTCTGTAAAATTTCCCATTTATATCTGTGTTAAGTTTCGAAAAATTTTCGGCAAATAACAACTTATGTTTGATAAGGTAAAATTGTTTTTATTCTTCCTTCCGCATAAGACATTTCGTTAGTAGAAAAAATGAACAAAGCAACAATTTTCATATTTATTTAAAAAGGAAAAATATTATGATTATCTTATTGATAGTTATTACTTATAAAATCTATCCGAGCTTGAGAGAAAAACATGTTTTCATAACAAGTTAGAAAACGAATAGAATATAAAGGATACAATTTAAATGTTTTTCTGTGGGAAATATAACTTACCAATATCATTACACTAATGTTACTTTTTCATTATATCCTCCTGAGGTTTTTTTTTTTTTTTTTTGGAACATATTTATGGAAAATTTTTAAATATCTAAATTAGATACGTATCCCGGCTTTGCAGTGGCTTTTTGGAGTGTATAAAATTTTTCCTCTTTAGTCATGCCGGGAAATTTTCTATTCAACTCTCGACGTCAGCAATCTCTGGTGTTTTCAATGTGTCACAAAATTAAACTTGTCGAATCTTCTCTCCCCCCTCATCACACGCATTTCCTAACCCTTCATTCTATTTTTAGACCGAAAGATAGGAGATGAATGCTGCTGGCACTTCAAAGGTAAGTGAATACTTAATTTGTGATAAGTACGATAAAATATTTTTTATTATATTATTTTTGAGAGCTTAGTTTTTAAGTGAAAGCTTCCAAATTTTACGCATTGATAAAAAATGGTAAATTTTAAACAAAACAAAAATATATAGAAAATGTATACATAAAGCCTCGTAAGAGGCCTCCTGGACGAAAAACCAATTTCTTTTTTTAAATACACAGTTATTAAATAAAATTTCAATCTTCAGTCAAAGCACAAGTAATTAAGGTTTGACACTCGGGAAAATAGTATAGCCCACCGTTTCGCGGAGTATTTTTTTTTTCCCCGAAGAGGACAACTTTTCCCTCTTTCTTCACTTCACTAGAGAAGTTTTCCTTTTTCCTCCTTGTCGGACAGAGTTTCATTCCTTTCCTTTCTGTTATTTAAATAGGGGAATGTGTGTGGAAGATGGGACCTTGAGGGCAAGGAAAAGTAAATATGTAATTTGCGGAAAGTTTTTTTAAGTCTTAAGGGCTTAGTTTTTAAATTACAGCTTCAAAATTTAGCTCATCGATGATACGCAAGGTACACATTTGAAATAAATAATGTAAGGGGAAAATTGCATAAATGAATGCATAATGAAAAAAAAAAAAAACCTGTTCAAAGAAATATTGCAAAGTTTAATTTTTTGTGTAGATTTAAGGTCTTCAGTCTATTTACACGTAATAAGTTTTCACACATTAGAAAAAATTTCCCGTGATTATTTTATATATTACGAAGTTATTGAATGGTCAAGTCGAACTTTTAGTAATTTTCGGAAAACCAATCTTTATACTGAATGTAAGCTCGATTTATTACTAAGATGTGGAAGAGATACAGAGTGATTGGAACCTTCTGTCTATGAAAATGTGACAAAATTGACTCATTTTAGAAAAAAACCAATGCAACATATTGTTAATTTGTTACATATATCTACCGTGTTCCCGGCGAAATAAACGATTTTTCTTCCATAATATTTTATCTAATTTTTCTACAAAAAAGAGAATGGCATTTTTATAAAGACGACGTAAATGTCGGCAGTCTTTCTTCCTGCTATCCTACAGATTCTTTGTACGATAGAAGGCCATATAATGGTAGACCAATCATGCATTTTAAGGTTATGAGTAATATATTTTCAACTGTTCGTACTTTGGGAATTAAATTAGACAAAATACATTACTCTATTTTATTACATTATTTGGCACATTCGGCGTGTTTCTGCTTTCAGTGGTTCGTGAAAAGATAGTCTTACATAAATAGATACATACGTTTGTGCTTATTTGCCAATAGTAATAGTGTAGATCACAAATTTAGCGGTGTAAGAAAGCAATAGGACGCAAAATTCTTCAACTTTATTTGATGTTAATTTTCCGCCTCTTACGCTTTTTGGGAGGTTTCTATCAAACAGTAGAGAAAAAACTGTAGAAAGGACACCAGTGTGTGTTCTCCAGTAACATTCCTTGATTTGTTTGACCTAGATACACTGTGTCACATTCTTGGAGAAAAAGTTCATTGCATTGGAAAATATTTCAGACCGATATGTTGATAAACTTGCCAGATATCCATTGAGCCAATCTTTTTAGTTATATGTCCCCAATTAAGAAAACTGGTGCACATATAACTCTTCCAATAGTAAAGAACAGCGAGATTTTTTCCTGTAGATGAACTTTAGTTTTAGTGAAACATAATCTTACATTGAGCCTAATAGACATGTACAGATGTTGAAGTAGCGGGGTTATGCATGTTAATCCTTTAACTGCCAAGTTATTTTGATGATTTGGGTAAACAAATTGTCAATTTTTTCAATTGGAAAAAGATGCCGCGCACTTAGAACAAAAGAACTTCTAACCTCTTACCTTTGAAGTCTTCAGTAAAGTGCTGCCATCTATTGAATTGAGCGAACATTAACTTTTCCCGAGAATCCGTCGGTTTTGACAAAGAGATGAAGCCAAAATAAACGTCTTCCGATATATATTCGGGTAAAACAATACGATGCACTCAAAAAAAAATTACCCCGAATAATACTCGGGCGTGACATTTTCGAACACCAGTGATGTGCCAGAGATTATTTCGGGCATAAACTACCAATGCTCTATGTCCTCATGTTGTCGTGGTGTAAACATTTTTAGAGATGAGGTGTGTTGTCCTAGTCACTTGACTGAAGTTCAAAATTATGAGGTCTATTGGCAACAACCCTAAAGTTGTTTTAGAAGGTGAAGCTAATAAACATTCACTTACAGGTATAAAATTCTTTTTCATGGGGGTTAATTTATTTTGCCTAGTTTCAGTAACAATTAGATTTTCAGTCGCAGTTACATGCCCAGTATAATTACTGAATTTGTTTGTTCGATCACGTGTTACTCTTTGGGCAACGTTTTTACTGCAATGTAAATCTATTGAAATATTCAAGACTCATGCAATATTTACCAAGAAGAAACTTTAAAATTCAAGAAATCCTAATAAACCTCTCCAGTAATATTTCCCTTATAAATTGTGAGTAGTTTGATATAAATCATCAAGTTAAAGCGTAGTTGCGTAAAAAGCTTCCAGTAAGCTGTAATATGTCCACTGTGCTCCTTGAAGAATGCACAATGAAATTATTACAGCTTTTATTGCTTTTATTTTATTCATTTTTTTTTCCTTTCCATTTTTCAGCTAATATGTCCTTAGACTCCTTACTATTTATTTTCATTCGAAATTGATATATTAAAAAATAAAATGGGTGTTGTTTAACTTTTTTAATATTACTGACAATTATTTTAAGGAATGGTGCAAAGACATTTTTTTTTATATGATGGGATTGAATCAGCAATCTCTTCTACATTTGAATTTTTTTTTTTTTTTACATTTTAATAATCTTTTTTAAAATCGTGATACAGCAAACGTGGGATTTTTTTGTTATTGGTGGTGGTGGTGATGTTGTTGAATTGTGCTTCTTTGCTATATCACTTTTTCTGAAGATTCATCCGTAGAAATATCAATTTCTGGATTTGACAAATAATGTATTTCACAGTCATTTAATTCGCATAATAGTTACAAATGATAATTCATTTGCTAAGAGTAAATTTTCAAGTATGACGCATAATGTATTTGAATTTTTTTTTTCATTTTGTGATTTTTGACAATTTCTCTAATTTACAGATACTTTGAAACTTTTGAGTCAATCTCAGCTCATTAGCAAATTTCTATCAAATTTGTTTGCGTCAGAAAATAATTAGCAATTGTCCTTAGTTGTTATTAAACATGTGGCTATCACTTTTAAATTATTTTCAATCAATCTGTGTCTGGTAGTCTAGTGGTCAAGGTCTCGTGACAGGCAGGTCAGGACTTCGAGCCTAGTACCGCTGAAGACCCGCCGTGCAGAAGGGGTTGATGTACTTTAAATCTATCGAGACGCAAACGTCATCCTGTTGGTGTGGTGGGGAAATTAAGATAGGGGGTGCCATCGCAGGTGTCGTCCTCGTCACTAGACCAAGGTTCAAAGTTACGAGGTCCATTGCTAAAAGCCATAGAGTTGCTGAGTAGTACGACGTTAACATTCACTCATTCACTCACTTGGCAATCAATCTAAATCAGCAGTTCTTAAGGTATCCGACTACTTGCGACAACCTTTTTTTCAAAAATGGAGATATTGGGATTTTTTTGTGATTTTTAGATTTATTTAGTATATTTTAAGGAAAAAATCGTAAAATTGAAAACAGAAAAAAATTTATTAGTATTAAAAGGGGAAAGCACTGGTGAAAATGTACAGAAAATTACATAAATGGGGCCCGCTCTGTACAAAAATGTTTTGAACAAATTCTCAATTTTTCAATTTTAATGTGTTACTTTGTTATTCATGTTTGAAATGACCTTCTGGATAATAGATATTTTAATTTTTTTACAAAAACTAGAGCCCTCTATCTTAGTGACTATATGAAATTGATTAAAAAACAGTGATTATATTCACATAAAGGACTGTAAATTTTTAAATAAAACAAGTGATTGATAAATCTGAAGGTCAAAATACTTCTACTGATATACAAAACATTCACAAAAAAATTTCAGCAAATTACTTTCAAAACTTTTTCACCACTGTCCCCGTTTCTGTTTTTGTTTAAAAAAAAAAACATATTTCGAGTAAAATGCATTTTGAAGTTTGACATCTTGTGTTAAGTTGTGGCATCTGCTTTTGCTAAAACACTTGTAATTTTTTGTTCTAGTGAATGGAAAAAAAAAGCTTGGTATTTTTATTAAGCTAATAAGATCGTCTATAAAATAAAATCATAAAAAAATTGTCAATTTTTGAAAAAAAATTCATGAGTTTAGGATAGTCGGATAACTTAATTTGTGGTCCGCAGTTTCCCGGGGGTTCTTTGCACCTCGTTCTAGGGGGACTGCAGTCATTTAATATTAATAATTATATCTTGTATACTCTGAATGGCCTCGAGGAGGAATCGAAAGATGTACAATTCAGACTTGATCCCTAAATTGCCCCTAAGGAAAGAAAAATGTTAAAAATGTCTGTATTAATAGCAGAAATATTGTTAGGATTATTGAAGAACCTTTGAATCTTTCAGTCATATTCTAAAGGTCAGGGAGAGTGGCTCAAAATTTCGAGGGTCCGCCATCGCAGGCTGATACATAAAATGGAGCCACGGTGATTGAAAGTTTAAAATGTGCAAATATATTGGGATTATTGGCAACGAACATAGTAATTTTGAACCACGTTCATGTGATGAGAACGATATCTGTGTGGACACTCGCACACCTCGAGCATCAACATTTTTAACGTGCATCAGTCGCCCTACACAACAGATTTTTAGTGGCATTAGGTTCGAACTCGAGAAACGGCGGCCACGAGCCCATGGCCGTAACAACTAGGCTACAATAAATCGCAAGAATGGGGTTGATACGTAAGTATAGGTATTTATCTACCGTTCTTAAGAATCTTTTGGATGTTCAGTTAATATGTATCTGACCATAACGCGAGATTACATTATTTCACAGTACAACGTTTAATTACCTTTATGCTTTGATGATATCTCATCATAAACTCGTCACCGTAAGTCCTTCCCCGTCTTCGTAAGAGGATGTTATTTACCGTAAAATCCGCAGTATAACGCACTCCTATACTTTCAAGCTGCATTTTAAAGTTTTATGATACATTCGCCGTATAACACGCATCCTCTTTTTTAAGAAGGGGCATTAAATGTACGTATGCAATGCTATTGTAACATCGTGACTTTGTAGCGTCAAAAGTCCCACAACTAATTGCAAAGCCGTTTTATCTATAGAATTAGTTAAAGATAAATTCAATATTAAAATGTTAAAGAAATCAGAGTTTTTAAGTTTAAAATTACTTGTTTAAAGTTGTTTTCATGTATGCCAATATTCCTCAGTAAACAAGGTTCGTCAGTGAGTCCTCGAACTCAATTGAGTGTCTTCAAAAATTAAAAACTTCAGAGCACAGTTCTTTGGTATAAGGCAAGAGATCTAGTGTCCAAATCCATCTGTCCTGAGGGGCGACTGGCCCCGCAAACTCAAATTTTGACGACCAAAAATTTCAGTCCATTGCTGGAGATCGAGAAGTCCCTCTCCACTTCCGAGTAAACCCCTTTAAACTCCATGGGCGGGTGTACACATTTGCACCCAACATCCTCAATGGAGCCACTCCCTTAGTGCGGGGGAACAATTAACCTACACGTTTGATCCTCACTATAGAAACGAAATCATGTCCAACATATGGAAACTATAACTTGTTTTGTCCCATTTTCAATGAGTCTTCGTCTCGCCTTGCTGACAGTGTTCTCTATTCAGTTAGCTGCATCCCATATGTGCGAGGAGGACACAACACAAAGAGGCTATTCTCGCAGCTTTATTCTTATTGAGCGTTTTGATTAACAATATTTTGTACGTAGGGAAAAGAAAAAAGGTGTGCCGAATTCAAATACATTCTCTGATGCAGTTGACACATATTATGCCCCCACCGTAAGGAGAGAAAAGCGAGTGTCTTTTTTTTTGGAGACGTAATGTCCTATCTGGACAACTCGACCTTACGTACGTCAATCTTTACATGTTTAGATATGTAAAGTTCTGCTATTATGTGCAGATGTCACACTATTATGTTTTGAAATTATTAATTCGAGATCATTATCCAATCAGATTTTGAAACAAATAGTACAATAGAACTATAACTCTTTAAGTTCATTATGTATGTCACACTTCTTTTAATATATATATATATATATATTTGTTCTCATCTCTTTTTAAAAATTTTTTGAAACTATCGTTTATGTATATACTCAGCGTATACCGAGAACCTGAAAATTTCGATCTTATTTTTTTGCATTAAAAGTGCGCGTTGTATGCCGAAATTTCAACAAGAATTGGCACAAGTGCATTTATTCCACACGTCTAGAAAATATCATTGTGAATTTAGACATTCAACGGTTCCTCATTCCAAAATTGTATTATTGACAAAATGAGTTTTTACTTTCATATTGTTTAAGGGAGTGTTGGAAAGCTAAAATCATATATTTTTGACAAATTGAGATTTTCACATTTTCAAATTGTACAGATTTTAACCTTTCTAAAAATACCTTACTTTAACCTCTAGGGTAAATAAAAATCCTTAAAACCTATTTTTAAATAATCGTTGAGACAGGGAAACGCCCATTTGAAAGGCGAAAAATGTAAACAAAGTACTTCATTTTTAATTAAAAGTTGAACGTCTGACATAAACCAAAACATGTATATTTTATTGTAAATTAAGCCTTTTATTTTTTTTAATTTCCTAGTCGATTAGAAGTCTCACTGTATACATTAAAATCATTTTATCTCAAAATGTAAATTTTGATTGTTGATGTACCTTTTCTGAAAAGATTATTGTTCACAGGTATGTAAATTTTTAATGATATATTTATAATGATGGCCAATATATACTGAAATGAGCTTTTTGTAAGAAAACTCTATTTTTTACTAATTATTCATGTGAAAAAAGGGTTAAATTTCGCAATGTTTTATAAAATATTTCATAAATCATTAAAAAATTCAAAGTTAGCTTAAAGGCTTCCTTCAGTATAATGAGAAAGGTGTACTTTAATTGTTTGAAAAATTTCAACACATGAACAAGTAACAGATTTTGAGAAAAGGTACATCGAAAACAGCCAATTTAACATTGTCAGTATATCAGAGAGAGAGGTTTCCAACTCCTTAAATGAACTGTTGAATATCTTACATAACTTTTTTCTTTTTAGTTTTTATGATATAAACAAAATATCAATAAAAAGTACATAATACAAATTGTTTTTCTACATTTACATAATATATATATACTGTCAGATGAGTACTATAATTTAAACCATTCCAAACAAAGAAGAGTATTGATCTTTAACCAGACGGCATAACATATTATAGCCAGAATTAATGTCATTTCTGCTTCATTGTAGTACAGTTTTTACAGAGAACATATTTTACAAAAATTTAAATTTTTCGAAAATCTGCTGCATTTATATTTAAATCAAAAATTATGTCTGATATATGTTTTATTTATTTAAGATGATGTGATTTAAATAACTTGCTTTTTGTAGCGTCTGGAGACTAGAAAAAGGACCGATGAATAAATGGTTACATTAGTGCATTATTCATGGATTTTAGAACCTATGTATTTTTAATTTTCTTTAAAACATTCGTTTACCGAGTTTCCAAGTAATAACAGAAAGTCATTAAATATTTCAAAGTGTTACAGTAGTTGTTTTTATCCTTCCTAAGTTATGTTGCCTCAATTGAACTTTTTTAAAAGGATCGCATTGAAATTCCTTTGTAGTTAAACAATAACGAGTTTCCTATTTTATAAAGGGAATTTATAAATACCATAAACATATATTGATTATCTTTAGGAATTCTTCTTCCAAATAGTTAAGTTAACGAATCAACATTTTCTCACAAATGACTGAATATTTCCGTTACTAAATAGCAAAAACTCTTTCGACATATTTTTATTTCAATTTTTTTTTTTATAAAATTTATATATATATGTTTTAATTGAATAAAAAATACCCCGTTCAACCTTTTATCTTGACAGTTTTTTTTTAAACTATGGCTACGAAGCAATACTAAGGGTTATTGGCGACAGATTTCAAAATTTCGAACCTTTCTCTCAAATGTTGAGTAGATCACCTAAGCTGGAAACTCACTCTGATTACGATAGACTTTTGAGAATTTACTGATTTAATGTTCACTAGCCCCTCTATACCTCGGGTCTTCAGTGGTATCAGAGTTTAAACCTCACGACATGCTACAAATAAGGCCAGCCCCGAGTTCATTACCATGATTTATTTGCTACCAAGGTCATATATTCCAATTAAACTAACTAAATGCCGCTCATCCGGTATAGTAGTTAGCGACGCTGGTTGTTGTGCAATAGATCCTGGGTTCGAATCCTGGGTGAGTGAGTGAGTGAATCTTAACGTCGCACTTTTCAGCGACTAGAGGGCTTTTGGCGACGGACCACCTAATTTTGAACCATGGTCAAGTGACGTGGACGACACCTGAGCTGGTACGCCCCTCTCCTAGCTACCACATCACACCAGTGGGAGGACGTTTGTTTCAGCTCTCGACAGATTAAGCGTGCATCACCGCCCTACACAGCGGGTCTTTAGAGATACTGGGCTCGAACTCGTGATAATGCCAGCCACGATCCGATACCTCTCGGCTATCGCGGCCACGTCAGAATCCAAAAGAAGGCATGGATGTTTGTAAATGTGCAGTGGCTTCGCGGCATAGGGTTACTCTAAATAGCCGTTGAGTCGCAAGTTCTTTTATGAAGTTGGTGATAGGGAAAGAGAAATGGAAGGCCCTTGACTTTCCCACGGTGTTTACCCTTAAAATTGGGGTGTGAACGAGCCAATTACTTCTTTCACCTACATGGTACTCAAAGTTACTGCTAACGACAGGCGTAAAATCCAGCCTTTTGCTGCTAAGAATTCAATGGGCATGTGATGAATTTATGCCACATCATCCGATAGGTGGCATTAACATCAACCTAAGTAAATAGGTCCTGTTTCGGATCAGTATTACTTTAAAATTGCATTACATAAGAAGCGGCAGTGAACTGAATTTGTTATCAAATAATGATTTTGGCTTTTGTTTCTCTGCGTCCTATTTTGAAACAACATAGATGTTATTTGCGCTGAACCAATAAATGTGAACTGAACTCGTATCGAGTTCTCCAATCTTCCATTTCATGTGATTGAAAAAGTGGGAGAGTGTGAGAGTTTTTTCACGTCGCCCCATAAAACAACACAGAGACTATTGGCAACGGACCTCGTTGTTTTTAATATTGATCCAGGGACGAGTAAGACACCACTCTACCCCACCAAAAACTAACGAAAGGACATTGAGCCTCGACTGATTGGATGGGCATTGTCCACCTCTAATCGGTGGGCCTTCAGTGGTACCTGAACTATAATCCACGACACTCCAGTTATGAGTCCCTGACCACGAACACTAGGCTACCGTTACCTGGAAAGTCTTCGAGATTTGATGTATTTGACGTTTATCAGCTTTTCTGTATGATAGATTTTATCTGACACCAATAATCTAATTTACGTGCCTAGTCAATTCCACGAACAGCAATATTTTTTTTTAAATTTCCAACTATTATATATTTTAAAGTATATACAACAATAAAAGAAATTTTTAACTATCATTTTTATTTGAATCTATGCCACCATTGCTAAGCCAGCCAATCCCCAATTCGTAATACGCTTTGTGAAAAGTAAAGAAACGTGTAAAATGTTTGTCGACATCTGATAGTTACAAAATTTTTAAGAAAAAATAAATGAGAAATAATAAGAAGTGAATAAGTAATTTATTTAAATGATATAAGAATTTGTTAAATATGTATCTGAACCCGTATTTGTGTTTTAACCTTCAGGGTATCACGTTCACTTTCCCCCGTCCTATGAATTTTTCCGCCTTATTAAAAGACTCACCCGATTTTCCGTAGCATTAACATTGGATAAAAAAGTTGCTTACAATCGAAAAACATGGTAATTAATAATGTTAGATTTGTCTTAAATAAATACATAAGTAATATTTCTTTTGTTTCTCTTTTTAATTACTTATTATTGTTTTTACTTCAAATTTATGTAAATCTAATTAAGTTTGAACTTTAAATTTAGAGATGTTTTAATGCCCTTGAGTTACTTTTGTTTGTATTCTGTAATTAGGTTTTAATTATATGTATATATGAATACTAAAGATGTGTTTACTTTTTATTTTATGAAACTGAATATTTTTTAATTGTGCTAATATTCGAAATGGGTTCATTATTCTTAGTCTGACCAACCGCTATTACGAACAATTTATAAAATTATAATAATATTAATAATAATAAAATATCTGAAAATTAGACTTCAGTTCATAAGATACTGTCATATCAATAATATGGTGCCATGAGTGAACGAAAGCTGAAATCGTGTTCATCTTAAATAAAATTTATCATTTAAAGAAAATACAACTCGATGTTGAATGTAAGCTTTTGTCGCTTCAATTGGATTTACTAAGCGATTTACTCAAATTATCTAAAATTATGCTCTAATACCTTATATAGATGATTCAAAGGCATTTTCAAAAGTTATCAGATTACATAGATGTTGAGGGATCATTAAAAAAAACACTTAAGTCAATTCCTACTTACATCAACAAAGAAAATTTTTATTTTAGCTACTAATTAAATAGTTACAATTAATATAAATATGTATATACATGTGAGAGAGAATCACAACATTCAGTAGTAATTAATTTTTATTAATTATCATTAAAGTATCGTATTTTCATCCAAAACAATCGCGTATATAAATTTTAGTTTAACTGTATACTTTAACACGTGAGAAAAAAAAAAAAAAACTTTTCAAGTTTTGTCACAAGTCGCCAAAATGGTCGCTTAGTCACCAACATGGCTGCATTTGTAATTCAACTAGTTTTAATCAATCAATTTTTATTCAATTATTGTATTGTCATCCAAAATAATCATGTATATTAAATTTCAGCTCAATTGGGTGCTGTAAAATGTATTTTATTAACAATTGAAAATTCCACCAAGATAAATAAATATATAGAGATTGTGAGCTAATTGTAGGAATTAAAACAAAACGTTTAAATGTTCTTATATTTGTTGCTTTGAGTAATGAATATTTGTCAATAGTTATATATCACCAATCGATTAGTGTAGCCTGATTATTATTGTGAATTTCACATATTTAAGCATATATAGTTCAAATTTTGCAACAAGATTTGCCTTCTATTTAATCTATTGAAGTACTTCTCTTAAATACACTAATTTTGTAAAGTGGGCGCACAGGCAATCTTCTCACATGTTCATGAGAAAATTACTTTTGCAAACCAGATTGGGGAAATCAACATACTTCACAGTGTTACAGCTTACCCCATGCAAACAAGAAAAAGGAGCCAACTTAACATGTAAAAATAAGATTGACCACCAAAAAATCGAGAGTCACATGCCAGAAAGGTCTGCAGTCAGCGAACACTCATGAAGTAGGACTTTTAAGAACTTCTTATTGTGGAATATTTGCACCAATTCGGGTTTGATTTCTAAGCTCAAATAACGATTGGTTCAGTCCTAAGAGAACCCACATCCTTTGAGCGAATTATTTTGGTTGGTTATAATTGCGCCATCTTGGTAACCCTACTTTCATACACTAGATAAGGTAAACCTAACTATTTCTGGAATTTTCGTTTTTTGTCGTCGGGCATTTCGAATTTAATTTTGTTTTTGGACACCGGGTTGGAAGTATGGTTGCGTGTGTGAGTGAATATACCTTAGAATTGTTTTAATTTGTGGAATGTGAAAGTTAAGAAAAAGTTGATTGAATGGTGTATGTAGAAAGGACTGATTGCTTCGAGTTATGAATGTCCTAAATGTAATGAGCAAATGGGATCATACAAATGAAAGAGTGCAGTTTTGGATGGATTTGAATGGAGAATATATATATGGCGGCGCTCACACGATCATTCGCTTAGCGATGAGACATTAAGGACTTTTTTAAAATCTGTTATTACGCTGTACCCTCCACTTTGAAAAGATCACTAGTAAGAAAGTAAGTGCTGTTTTTATATTATTTATCTCAAATGTTTAATTTCAGTATTGTTTACATATATTTTCATTACGCATCCACCTTATCCCACCATATTCACTTGTCGTCATCTCGTTCTGGCTTGGCGCTTATTTCGGCTTGTCGCCAATGGTGTGGGTTCTCCTAGGATTTTACCGAAAGGTCACAGATATTGAAAAAGAGTAACATTTACAAGAACAATTGCTGTTATTGTGAATAAGTGGCGTCCATCGATTAAAAAATGATAATGAACTACAAAACATTTGGACTTGTAACGTCCAAGAAAATATCTGGCCACTCGTATGCACTGCCAGCTTAAGAATACCACTTTGAAATGCGCTCCGTAAAAATAAATCCAAGAATATTAGTTTCACCAAATAGATACAAGTATTGCTCCAAGATTCTCCAATTCGAAGAGAGCTCAAATAGATAAACGTCATGATTGAGTTTAATGTCTTCTTTAGTGCTTTTCTATATTTAACAGAGCTAAAAAAGTGACGATTACCCATTTAAGGTATCCGACTACGTTCGGAACCTTGATTTTAAAAAAGCGCATAAATGGATAATTTTCGTGATATTTAGTGTCACTTAGATTAGAATACATGTATAAATTGCTTTAAGGATATTTTGACCAAAAAAATTTAAATACAATATATTTAGGCAAAATTTAACTTAGAATAACCTTTATTCAAAATGTTCTCCTTTTGTGAAAAGGGCTGCTATTATAACAATATTTTGCCTGTATATAGCTCAGACCTATGTACAGAGGCTCAACTATGAGTTTTGGACAATTCAAATTATTTTCAGAGTTACAACGATTTAAAATAATTATCGGCGTATTTTCTTAAAATTTCTCTCTTCTGTTTTCTTAAAACATGGATAAACCCAATTCTGAGATATATATTTCAAAAATTCTAGTTTAGCCTCTGTACAGAGGACTGAGCTATAGACAGGCAAAATATTATTATAATAGAAGCATTTGTCGCAAAAGGAGAATATTTTGAAAATGGGTTATTCTATGTTCAGTTTTTGTCAAAATATTGTACTTAAATAATTGTTTAATGTAATACTATTCTTAAAACCATTTTACATGCATTTTCTAATCTAAGTGACACTAAATATTATAAATATTATCCATTTATACGCTTTTGCAGAACCATGGTTCAGAACGTAGCCGGATGCCTTAAAAATAGAGTATCGATTGATATTCCTGAAATGCATCAATTTCTGGTACGAGGAACCGGAATCACGCTGGAATTACAAGCAAAGAGGACGGAACGTTATGGTTTGGAGGTGCATGAGAAACAGTGGGTTTGATAATCTTTAGTTTATCGAGTCATCCATAATGAGCAAATTTGATTACTTGAACTTATTGAAGAGAAATTTTATGGTAAGTGCCGAGACAGTTTGCGGGAGAGATGATTTTTACTTTTAGACGTTTAACAACCCCAAGCCCAAGACACTCAGAAATGTTCTATTATGTAGCAACAAACTCCTTACATCACGAGTGTCAGACTCAAGGCCCGCGAGCCACGTACAGCCTGGCATATATATCGGCAACACAATAACATATAATAAAATTAAAAAGCTCTCCGAAACAGGAAATATAGTAGCAGAGAAGAGGTGTCAAATGCCAGGACGTAAACATTAATTTTTTCTTGTTTTCTTATGAATGTATTATTTGTGTGAAATAAATCTAAGTTTCTTGATTTTTTTTTTGTTTGTTTGTTCTTCCTAAAGTTTAACCTTGTTTGTTGGAGTTTGACACCCGTGCGTTTCATTATTCCAGTACCTAGGCCTAAGCTAATAAAGCATTTGTTGGATGTACTCAAGCTTAGAATTAGGCAGCACATAACATCGAAAGAAATGCTCAAATCTATCATGGTATAAGACTGGAACAAAATAAAAACAGGAGAAAAATATTAGCTAGTTGAATTCATGTTAAAGAAATTGAGATAAGCTATAAAAAGAAATAGATAATGCCTTGTAAGGTGGTTACTTAAGTTAAAATCCATTATCTTAAAGGGTTTTTCCAGTGCATGTATACTATTGATGCCGCAGAGAATTTGTCTTTCTTATGTTAGGAATATTTGTATTTTCTGCAATGATTACGGGATTATTGTTTGCACTACTTTATGAATTTACAAAGTTAGAAGAATCTATAAAAGTTGTATTAAAAAAGACTCTATTTACTTAGTGATCATTTCATGAATATGGCAGAAGATTGTCGGTATGCGGACTTTTGGCGATAAGTATAAATGTAAAAAATATTGTTTACCTATGTTGATCGCTACAACATTGTGACATCCCAAAGGCATCGGAACATCTTCAGTCCAGCTTCCCTCTTTAGAATCTTCCATGGTATAAACACTATTTACACTTTCCAAGGAATAATCCTCGCCGACCTGAGCTCGGGTGACTCCTCCAAGACATATTATTTGCTTTTTGTCTGTCAAAAGAGTGCAAAAGGCTAGTGGCTGTGGTAGCTTGCACCGTTTCAACCAGCTAAAATCCAATTATTACATAGAAATTTAAAAAAAAAATTTTAAAATTAAAAGGATTCACGCAAAATACAGTTAATGGAATAGAGATAAGAACAACTGTAGTTGTATTATGAATGTTTTCATTGCATATATACATCTATTTTTTACGTGCTAAGTAGCTTTCTTAGAAAAAATATGTAAAAAGTATTTAACCTGTAAAACTAGATGAGATATACTTTCCACATTACACTGAGGGGACCAAATTCATGGGGGATACTTCATAATATCGTTTTAGACCTCATTTTGTCCAGTGAAGTGCAGTGACTCGACATGGTATGAACTCAATAAGTCATTGGAAGTCATCTGCAGATATATTAAGAAATTGGTTCTTTATTGTCATCCATAATTTCGAAAGTGTTGCCAGTGCAGAATTATGCGCATGAACTGACATCTCAGTCGTATCAATGTATTCCATACAATACCAATGTGATTCATATAGAGTGAATTAAGAGATCAAATCATTCGATGGAAGTATCTAAAAGTTCTTCCAACCAATCACGAAAAACTGTCGATGTGTTACATGGATCATCAATAAAATTTTCATCATTGCTTAAATACATGAAGTCCATGAATGGCTAAAAGTACTCCAAGTAGCAGAACATATCATTTCACAGTTAATTTTTGGTTCAGTAGAACCAGAGAATCCAGTTAATTCTACGTAGAAACAGCCTACACAATTATGGAGTCACCACAGCTTGCACTGTGCCTTGTTGACCTTTGGGTCCTTGGCTGTTTGAAATCTGTGTCCTACTCTAATCCTTCCATCAGTTCTTATCTAGAATCGGAACTAATTTGACCAAGCCATGGTTTTTTGTACACCTAGGTTTCAATTTATATGTTCACGAGCTCCCCAGAGAGGCACTACAGGTGATATCATGTTGTTGGTAAAGACATTCGAGTTAGTCATCGGTTCACACAGACCATTAAGCCCAATTTCCATACACTGTTCTAAAGGGCAAGTTCCACATTGATCATTGTGGTTATTTCAAGCAGCGATAACACTCTCAATTCTACCAACACGTGACTGAAATTTTCGGTCTCTAGGTTGTCCATGGTAGGAGGTTGTCTAAAATGATGTATTCTCGACACTTTCCTACCAGTGGATATCAAAATGTTGAATTCCTTAGCAATTTCCGAAATTAAATGTATCCTGTATCTTACACAAACTACCATTATGCGTTCAAAATCTGCTAATTTCCGTTGTGTGGTGATAATGACGTCAGAAAGTCTCATGAATCGCTCGATTACAATTGAATGTTCTGATAATGCACTGTGCCTTCTTGCATTTTACACGCAATAATACTACCATTTGTACCTTTGCCACGTGTCTTTTGATACAACAGTGTATTTAAAAACAAGTGAAACATATTACTTTAATTAGATAAACCGAGTAAAAATGATGAATCATTTAGTATATATATACATTTAGTGTAAATTTTATTGATGCTTATTTAGCACTGATATTAAAATTATTAAGGGAAATCAGTCAAACATTAATTCTAAGAATTTCAAATTAATTATTCACATTATTTTTTCATAATGACGGCATTTACCTACGACGAGATGAAGAAAATCGCTGTCGTTACAAGGAATATTTATCACATTCATTAGCCCGCGGTCACTCGCGCCTGTTTTTTCTACCGTCGTTACTCGCGGGGTGTAGAGAACACCCCAAACTTTTAACACGTGTATTTAATTATGAAAATAAAATTAAGTCATTATGATACATATTTATAAAGTACAAGATGTTTTTTGCATTACACAAATAAAATTCATCGCAATCAAATGAGACTAACACCAATTTAAACTAAACATACAAAATTTTCATTTTTAAACACGTAATTTTATATTTTTTCTTAAACCAGTAAAACGTATATACCAGTAATAAATATACTTCATATATGAGATAATGATAGTAGAAAGTAGAAAAATAATATTTTAATCGTTTTCCAAACATTCTGAGCAGACTGTATACATATGCTCAACTTCTCGCGGGAGCTCTCAGCACTCCAGATAAACTTTTGAAGGTCATTTCATTCCAGTCGTTCGAGAAAGAGGGATTGCATCAGGCCTGAAGGTTCAATGACCGAAAATGTGCAGCTACAGAAAAAATCGTGGTTCTGCACATTCTTTTTAGAATCCTCAGAGGATTTTCTTGTTGCTGGGGTGTACAGAACACCCCTCGCGAGTGATCGCGGGTTAGGCATGATTCCAATTATAGCAACACTTTAACAGTTTATTTTAAGGCTGTGTTCTTAATTGCTGTCAGTACCTTAAGGGCTGAGACAAACTCGTTTGTGAAAATAACAATCTGCCACTTTTAAACGTATTAGAGAGTAAATCAGTTTATTTTAAAGCAGCATTTTTAAACTTTTATTTCAAAATCCATTAAGTGATTTAAAGTAATGAACAAATAACACATATAGAGCGCAAAGTACTTATATCAGTGCTTCTCAAACTTTCAATGCTTGCGACCCAATTTTTAATCTTAATTTTTTTTTAGCTCCCCTTCACACACACTAACAATGTATTGAATGAAATAATAATGCACTTTAACACGCTAAAGCTACATTACGATTTTAATTAAAAACTGTACAAATTATCAAGAGAAGTATAAAATTTTGTATATAACAAGCCTACATGAATCCCTAGCAATTATTAAACTTGTTATTCACTTATTATTGTGAGATTTATTATCAAATACATTGATAATTATTTTCAGTACTGATACATTTATAAGTACATTATATCAGTGTAAATGTGTTTTTTATTTTTATTATGTCTGAATGTATATTTTGTTTTGCTTCCATTCAGTTAATTTGTAATTATTTAAAACTATTTTTGACTTTTCGATATGCTTACGCCCCCCCCCCTTGTAGGGTCATCACGCCTCCTTACAGGGGCGTGTCCCACAGTTCCAGAAGTGACAGCGGTAGCCGAGTGGTATAGGTATCGGACCGTGGCTTGCCTTGTCACGAGTTCGAGCCCAGTACCACTAAAGACCCGCCGTGTAGGGCAGCGATGCACGTTAAATCTGTCGAGAGCTGAAACGTCCTCCCGTTGGTGTAGTGTGGTAGTTAGGAGAGGGGGATGCCAGCTCAGGTGTCGTCCACATCACTTGACCATGGTTCAAAATTACGTGGTCCGTCGCCAAAAGCACTCGTGTTGCTGAACAGTGCGACGTTAATATTCAATCAATCAATCATAGTTCCAGAAACGCTGGATTACAGCAAATCAAGCAATTTTTTTTTAAAGTTATAGGATGAGATAGTTAATAAACGTATCAAATTTTTTTTGGAAACTTTTTTTTTTTGATGAAATAATATCCCCAGCTGCTATATATAAATTATATCAGTGTAAATGCGTATTTTTTATATGTCGGAAAGTATTTTGTTCACTTCGTTTCAGTAAATTAATTTTTTAAACCTATTATTTTCGATATGCTAGCGCCCCCTTGTAGAGATATCATGCCCCCCTAGGGGGCGCGCCTCACAGTTTGAGAAACGCTGGCATATATATTAGAAGAAAATAATGCTTTTTTAAATTCATTGAGATTTATGAGGATATTCTTTTACAAAATTATTTGCATATTATATTGAAATATGAAGCCCAGTGGCTGAGTGGTATTGTATCGCACTTCCACGCCACAGGTCCGTTACTCAAATCCCAGCCTGGGCTGGGTCAACTCAGCATTTCATCCCTTACTTGTGAGGATTAATGAATACCAAGCTTGCTAGGGAACTGAACGCTGGGGGTTTCGCATAAGACTGACCACTTGACAAATCTATTAGCGCGTCACCCCAGCGCCTACGGTCACGTTTGGCCCTCGTTGACTGTTGTTCCACTGAGTGAAATATACACACAGAAATTGTATTTTATATTCAATAAAGAATTATTAAAAAAAAATCATAATATCAAATATTACTTTCTTTTTTTGACTTTTAGTATTCTATTGATTTGCAGAAAAATTGGGTGGCTGCCTTGGACAAGTGGTTATGGTCACGAAAGCATGGCCTGTAAGTTGCAAGTGGTGCCATTGAACATCCACCCAGTAAAAAGATTCGATCCACGTTAAATCTATCGAGACTAAAAATCATTCCATTTGCTTGATAAATAGTATTGAGAGGGGTGCCAGCTCATGTATGTTTCACGTCCTTTTATAGTGGTTCAAAATGACGAGGTCATCACTAATAGTTGCTTCAGAGTAGAAAGTAATTTAAAATCAAATAACGTACACAAGTTTTAGATATATTGGATTCTTCTTAATAGATATTTGCACAGGAATTCTGCACAATAATCAAATCAAACAATGAAAAAAAAATTCATGTTCTAACTTTTGAACTGTGATATCGATAAAAAAAAAGTTTACTAAGATCCATTTTTTGGGGTCGGGATATTTCTTTTTCAAAATAGATACATTGTTTCAAGACAGCGTACGTGCTGAGGCACCAAAGTTCAGAGCACTTTAAATCGATCATCGTAAATCATTTTGGTGTCAAAGAGTTTGTGAAAGATTGTTTTGCAATAGCTAGGGTTTCTTAATACTCAACAAAAACTGCGATAAGGGAAAAGATTGATAGAAAAAATGCCATTTTTTTATCCGAAATGTCTCCCGCTATTTGCAGCAATCTAAGAAATCCAAAAATAAGGAATTCGTAAATACATTTTTCTTATACAATCGTTATGTGTTGTAGATAGTGTTTTCTGATACAATTTCTGATAAGTTACTAATTTGAGTAAAAATATGTATTTATTCGTTTTAACCCCTTAACTGCCGATTAAAATATATGCGATTCATTCCCTAGTGCCAAGTTTTTCCCATAGGCGAGCGTATGCTGGACGATGGAGAGAAAAGAAAAGGAAAAAAAATCAAATTTTCCTCTGAAATAAGGAAATTCTTCGCAAACACTGTCAAAGTCTTTTTGATGCATTCTAATTCCATCATGATAGTTTTACTGATAGCTGCACAAAGAAAAGGATCGTATCTTGAAAGGACGCATATATACGTCTGGGCCATTTAACACACCTGTTGAACGAGACGTATATACACGTCGGTGGCCGGTAAGGGGTTAACACTCTCTAATTTAATTTATTCCAAAATATTTAAAGATACTGATGATAAAATAACTAACAATACTTAGGTCTTATGCTAGCATACAGATATATCATTTGTATAGTCATGGCAAACATATTTTCAGATGGAAAAATTCACCATGTTATTTTAAATTTGACGTATTAGCAAGGAATCGTAGGTATAATGAACCGATAAAATAATAAAATTAGATATTCCTCTTTATGGATGTTCTAATCATCTCAATTTCCCTTCTTGTAAGCACACGTCCTTCCCTTACATTTCATTTGCATTGACCTCTGAAATGTTCATCATCTTTGCAATTTTGAACTATGGTGAAGTGACGAAGGCTACACCCGAGCTAAAGCCCCACTACCAAAATTTCCACACAACACCAACATTTTGGTTTTCAACATTAACAGATTTAATACGCACCAGCTGATTGAGATAATTATATCACTTTTTAATCTCTTATCATAGGCGAAAGCAGACATACTAGCCTAAACTGTAAATTGTAAACTAAACTAGATAAATATACTATATTACTAGCTAAAAAAATATTCCCGTATTAGTTAAGCATTCCAACTTTAATTATCACTTAAACATAGTTATAAAAAGATCAATTAATTTCAAAGTATGCTGTTAAATAATACAATTGATACGAATCGAACAATATGTGCTTTTAAATTTAACATTCTTCATCAAGAATAAAGGTACAGAATTCAGAAGTCAACTTCTGGTACCTTAATTTTTATATTAAGTGGAACATTTGTAGGATAGGAAATAATAATAAAAAAAATATTTATGAGAGAAAAGAAGAAAATAAGGATTGTTGGAAAGCTAAAATCTTATTTTTTTCACAATTTAAGATTTTTGCGTTTTCAAATTGTACGGATTTTTACCTTTCTAAAAATACCTTACTTTAACCTGCAGGATAATTATAAGCCCCTAAAACCTATTTTTAAATAATCGTTGAAACTGGAATACGCTCATTTGAATGGCAAAAAATGTAAACAAAGTACTTCGTTTTTACTTAAAACTTGAAAGCCTAATATAAACCAAAATATATATTGTAAATTGAACCATTTATTTTTTTTTTTTATTTCCTAGCCGATTAGAAGTCTCACTATATTAATTCACATTAAAATCAATTTATCTCAAAATGTACATTTTGATGCTCGATTTATTTTTTCTGAAAAATTACTGTTCACTGATATGTAAGTTTTTTTATGATATATTTATTATGGTGGCTAATATATACTAAAATGAGCATTTAGTAAAAAATTCAAAAATTTATTATTTACAAATATTTTTATGTGAAAAATGTGTCGAATTTCACTATATTTGATAAAATATTTTACGAACTATGAAAAAATTCAAAATTATCCAAAAGCTAATTTTAGTATAATGAGAAAGGTGTACTTTAATTGTATGAAAAATTTCAAACATGTACATATAACAGATGTTGAGACAATGTACATTGAAAACAGCCAATTTAAAAATGTAGGTATAGAGAGAGGTTTTCTACTCTTTTTAAATTTACAAGCAATTTATTTATAAGCAGGAGCATGCTGGTGTAAAATTAATTCTGACAAATAAAAAGAAAAAAAGAATAGGATTTAGATTTAAAAGTATAAACAGTTTTGAAATTCCAATAAAGTTATGCAGAATCCTAAACAGAGTTATACAAATGGTTGACTAATTCTGAATAAAGTTCCATTTTGGAGTTGAAATTATTTTTGAATAAAATTGATTATGCATTTTTGTTACACTACCTATTTCAATATTTTGCTCTTTAAAATTCAAAATAATTTTCCGTTTTATAATGCGAATGGTATAAAATTTCAATTACTAAAACAAGTCAAGTTATTCAGTATTTTTAAAATTTGTTTTGAATTGTATATATAATTTGATTTATTTGTACTTTTAAAAACATCAGTCTTCATGTTATTGTAACGTCGTCAGTCATTAGTACACAAGAAAATTTGTCACAGCCATATTTTAATATTTAAATAGTATTTAATAGCTTCATTAAATAGGCCAAAGCCGGGCGGTCAGTCTTTTTCACTCGAGGTCAATCCTTATTCCGCAAGGCACACGACAATCCCTTGCTTTTCCGGGCTCTTCTCTAGTTTTCTCCATGGTTCTCTGTTTCCATTCCGGGCTCCGTCCGTCTCACTCCAGGGCTCTATCTCCAAGCTTCTTCCCTCTCCGTTCGTTCAAGTCTTTCTCCAGTCTCCTTCTCGTCCGTTTTCTTTCTTCTCAAAATTCACCCTTTTTAAACACCAGGGGCGGGTCCACCACACGCTCCTCGTTTTCCTCATTGGCAGGTAAAAAAAAAGGTCTGCCCTCGTCCCCGGGCCACTTTCGTCTCCCATTTGCGCGGTAAACACAAACACATTCCTCATCCGTCTGGAATCCAAGGGCGCCATAACTCTCATCCATTCATCTCACACCTGGGCCTCACAGCCCCACTCTCTATGCACCGACGTGCATACAGGCCTCGCCTATTCAAGACCTTCATACAGGAATGCCCATTGTCATCGGCATTCCCTAGCCATTGTAAATTCCAGACCAGATGTCCGCGCTTGACCGAGGCCAGACAACAAACAATGACCCCATGGCCACCTGCGCTTGTCACCCAACAGCTGTTTGGGGATGAATAGATATAGTGACTTCAGAAGAATTGACAGGGTGGGGTTCACCCCAATCGAAGACGTCACATTATATATATTGGTAAAAAATATTTGCTTTTTTGTTAAAGAACCTACAAACAACAATTATACTACGCAATATGAATTGTTTTACAGTAAATCTTTATTTATCTCGACTAATTGAGGCTTTACGTCGTCATTTTAAACAAAATAACTTATTTTATAAGTCACTGTACTCTCGAGTAAATGAACACGCAATTCAATATAAGGCAAAACAAAATATTAATAACTACGCAAAAAAAAAACTCAAATCAATATGTTATTGACAACATACGAATTAGGCGGAAAAAAACACTTAAAACAAGGGGAAGGGACATTAAGTCGATGGCGATTATCCGGTGCACCACCAAGACATTTGGGGGTTACCACCTTTACTAAGGCGTAAGACGCGCATATTAAAAGAATCAAAGAGAAATATTATGATAAAAGAAGAAAATTTTGCTCTGAATTTTAGAGACGTTTTCCAGAATTTAATAGACTTGAACCAATCGTGTTAAATTCATTTGGCACCTTTGATGTAGTAAAGTAATAACTGAAAATATAAATTATATTTTCACTTAATCTCTCTAGAGAAAACGAAGTTTTTCTCCTTCAAAATGACATAATATGAAAAACACGCGGATCAGAACCTGAAGATATCTTCTGAAATCTAATAGATAAAGTAAAGTATCCCATTTTTTTTAAAAAAAGGTACATTTTACTTAACATTGCTCTTTGGCTTTACCTAAATGTGTGAATCTGCATTTTAAGCTACAAATATAATTAAGACAACATATAGTTCCCTTCCCGTAGACGACCGCTTAGAAGACAGTAAAATATTTGCAGTTATTAATTATATGCGGAGATATTCAAAATTTGTGGATTGTATGATGTCTAACTCTTCTACTAAATATAACCGCGAGAACTAACTTTAGATAAAAATAGTTAAGTTCTAATATACTCGTATTTTTTGAATTTTTTGACAATAAATGCATCATTTGAGTTATATGTGTGGTTATTATAATCATGTTTGTGTACATTGCATTTTGCCTTAAGGTATCCGACTACCCTAAAATTATGATTTTTTTTAAAAAATTGACAATTTTTTTATGATTTTATTTTATGACATCTTATTAGCTTTATAAAAGTACCAAGTGTATTATTTTCCATTCACTAGAACAAAAACTACAAGTGTTTTAGTAAATGCAAATGCCACAACGTTGCATAAGATGTCAGACTTAAAAATGCGTTTTACTCGAAATGAGATTTTAAAATAATTTGTTGAAATTTTGTGTGTATGTTCCGTATAACAGATTCATTCCGCATTCCGTTTTAATTCCATGTAGGGCGTATCAATGGCTTTCTGGACGGATTTTTTCTTAAAGTATCCGATATATAGATTCATTTTAGTGCTTTTCTTAAGAATTTTACGTAAAAATCACCTGGTTAATATAAATCTTTAAACAAAGTCAGTCTTTATTTAAAAAAATTCTCAGATAATGTAAGAATCGCAATTCTGCAAAGTTTCATTTAAAAGCTATCAAAAATATCATTACGAAACTGAATTTTTAATTTTTTTTTAATTGGAAAATATTGAATACATGTACAAAATCACCCTTACTGATAGCTCCAGTGTGCCAAATTTCGTACATCTAGGCCTTCTTCTTTTTTTGCACTACACCTATTCTCAACCCTCCCCCCCTAATCCTGTCAATGTTACCAACAAAACTAAGCAAACCACATAGTTATAAGTTACCACAAATAATCTAATACATTATAGCAAACTGCAATAGTTCTAATTCATAAAATATATAACTACAAGCCATTACCCACCCTCTTCACTGGATCTTTCAGAATGTTGTATAAATATATACTGTTTACATATATATAAAAATTATTGATATCTAGCATTAAAAATTCGATTGCCTTGAAAAATATATTTTTAGGTGTAATTCTCGTCTCTTGATTTAAAAAAGGACATAAATTATAATATCTAATTATTATTTATATCTAAAATAGAAGTAGAAAGATATTTTGCGCTCACTTAACCCAATAATCAAGTGGCTTTCCGCCAAAGCAACACACACACACTTTCTCAGTGGATCTCTACTCCATGAAATAAACATGCGAGCTAAATTTTTAGTCTAAATCTAACAGAACAAAAACGGAATTCTTATCATCAATACCCCGTTGAGGGCATTCTTATCGGATTCCAATTCAACAAAAGAAACATGCAAACCAAATTTTATTATTATAGTCCTAGTAGTTCGAAAATGGGAATTTTGTCTATCAATACGCCCCAATATCTTCCCCCGCTTCCACCTGGAGTTGATTTCCGTAAAATACATTGTTAGTGTAACTCTATTCAAGTAAAGAAACGTGCTCAACAAATTTCAAGTAAACGGGTTAAATTCAAAAACAGGAATTTTTCTATAACTCTCCTCAACCCCACTCCTTTGGGGGTCCGTTTTTGCAAAACTCTTTGTAAAAGGAACTCTATCCCATGAACGGAGCATGCCTTTTAATTTTCAAGCAGGGGGATCTAGTAGTAGAAAAGCGGAAATATTTATCTATTACGCCCCTTAATCCCCCTCAGTGTCTCGTGGGGGTCAATTTTTCCCAAAACATTTTGTATCGGATCTCTACTCTATAAAAGGAATCCGCTTATCATATTTCAAGACTGCACGTCTAATAGTTTAAAAATGGAAATAATTATCTATAACACCCCTTAAGCCCCCACAACGCCACTTAGGAAGCGATTTTCATAAAACCCATCTTGTAGCAGATATCTACTCAATGAATGGAATCTGCTTACTCAATTTCAAGATTTTACGTCTAATAGTTTAAAAAAGGAGTTAATTGCCTATAACGCCCCTTAATTCTTTACAACGCCACTTGGGGGTCGATTTTCACAAAACCCATTTTGTAACAAACCTCTATTCTATGAAAGGAATCCGCTTACCAAACTTCAAGACTGTACGTCTAATAGTTGAAAAATGGAAATAATTATGCATAACGTCCCTTAAGCGCCCTCATCGCCCCTTGGAGGTCAATTTTCGGAAAATTCATTTTGTAAGGAATCTCTACTTTATGAAAGGAATCTGTGTACCAAGTTTCAAGACTGCACATCAAATAGTTTAATAATGGAAATAATTATCTATAACGCCCCCTTAAACCCCGTAACGACCCTTGAAGGTTTGATCTTTGCAAAATCCATTCTTAGCTAATGTCTACTTCATGAAGGGAACCTGCCTACCAAATTTAAAATCTGTAGGTTTAGTTTCGGTAATATCGTGATTAGTCGTTGAGTCAGTCAGTGAATGAGTCGCTTTTCTCCTTTATATATATAACCATTAAACAATACATATAAAACAGCATGCATTTTTAAAAAAATTCAATATTTACTTACGTTAAATCGATAAAATAAACCTAGCTTTGAAACTACTAAAAGCAATTTTAACTTCTTTACCGATGGATGAAAAATAAGAAGATTCAAAGAATTATATCTAATATGACTACAAAAACGCGCCATTCGACAACAAATAAAGTAATGGGCTAAGGAAAAAAAACTTGAAGGTGCAAAAGAATACAAATATGTATGAGATCTTAAACTGTGAAATAAATTACAAAACTAACTTCATTAAAACTAAAATATGAAAAAATATCTAAACTCGAACAAAATTTAATTTTAAACAAAAATGAAACGAAATTACATTTACAATAATTAAAATTCAATAAAAATTATGTAAAACACAAACACACAGATAATATAGACTGAACTGCAACCAAATTATCACCATCATTACGAATCAAAAGGTATTGGGCGCTTTAAATTAAAAACTGCCTAAATCAGATACATTGAACCTAAATTTAGCACAGAATTACAAAAAGAGATAAAATAGATTTAATTTTAATCGGGCAGTGTATAAGAAACATGTACATCTAGAACCATAAACACCAACAATGTTTCTAAAACTGAAACAACTTAAAATAATATTACGCGATTTCTTTTTCGAAAAACAATTGTAATTCTCCCACAAGAAACAAATAAATGATTAAATACAACATTTAATAGAATTATATAAATATCTCCAAAAAATTAAATGAAAAATAATGTAATGTATTCTGAAAAATATGTGATGACATGCGACTTTATATCATCAGGGCTGTGAAGAATCACTTAAGGCTGTCTTCGGCAAAAGTACGAGAGCTTTAACTAAACGCGAAGCACATTTTCAGAAAGAAAAATGACCCAGTTTCTATGGAAATTTCAATATTATAACTCGTACCTCTGTTAACATTATAGTGTTTTTAAAAACATCAAAATATTCCGTGAATACTTTCTTTTTTCTTGAAAACGTGAAGGCAAAGCCCATTTAACATTACGGTACAGGATAAAAAATGCAAAACATATTTTATACCAGAAAAAATGAATCAACTCGGTTAAAAATGAAAAGTATGATAAAAAATCCTGCTCTCTAAGGGATAGTAAAGCCATAATATCATATTAGTTTTTAATTAATTTTATATCTGAAAAAAAGTTCCAAATTCGGGTCCTATTCTTTAACATTAACTAAAAACAGCCTTAAAGAGTTTTAAATGTGGAATCTAATTTAGAAAATAACTTAAAAGATTCTATGCATCATCATTTACGCTTTCAGCGTGTCAAATTTCACTAATATCTGTACTTTTTACTGCTCCATTCAAGCAACACACATTCTTTCTTTTATTATTGTAGTTTACTTAATGAATGTTTTTCCTATTTTAAAAAATATATGAATGTGTGAGTTACACATAATACGCACAATAGTATAGACATTTCTTTAGCTTAAGCTAAATAATGTGTGAAATTTGTGTTTCTAATAATTCACGTATGAAGAGAGGTTTCTTAATTCCCAAAGATTCCTTTTATTAATGTTCTATCCGTACTTATATTGAAACTATTTAAAAATAAATAGCTATGATTGTTGAAACACATTTAATCATTTATAAAATTTATTTGTTATTAAGACTATCACATATGGTGTTAAAAAAATCAGTTATCATCGAACATGCTTTAACACTTCATGTAGAGGAGCTAATGCATTTCAAATCCGTCCAGAAATCAAACGGGCAAACAAGAATGGTGTGTACTCTCATATATATACATTTATAGTTTAATATATTGCTAAAATAATAAATAGGTTATTGAAGACAGAGATCTCATAATATTAAAAGCCGCGGTCAATTAACGATAACTTGTGTTGGGGAAGTTTAGAGAGTAGGATTCTAGCTTTGGTACCATCATCAGTAATTAAATATATCTCAAAGTACGAAGTCCGTCACCAATCTTATACTGTTGCTTCAATTGAGTGAGTGATAATTAACGTCGAATTATAAAACAACACGAGAAATATTGGCAAATGACCTAGAAATTTTGTATCTTAGTGAATTGAAAAAGGCTTTACTTCAGTAAGCATCCCCTCTCCAGACCACCACATCCCTCTAAAGGGAGGACGTTGAACCTCGAAAGACTTAATCCATTTTATCCCACTGTCCTATTTAGAGTGAGTGAGTGAATATTAACGTCGCATTCTTCAGCTACACAAGGGCTTTTGGCGACGGACAGCGTAATTTTGAACCATGGTCCGGTGACGTGGATGACACCTGAGCTGGTCCTCCCCTTTCTCCTAAGTCCTATTTAGAGGACAGCTGAAAAATATCATGTGGAAATCAATATTTGTATGATGCGAATATTGTGATAGCTGGAACATGTATGGATATGTATTAACTTCTTCCATTGTGAGTTTTTTGTCTAGTCCCCTCCCCCTTCCTCTGAAAATTTTGCTTATTCATCACATTTATGGTCCATGTTTGTATCATCACTTTCTGGTTGCAGAATTCTTTTTCAGTGTAATATGGACATATTTGGATGAGCATTTTTTATGTGATATTACTCTTTCGTTATGTCCCGGTGGTTAAATAGAGTGATATTGTTCTGAGTTAAGTTTTGTCAAATTATTTTTTAATTGTCCTCTAAATAGGGCAGTGGAACAATACGCTTGCAATCGATGCGTTCTTTCTTTTTTTTACACATATATAAAGAAGAGTAAAAAAGAAAAATAATAAAAAAAAAATTTCATTTCTAGTGTTCCACCCCTGCTTAGTTATGTCAGGGCAAAGGTTTCTGAAGTTAGAGGTAGCATTAGAATTATAAAATAGTTTAGATTCAAATGAGAGCATTATTGAAATTTCTGCGATACCAGCAATTGCTGCTGTTTTACCATATATCATGAACTAATTGACGAAGAAGCGGATGACATTGATCTAAATACTAGTGAGATTATTATAAAGGATATTCCTTAAAAACGGATATATAATATTATTTCCAGCCTGCACCACTCACATGCTCTAGTGTTTCGACAACAAAAAGCAGAAAAAAAACTTAGACATCAGTCATTATGGATAAAGAATAAATTACCCGCATCATCAAAATGGGTAACACAAGCTGACTCAACTCAAAAAGACTAGCTCAAGCAGATGGAAACTGTATTGAAAGATAAAAACCCTATCATTGCTTTTTTTAGCAGTTTTATTCCAGTGAAGCTTACGATCTCAATGCAAAAGAAACTAAGCGATATGCTGCATATTGTTACGTAGATCCGAGGGTTCGTGGATTTTATGCAAAACAATCACAAAGAAAATAAACAGTTCTTTAAGAGCGATGCGAATTTATTAACAAGAATGCAATCCTTTAAATACAGGATTCAGAAGCAATATTCACAGAGTAAATATCCGAAGGTCTTCACACCTTCAACAGCAATCAAACACAATAACCAGTGTTTAAAAATACACGTAAGTAAAGATTATTCACAAGCACATCCGAGCTAATCGCTAATCAAAACAATCCTCACTACTCGCTGGTTTAATCCAGAACCCCCGCCGTACTGGCTAGCATCTTTTTATAGGCGCGACAGAGACTTCTAGAAATATAAATGCTCGTGTCGTTGAACGTGACACTAGTGGAGAGATCTACTACTTTCTAGAAGATTCCCGAGGGTTCCGAACTCGCCAACATGGTCGCCAATGACGAAAAAAGGGTCGCCAATGACGCCAAAATGGTCGCCAACTTGGTCGCCAAAAATGATGCCAACTTGGCTCTACCGCCAAGATTTCGCCAAGCTCTCATTGGATCGCCATTATAACGTAAGGGGCGTCATTGCTTGTGAATGGTACAATTTTAACACAAAATAAACATAACATAGAGTAATATAAATGCATTAAACACTCAAATACAAATTATTTACACTATTTACACAAAATTCGTAACAATATGTAACAAACGAACACTATTTCTTGGCCACTGTCAACGAAATACGTGTTTTTATAGGAATTTTGCTTCTAGCTGGTTATTATTCCGATACCTGTGAACATGATTGTTGGGCAGATGCTGTGACCTTGGAATTACCCTGAAGAAAAATGTCATGCCACGAATCTACTTCCAAAAGTTGAAATCTTATTTAAACTTTGTAGACTATGAGACTGTAAATCAGCATGTCCAGGATCGATCCCTCAAAGTAAAAGATTTATTTGCCATACTCAATAATAATTTTATGAAATTTGGAGGCGAGAATGGAGACATAAAGATAAAGCTAACGGAAAGATGCCAAATTTGATAAATTCTTACTACAAACTTATTGGTGATGGGGATCTCCACGACTGGTTGGATGGGCCATTTCATTAAAATTCGAAGGATAAAGTGGTACTGGCCCCTTTTTATACTTTCGTTAAACGCTTAAGTAATTCACAAGATTCACAACAAAGATTAAGTTTGAAACTTGAAGCACTTAAAAAGATCTGTGACAACCGTTTATCAAAAAAAAAAGTTGTGAGAAGAACAAAAGGTAGATCTAGGATCTTGGCCGTACCTTCTGGTGCAAAAAAGATATCCATAAATGTAGTGTTGATTATTGTTTACTAAAGCAAGAAAAACAACGTCGTGGCCAAAGACAGGACTGCGAAGGAAAACCAAAAACATACAACGGTAAATGTGACAAAGTGCCTTACCAGGATTGCTTTGGACCTTTCCAGCACAATTAGAGTGAAATTTAACTGAAAAGTGAAATATTTTGTAAACAGGAAAATATTGAATTAAAGTAAAATTTTGTACTCGAAAAAAGCTTTTCATAACTGAAGTTAACACTAAAACCTGTAAGTGCAAATTTTATCATCTTTATCCCAGTGTTCTATTTAGAGGATGGGTCAGATTTCTTATATAAAATATATAATTTCTTTTAATTTTGTTAAATTCAGTTTGTTTAGGTTTAACTAACTTTAGAAAATATAATTCTACTCAAATTTGAATAAAATAAATAAATTGCGATAAAATGGGTTAACATGTCTCAGCACTTCTATATGGCGGGTTTTGAGTTTCACTAAGCTCGAACTTATGCCATGCCAGCCGCAGGACCGTGAGCATGACCACTAACCATCCACGTCCTGTATAGTGTCGTTTCAAAGTACGACACTAATGGAATAGTGAAACTAATGGTTTAAATTAGTGCTTCTCAAACTTTCCATAATTGCAACCCAATTTTCAATCATAATTTTCATCGCGCCCCTCTCCATACAATAACAACGTATTGAATTCAATAATAGTATACTTTAACGTAAAGATAAAATATGAATTTAATTATAAACCGTACAAATTTTCAAGATAAGTATTAAATTTTGCATATAATTTTATGACATTCCCATAGGGTCACTGGTAATTAATAAACTTGTTCTTACCGTTAAATTAATTATGAAACACATTGTGCAGTGGTGATACATTTATATAAGTGTATTATAACAGTGTAAATCTGTATTTTATGTTGTCAGAATGTATTTTGTTTTGCTTCCTTTCAGTAAATTAATTTTTTTTAAAAAAAAAAATTTTTGTTTTCTATTTTTTGATATACTTGTGCCCCCCTTGTAAGGTTATCACGCCCTCTTAGGGGGGCGTGCCCCACAGTTTGAGAAACACTGGTTTAAATCAATATAATTTTAATAATTGAGAATTTTTCTGCTCCTCATTTAAATGGTTTATTTAATATTTTTTTTTTAAAATCGTATTCACATTTAATTGATTTCTGTTTAAATACAACTACATTTCACCACCCATGGTTTAATTAGTTTTTTTTCGAATTATAAGATTTCCGCGTTATAAGAATACACAAAAAAATTTTTCTAATAATAGTTATAATCTTTAAAGAAACAAATATGACTACGAAAACGAATGTGTTATTCAAGACTCAAACCTGTAACTCAATTCGTACATTTTCCGACAATTGTTTTTTAAAATGTTATCTATTTTAACCAAAAATTACGAGAAAACTATACAATTAAGGGTCTCAAGACAAACAATGTGTTGGATAATATTTTAAAGTATAGTAGCAGTTAAAATAAATTCGAAATTCTCTCCTGAGATAAAATGTCAAACGAATTAAAAAAAAACAGTTTACAATCCCTTAGATAAGTAATTAAACCGCGTCTGTTGAAACGAGAAGCTAGTAGTCGAAAAATATCTTCTCTCAAAAGCTTCTTAACTATCTCCTTTCATCTTACATATCTTGCATAAAGTATGACCTCGCTTAAGGAATTTCAACTCTTTTCATTAATGGACCCAAGGTTTCATTCCGTTTTTACCTGAATAATATCTCTTCTGAACTTTGACAAATTTACTATATCAAGTAATTGTCCCAGAATTTTAAAACGCACAGGAGATTATTTTGTTCTCTTTGCTTTTTACTTCAACAGTAAGAATCTCATTATCAGAAATGGAAATCCAAATTCATCTCTTTTAATTTATCAAGATTTAATGCACTGCACACCAAATGTAGCTTTGTTTTGGCCTTTTTTTTTTTTTTTTGTTCTTTATAAACAACTGCTGAAGTTTTAATTCTAGAATTTTTAAGTTTGTAAAGATCGCGAAATGCTGCAAAAGTAAAAAGGAAACAAAGTAAAAATGATTTTGGAAAGGAAAACAAAAAAATACATAACTTTCTAACTATTTCTAAGATACCAAAATTTAAAAATGACTGTTGTTCGTCGTTTTTATTTTATTTATTTTTTTTGTACTTTATAAATTACTGCTGAAGATTTAATTCTAGAATTTTTAAGTTTGTAAAGACCGCGGAAAGCTACAAAAAAAAAAAATGATTTTTGAAAGGAAAACCAAAATAATACATAACTTTCTAACTTTTTCTAAGATACCAAAAGTTAAGTGACTGTTTCTGTCATTTTATTTGTACCTTATAAACTACTGCTGAAGTTTTAATTCTAGAATTCTGAGTTTGAAAAGATAGAAAAAACTACAAAAACACGAAAAATAAAAATGTCTTTTGAAAGGAAAATAAAGAAATACACATAACTTTCTAACTATTTCTAAGATACCAAAAGTTAAAAGTGACTGTTGTTCGTCGTATTTTTTTTTTCTTTCTTTGCACTTTATAAATTACTGCTGAAGTTTTAATTCTAGAATTTTTATATTTGCAAAGATCGCGATAAGCTACAAAAAATACGAAACAAAATAAAAATGATTTTTGAAAGGAAAACAAAAAATACATAACTTTCTAGCTTCTTCTAAGATACCAAAAGTTAAAAGTGACTTTTTCTGCCGATTTTTTGTACCAAATCTTACCACTAAAAACGTGTCATATAAATGAGCTGAAGCACGTTAATTCTATCAAGGTTCATCGTGCTCCCGGAGCCGTGGCCTGGAGGTTGCTTGACTGGCTCAAATTTATGAAGTTCGTTGTTAGTAGCCCTTATAATGGTCGTGCAATTTTAATAAACAAATAGCTAATCAAAGGTACGAATTTAAAAATCTCTCTAATTGTAACATATACATTATGTTTATTACTTGTAAAGGCCTCATTATACAGCGACACGAACTCAATTGGATACGGACCTCATAATTTTGATTCATGGTCTAGTGACGAAACGAAACCTGAGAAAACACCCCACTTTCTTAATTTCCTCACCACGTCAACTTGAATAATTTGAGCTACTCTAAAAGGTGGATCACCATTGGCACTACAGATCTAACTCATGAGACGCTAGTCAAGAGTCCGCGGCCATGACTACTAGTCTACAACACTTTTTGTACTACATGTAAGATAATTATGTATTGTAATATTATTGCAATCATGCTCCCTCAAAAGAAATGATCGAAAGATGAAATCAATATTTAGAAGCTGCCAATAAATTCTTTAACTAAAAGAAAAGCCGCTGAAGGGAAATATTGATTATCTGTGGAGTTATGGTGTTTTAAGAGTTCTGGAGCATCAAGAAGATTGGCATCTTTTAACCCTTCAATGTCGATTAAAAGTAACGCAAATCACCTCTCAGCGTCACCATATTTCACACAGATACACATATGTGGTGTATTGGAGATGAAAGGAAAGGCCCAAATGAGAGCAAAGTTTCTTTCTGAAGTAAATAAATTCTTCGCAAACATTGTCAAAGTCATTTTATTGCATTCCAAAGCCTTCAAACTAGTAACACTTAGGAAATGATCGGACTTTGGAAGGACGAATATATAGGTCCAGGGCACTGCACCAGCGTAGATATCATTTACGTCAGGGTAGGTATTACCATATAGATTTACCACAACGACTTAATTTTGTATTTTTAATTGATTTCGGCTTAAGAGCAAACCTTTTGCTACCCTCGTCCAAGTAGCCTTTTTCTTTTTATTTCATTACGATATACTGATGATTTCTGAAAAGTTCACGCAATTTTAAATAATAAACCGTATTTGTGTCCTCTAATACAAGCCGAGTTCTAGAAAATTGCAAACATCACATTACTGGTTTTTCTTTAAGGTTAAAAAATATTTTTAACATACCATTTGTAGTCATGGTCGTAACACCAAACAGAATCCACAACGACGCACAATCTTTTGGTTTTTATGATGCCCCCAGCAACCCATATGTTATTTTCTCCAGCCGTCGCTCCCATTGCCATTCTAGGTCCTGGTAAACTTGTTGGAAATTCTTCCCATGAATTATGCAAGGCATCGTAACGTTCGATTGATGACAGCAATCTACAAAAATACCATAAATGCTTACAAATACATATAAGTATCACGTAAAAGTTTTGAATTGCTTCATACAATAATTTGCTAAAAATAAATTTTAAAAATTAAATTTCTTAACAATAACCTATAATATATATATTCTTCAGCGGCCTTGAGTTGGTCAAGGCTGTAAACTTGGGTCCGTTGTTGTTTCTATCGAGTCGTTAATTCGAGTCTTAAGGCCACTGAAGATCAACGGTGTAGATCAGCGATACTCAACCTGCGGCCCACCGAGCCTTTTTAAGTGGCCCGGTCATGGCTCATTGCTGAGAAATTATCTAAATTGGTGGAAATTCTGTTTCAAGATATCAAATATATATCAATTTTATTTTTTGCTGTCGGTGTCACATGGGTACAAAATGATACTCTTTTTTTTATTTGGAACGTTTACGGTTAGTGATAATGGACAGCAGTGGATTAGCGACAATTTTATGAGTGGAAATAAGTTTTAATAATCTTTCATATCTTGCAAACAAAAAATATTCGAAAAAAATCTATCGTTTCTAGACGCTTCGGAGGTTGACTATTATGTAGTGACAAACAAACAATGATCAGTAATTGTTTGATTTGTCACGAAAGTGCTGCATTTAAAAAAAATACCATAAACAGGAATCGTTCAATGACACTTTTCCTCGAAGATCTCTTGCAAGGGGTGATAAATAGGCTTTCTTGAATAACCTTTGCAACAGTAACAAAGTGTTTTGTCAGTGGTAATATCATGGAAAAATCAAAGACATCTTATGAAGTTTGTTAATTATTAGTAATCGTATGGAACCATTTGCTGATGCAGAAATTGTGAAAGAGTGTTTTTTAAATGCTTGTAATTTAGTGTTAGTGTCAGAAATAAAAATGAAAAATATGAAAAACAATAGTTAAAAAAAAAGGAAAACAGGAGTTATAATATTTTGATCAATTTTCCACATTTTAAATTTCCAATGCTATCTTGGCCTTACGGATTTCTCCCCCTTCCACATTTATTGTCATGTTGCGACCCGCGTGAAATAACTAACTTATATGCATGTGGCCTGCGTGAAATAGCTGACATATGTATGCGGCTTAGCAGAAAAAAAAAAGTTGAGTATCCTTGGTGTAAATGAACGGATGCCCATAAACTGTATCGAAGCACGAAGGTTTCTTGTTTGTGTAACTTGAAATATAATTTGTCTGTGGTTTGAAATTACAAAGTTTAATGCCAATACTCGATGAGTAGTTTCAAAGTTCGCCATCGATAAACAATTTTCTGTGTCCATATATATATATATATATATATATATATATATATATATATATATATATATATATATATATATATATTTTAATGAATTTATCCTGAAATGTGGCCAACAATTAGTCTCAACCTCTTAATCATTAGAAACTACTCATACATAGGTTTCTTGAAATTGTTTAAATGCAATTTTAACTGAGTAGGAAAAGTTAAGTTAGTATTTCAGTAACAACTGTAATCAACAATTATTTGAAGTATATAAAAATATATTTGTGTGTGTATTAATAAAATAATTCTAAATCAGTATATTAAAGAGTTCTAAGTCATTGACTAGACAAGATGCTGATAAATAGTCCGATTTCTCTATACCAAATGGTACTGCTAATTCCACACATTGTTCTGCGTTAGCGTGTCAGTACAGATTAGGATTTTCAGGTAGGATAAAGAAAGTTTAATTAGATTCATGTCCCCATGGTTCATTATTTTGACTTAAAATATATCATCCACTGCGAAAATTGTTCACATGAACGCATGCACCACAATTAAATAGGTCGTGATATGTATCCCATCTACAATAATATTACACAACTGTCATCACCGGATATCCGGCCAAATTTTTATTTAGGTGACCGTATTTTTAATTGGAAAACTGCTTATTCGCACCAGCTCGTGTGAATGAGATTGTTCTATAAAGGAGATTCAACGGGCCAAGTGACATTTTTTCCTCTCTGCTCTGGTCCAATGTGGAAGATCCATGATCCATTGCGAGCGCTATGGCGCACCTTTAATTCTGTGAAGTAATTCAGAAACTTCCTGCTTAGATCCGCACGCAACACCATAAGCTGCACAGTGTGGGGAGACACACAGTCTGAATGTGCGTACATGGGCAATTGATATAATCCAGTACCAACAGCGTGTGTGGCATAGTTTGGTCTCTGGGTGAGGTGATGTAGTAATTTTAAATTTCTTCGGTGTATATATTAATAAAATATTCTATGGCATATTTCATCTTTTAAGCAATTCAACTTCTCGTCTACAACCTTCCGTAATAACACTTTGCTGGTAAAAATTTCAGTTTTTTTTTTCTTTATCATTTATTTATAAAATCTTTTGGTTTTATAAAGTGCAATATTAAAATTACCCTCTTTAAGGTATGCGACTACGTTCGGAACCAGGATTTTAATAAAAACGCATAAATGTATAATTTTCATGATATTTAATCTCACCTAGATTAGAATAGATGTATAAAATTGTTTTAAGGACATTACGGCAAAAACAATTATTTAAATACTATATTTCGGCTAAAAATTAACACAGAATAACCTTTTTCCAAAATGCTCTCCTCTTTCGTGAAATATTATTGTATTATAATAATATTTTGTCTGTGTAAATAGCTCAGACTTCTGTGCAGAGGCTCAATTATGATTTTTGAAAAATTCGCATTATTTTCAGAGTTACAACCATTTGAAATAATTATCGGCATTTATTTCTTAAAATTCCTTTCATCTGTTGTAGTAAAATATGGGTAAATTCACCTCTAAGTTATATATTTCAAAAATTCTAGTTCAGCTTCTGTACAAAGGTCTGAACTATATACAGGCAAAATATAATTTTAATAGAAGCATTTTTCATAAAAGGAGAATGTTTTGAAAACTGGTCATTCTATGTTCATTTTTTGTCGAAAGATTGTACTTAAATAATTTTTTTATTAATAATATTCTTAAAACAGTTTTATATACGTTTTCTAATCTAAGGAACACTAAATATCAGAAAAATTATCTATTTATACGCTTTTGCAAAATCACGATTTCGGCCGTAGTTGGATACCTGCAGATTAAAAGTTACATGATTCGATCCCCAGTTCCGCTGTTTTTCTCATAGATGCGCATATACGGTGTATTGAGGCGAAAGTAAGTGACATACGAGCAAATTTTTATCTGAAAGAAAACAATCATTAACACACACATTGTCGAGATCATTATGTAGCATTTCAAAGCATTCAGAATAATTTAACTGATAGCAGGGCAAACAAAATTATCGTACTTTGGTAGGACGCATATATACGTCTAGCACATAAAGTGCAATCTGAACGAGACAGATACATACGCGGGTGGCAATTAAGGGATTAATATATTTTTTATTCAAATACTTGAATACAAAACCTTTTTGAACACTCATTGAAAATACTTACAAAACAATAATAAGCATGGTAATTGAAAAGTCGATTACTATTTTAGTAGTTACTTCTACTTAACCAGTAATGAAAATAATATATTACCCTTTGAAACATAAAATTGTAGAATGCTCTAATTTTTTTTTAAAAAAAATATAGCAGGATTATAATTATTTTAAATTTTTCGAAGTGGATTTCAAAAACTTACATTAATAATATATTATTCCATATATATTATCATTACACCTGTAAATAGTTCTATAAAAAGTTGACACTAAAGCTATAGATAAAATGTAAATTTCTTTAAAGTTGTACATAGTGTTTTAAAAGTGTCAGAGTTGATTGGAATTTTAAGAAAAAGATAATTTTTAAAAATTTTTTTTTAACCCAAGAAGTTTTTCATTTATTTTATGCAGATTTCTTGGACAATCCTTCAGTAGTGAAAGTACAACTAAATAAAAAATTAAAATGAGAAATGAAATTAAGTTTGCTTGCTAATGTGATTAATCGTGCTTTTTCATAGATCACCAACAAAAGATTCTAGCTTTTAAATTGCGTGTAAACATAAAACCTGAAAAACTTTTAAGATGCACTTATTCCTCAAAAGTATAATAAATATTTTTTTTCAGAAATTAAATCAAGTAGTGTACCATACATTATTTTAATAAAATAAGCTACACAATGTATTATCATAGCAAAGAAGAAATACTCTTGTGTCATGGGAGGACAATTAATAAAGGAGGCATTCATTTAGGAAATGACAATACATACTTACAAAAGACGTTTTTTTTTTCGTGAGAGATATATTTTTTTGTGTCTAGAGATCATATTTATATAAAGATGTTCTTTTGTATAGGAGATGTTTCTTTGAGATAAAACTATGAAGTATACCTTTCCATTAGATAAGTAAATTTAAAACGTTTCAACGCTTATATCATATATAAAGATTATTTTGTCAAGCAGTTTAGTTTCACGTTTTCAACAATTAGCGATAGAAAACAAAACGAACTCGTAACACATTAGAGGCTAAAATATACTTTTCTAGTAATGCGTACATGCTTTTAGTTAAAATAAATTATTTTTCCAAAAGAATATATTTATAGCGCATGCTTTTTGTTCATTTTGATAATAGTTCTATTTCTGCGCGTATATTGAGAATATTTTTCTTTATTGGCTTTGGTCTCTTATGATGTGGTTCTTTTTATATTTAAAAATGAAATCACTTTTTCGTTTTAAACAAAAGTCTTATAGAAAGCATTGTTGGGAAGGTTTCTACCAACCTTGTATTGATATGAAAGATAGTTGAAAACTAACCAAAATCTTCATTAAAAAACATTTGGCTCGAAGCTGAATAAAAAGTTCCTTCATATACGTATAAATGAAAGGAGCATAGAGTTTCCGATTCCTCAACAGAGATAAAAATATGTACGAAAAAATTAACAGCCTCGTTGTCTGTACACGAAAATAATTAGCTATTATTAAATATTCATTCGGGATTCTATAATGGATTTAACTAGAAACTGTGTGATAATTAAGCACATATGAAAATAGAAAGTTTATTTCTATTTCTACAAGAAACAATGGTTTCAATCTTTTGGGAAAGCAAAATTTTATTTTCTTTGAATTGATCAATATATTTTCTAATAATAGAGAAATGTCCATTAATGCTACTTAATGGGAATTTGAGCTATGGCTTGAAAAAAAGTATACTACAAAGAGCTTTAATTTCTGAAATAAATCGATAGTTGTCCATTTAGATAACAATCAATAATTTTTGAGAAATTTCTCTTATAAATTTTTCATATGTTCAAATATGTATAAGAATGGTATTTTATGTAAAAAACACGTCTTTGATGGAATTCAAAACTTACAAAATACATTGTTAAGGTACTATTGTTATCAGATAACATATATTATGAATAATTTTTTATATCAACTAGAAATATTTTTCAAATTTTAAACCATCTGAAGAATTTATCGTGTGTGTTGTTGTGTCGCGTCCTTCTCGATGGGAAGGAATTAAAGTTGATAGAGCCTGAGACACAAGTTGGACTTCTAAACGATAGATGGCGATACCACCCATCTCCATCTCCAGATTTGAGGCAGGGAACTGGAGGGGAGGGGAATATATATATTCACTGCACCCGCGTTTCTGCTGTGACTACCCACAAATTTTCGGACCAACTGATTAACGAGCACATACTCCGTCTATACTCGGAGGATATTTGGTGGCACCAGGCATCGAACCCAGGCCTTCCGGTCTGGAGTCCAATGTTTTTACCACTAGGCTACCAACGGCTTAGCACCTTCGTGTTAATCCCTTACTTGCTTCGGGCGTATATACACGTCCTGCTGAGCTGGTGTTTTAGTGACCCGGATGTGTATATTCATCCTTCAAGAGGATGATTTTTGTATTGTGCTGCTCTGTTTAAAACTATCTCGATGGCTTCGGAATACAATAACATAACTTTGACAGTGCTTCAAAAGAATTTACTTATTTCAGAGTACAGGTATGGAAGGAATTTGTAAAAGGGTATACTCAAGGAACGCTTAAATTCATATCTAGTGTTTCTTGTTTTTTCGTTAGAGTGTGCTTTTTCATTTTCTTCATTTGCTGTTATTTTCGCTTATAATGGGAGCTTTTTAACTTTTTGTACGAATGCACTGAATGTGACCCTGGTTTATGTGTTCAACCATATTTCAGGATGTATCACAGAACGGATATTATATCTTATTTTTTATTATATTGTTACTCTAGAGATTATATATTTAAAATTTTCATTTTATTATTCTATCCTTTTTTCATTCTTTAAGGTATCCGACTACTTGCGACAACTTGTTTTAAAAATTATGAAGATATGGGGATTTTTTGTGATTTTTAGATTTATTTAGTATATTTTAAGCCAAAAATCGTAAAATTGAAAACAGAAAAAAAATTATTATTTTCAAAATGGGAAAAAACTGGTAAAAATGTACAAAAAATTACATAAACGGGGCCCTCCCTGTACAAAAATATTTCAAACGAATTCTCAATTTTTTAATTTTAATGTGTTACTTTGTTATTCATGTTTGAAATGATCTTCAGTATAATAGATATTTTAATTTTTACAAAAACTAGATACCTCTATCTTAGTGACTATATGAAATTGCTTAAAAAAACAGTGAATATATTCACATAAAGAACTGTAAATTTTGAAATACAGTGATTGATAAATCTGAACAAAATACTTCTACTGTTATACAAAATATTTACAAAAAGTTTCATTAAATTATTTTCAAAACTTTTTGAGCAATCGCTGTCCGCGTTTGAGTTTTTGGAAAAAAATACATTTCGAGTAAAACGCATTTTAATGTTTGACATCTAATAAGCTAATAAGATGGTCTATAAAATTAAAGCATAGAACAACTTTGCCAATTTTTGAAAAAAATCATGATTTTAGGATAGTCGGATACCTTAAGGTATCCGACTAAGTTCGGAACCGTGACTTTGCAAAAGCGTATATATGGATACTATTTATGATATTCAGTGTCACTTAGATTAGAAAACGTATATAAACTTGTTTTAAGAATATTATTACAATAAAAAATTGTTTAAGTACAATATTTTGACAAAAAATAACATACAATGACCAATTTTCAAAACATTATCCTTTTATGGAAAATGCTTCTATTGTAATAATACTTCGCCTGTATATAGCAAAGGCCAGTGATTCTCAAACTTTCAATACTTGCGACCCCATTTTCAATCGTAACTTTCATTGTGCCCCCCTTCATACAATAACAACGTATTGAATTCAATAATACTGTACTTTGAAGCTCAAGCTACAAAAAGACTTTAACCTCTTAAGTATCACTGACGTATATAAACGTCTCACTCAACCAAAAGTTAATTACCCCGGACGTTTATATACGTTTTTCCGATGTACGATCTTTACTGTGCATTGCTATCCATAAAATTATTTGGAAGACTTTTGAATATAATAAAAGGGTTTTGACGGTGTTTGCGAAGGATTTTCTTAGTTTAGAGGTTTTACTTATTTTTATTCCTTTTCTCTCTTCTCCACCTATTAATTCATCACATACACGTGCTTACGTAAGTAGTGGCTTTGGGGAGCGAATTGCGTACAATTTAATCAGCAGTTAAGGTATTAATTATAAACAGAACAAATTATTAAGATAAGTGCTAACATTTGTATACAAATTTATATAAGACAATACAATGAGTTCACGGGTAATTATTAAACTTGTTCTTAACGTGGCATCAATAAATTAATTATAAAATACATCGTGCTGTACAGATACATTTATAAGTGTATTATATCAGTGTAAATGTGTATTTTTTTTTTTATTATGTTAGAATGTTTTTGTTTCTTTTTTTCAGTAAATTAATGTTTTTTAATAAAAATGATCTTTTGTTTTCGATTTTTCAATCGAAGCTCGCGCCGTCTTTGTAGGGTTATTATACTCCCCAAGAGAGGCACGCCCCACAGTTTGAGAAACACTGGCTCAGACCTCTGTACAGAGGCTGGACAAGAATTTTGAAATATATAACTTAGAAGTGGGTTTATCCATGTTTTACGACAACAGAGGGGAGAAATTTTAAGAAAAAAATGCCGATAATTATTTCAATGGGTTGTAACTCTGAAAATAATGTGAATGTTTAAAAAAAATAGTTCAGACCCTCTGGAGAAGTTTTTTTCTTCATATAAAAAGAATATTATTATTATTAAAGCATTTTTTTAAAAGAAAAACGTTTTCAATAAAGGTTATTCTAAGTTAATTTTGTACCAGAATATTATATTTAAATGATTTTTTTGTCGTAATACCCTTAAAACAATTTTATACATATATTTTAATCTAAGGGACGCTATCATGAAAATTATCCATTTATGCGGTTTTTTTAAAATCGCGGTTCCGAAAGTAGTCGGATACCTAGTGAAAGTAAACAATTTTTAGGTAGAACGAAACACTCCTTTTCTTTCCGCCCCCTCTCCAGTAAACCGCGCAACAATGCGCCTGTCCCTGTAGGGAAAATGGTGGCAAAAGGGCGGGGGTGAATGACGTAATTTTTCCACGGCAGTTAAGGGGGTAGGTAAATTTTTAGATTTCATTTGTCTTTCGTCTTAATTCACTTCATTCATCTCTTATCTTAAGTAATACTTGCGAATAAAATTTATTTTAAATGCAATATAATTTTTAAATTATATTTTTATACATTTATGTTTTAAAAGTTTCGGTACAAAATTTTCCAAATAGCGCACTTATAGTAACTAAGGTATATATGTTTGTGGTAAGGTCCAAATATTTACAGACTACGGTGACCCATGAAAACCAAATCATATAGTAAATGTAACATCATTTGAAATGCATTTTATAATCTCTATCTCCTCTATGCGCAGGGTGGTTTGTTCATGCCATGTAATTGAACTGCGCTCACAGGCATTTTGTTCTGATATAATCATTTAAGTTTTGCTACTTAGGAGACTGTTTTTCAATAAAAACGCATGTAACTTTAAAATGTGTAAGTGTTTGGGTAAATCAGAACCAGGACCTTTAAGAGATACCACAGAAGGTGTAGGGTGATTCTACAGTGTCTAAATCTAAGGTGTACAAGTGGTATCAGCGTTAAAAGGAAAGTCAAGGTACGTAGCAAAGTGAAAGTAAGCCATGAGGGTGGTATTTTTTTTTCTATTCTATTTTGGGGAGAAATTATTAATTCAGAATTTATTCCTGAAGTCAGAACAAGGAACAGGGATCATTAGATAAATATTTTAAACAGCTTGAGGAATTATATTCTTTGATAATGGCTGCAGAAGAGGCAAAGAGATTAATAATATATTCTGCATGATAACGCACGTACTTATCGGTCCCAAATGTTCACAGTTTTTCATTAAAGCGTATACTCTCTCTAAACTGCTTCTACATCTTGCCTGTGTTTTAAACCAAGCTTAATTCCCCGTAATTTTTATTAAATTCTATCATTAAAAAAAATTCTGTAGCGATGTTGTCGTGTATGTGTCATCAACTGAAATATATGCAGCATCGCAGGAGTCCTTACAGGTGAATTTAAAAGATGGCTTACAGCAGTGGACTTTACACACAGTTTATTACGAAACCCAAGGGAGTTACCACAAAAAGTCATAATAAAAAAATAGAAAAGATTAAAAATCTGTATGTACATACATACACAAAATACATTAATATTCTGAAAGAAGTGTGTATAACCACTACTAGCTTAAGTCCATTCAGGTCACTAAAAAAATTAAAATGTTTTTTATTCATAAACAATTTGCTTTTTAAAATTTTTAACTTTTATCACAATGTGATGAATATTTAAGACGACTTGGTACCCCCAAAATTTTACCGACCAATCGTTTTTTATTTTTATTTAATCTTATTCTATGCATTATTATCTTTCGATAGATATATTCGCTTGTGCATGCCGGAAAGTTAGAAATGAATAAAATTTCATTTGAAAACAAATTACGCAATTCGGACACGCCCAGTTTTTTTTTAAAAAGGCAAAAAAAGCGTTATGATAAAAAAATCTATTTTACAAATAGAAATAATAACTATAGAAAAAAGAATGTGTAATATAGAAAGCAGAATATTTCCGAGGCAATGTAAATATGTAACTTTTCTTATTTGTGAAATGTGTGCATGTAAAACTTTTGAATTAAAACATTTTATATTAATAATTTCATAATTTCAGTTCTTATTCCTGATATGCTTTTCATGCAAATGTAATACTTCAACTATGTAAAGAAAAAAAACTAAAGTTCCTGTCGTAACAGAAAAAAAATATTTTAACATTCTTCGTGAATGTCCTTGTGCAATTAATGCCTTCTTAAAATTGATCATTTATAAAAATGTATTGATTGAAAAATACGAACATGCAATTTTATTTTAAAGAAAAATATATAACTAATATCTTAAAGTGGTATTTTAAGTTTGTTTAAGCTTATAATTATTTTTTCAGAATTATAAACTTCAAAGCGGTTTTTCTCAGTTTGTGTTTATCGAAACATTAGTGCATTAAAAATACTACTCCTTCTACAACTATTTACCAATCACTTCCATTTTTCCCTATATGTTGCATATCAAGCATATAACAAAATTAGGGATCCATTTTGCTGTAAACTGAATACTTTTTTAAAAAAAATAAAATGTAAGAGATATTGGCTTTTTTGTTGAATTTTAGCATGCATATCAACATTTTATTTTTCTCAAAAACGAATTAAGTTATTGTAAAAGTGATCCCTAAAGTGGTTTATAACATCCATAATAATATAACAAAAAAAATTCAGTGTGAAAAAATTAATAATTACAAAAGGAGTAAGAGTTTAAAATTTAAAAAATTTTCTTCAAAAAATTTAAATTTTTAAAATTGTGTGAATAATATTTGAAAAACTTCATCTCGTATCATTTTCTTGAATAGAAACATTATACAAAATGCTAAAATATATTTTTTAAGTACATAAAGGAAGAAAGTAGTTCAAAGGGTACCAAGTCACCTTAAATGTTTTCTTCTTTAGGTGTACTTCTTTAATATATATTATCCTAGTAGATTGTGAATATTTTTTTTTTTTACTATTCCAGATTCATCGCAATAATTTTTTACTCGTTAGTACAATGTTTTGATAAACTAACTAGCTTTTTAATGAGAAATCCTGCTTTTTTGTTATATTTGAGAGAAGAAACACCTATAATTAAGGAGAAAAAACAACTTAACAACATTTTAACATATTTGACGCGTTAAACTCTAAACCTAAGTAAGAACAGCTCATAAATTTTAGGTTGAAAGTACACACAAAATACACAGATGTTTCATTTAGCTACAAACATTTTTAGGTATCCTACTACGTTCGGAACTTTGATTTTAAAAAGAGAGCATAAATAGATAATTTTCATGATATTTAGTGTCACTTAGATTAGAATGCATGCACAAAATGGTTTTAAGAACATCATGAAAGAAAAAAAATATTTAAATATAATACTTTGTTAAAAAATTAACTCAGAATAATATTTTTTTTAAAAACATTCTCCTTTTATAAAAAATGCTTCTATAATATTTTGTTTACATAGAGACTTCTCCAGAGAGTCTAAGCTAAGATTTTTGAAAAAAAATCACATTATTTTCAGATTTACGCCCATTGAAATAATTATCGGCTTTTTTAATTAAAACTTCACTCCTCTGTTATAGTGAAATATGGATAAATACACTTCTATGTTATATGTTTCAAAAATTCTATTTCAGTCTCTGTACAGAGGTTTGAACTATATACAGGCAAAATATTATTATAATGTAATCATTTTACATAAAAAGAAAATATTTTGAAAATCGGTTATTCTATGTTAATTTTTGTCAAAATATTGTACTTAAATAATTTTTTATTGTAATAATATTCTTAAAACAATTTTATATACGTTTTCTAATCTAAATTATACTAAATATCATAGAGAGATATTATCCATTTATACATAGTTGGGTACCTTAATACCATTCAGAACAATGTATTCTAAAATGAAAAATATTTTTAACATAAAAACATTTAAATACAGAATAGGACATGGGACTGTAGATAATTTCACCAGACCTAAGGTTTGAAAGTCCAAGCCACAGAAAATCCAAGTACGTATCCAAAGTATCAAATATAATACATGTATAGGCGATATTTGGATCATAAATTTGTATTTTTAATGAGGAAATAAAATTAAAATTACATTAACATTTTTTTTGATAATAAATGTAGTTCATCATTAACTGTCTTTAATTTATGTACCAAGGGCCGTGGGTAGCCTAGTGGTTAGAGCATCGGACTCCAGACCGGAAGGCCTGGGTTCAATGCCCGATGCCACCAAATACCATCAGAGTACGTGCTCGTTAAATCAGTGGGTCCAAAAGTCTTGTGGGCTGAATCACGAGTGCAGGGAACTGAAGAATATTTCCCTCCCATTTACTTCCATGCCTAAATTGTGGAGGTGGAGATAGGTGGTGTCGCCATCTATCGTCCCTTCAGGGAATTTCACCGAGCTAATTCGTGCTGTCACCTATATGGTGCTCAAGGCGTACTTCTAGCCCCTTTCCACGATGAATTTCTTGGGCCTCGATCTAACTACGCCAGACAGGTGGCATGAGCAACAACAATAGCAATTTAAGTACCTAAGGTTTTTTTATGTATTTAAATATTATTTTAAGGTTTATCCTTCCGAAAACAACTTATTGTTCTAAAGGGGTTCTATGGATTGAAACAGATTGAAGACTACTCTGCTTACAGCAACAATTCAAGAGCTTGTAAGGGGAAAGGTAAAAGTGTATAGACAGCCAAAGGTCATTGGAGGTGCTTGGCCATAGGCATTTCTAATTCTTCATTTTAAGGAATTGTACGCCGTATCCTTCAACATTTTGATTCTTCTACTATATATATATATATAAGGAATATTAAATTAGATCTAAAACAAAATCTTCTATTTACAATTTAACTTCTGTTTTTCATAAAATATTCGAATCCTAAATAAAAACCTAATTATATTTCAAGAAAGGATATTCTAAACATAACAATTCCGATCCCCCTCTCATTAAATTCTATGGTATTCTTGCGCTTTACTTTCGAATCGAAAACATACACTAAGAAGTATTTAGCAGTCCTGGATATAAGTTTGCACATAATTAATATTTTCGAAATCTAGTCGGTTCATTTGGTGTTCGTTTTCTCTCAACGAAAGATGTGTCGACTGCTCGCTCAACAAACTGATTTTTTACAAAAGTTATCGATGCTGGCTTGAAACATTACGTAGATACAATAGAACGTCACTTATCCGAATCATTGGGACCGAGCATCGTTCGGGCACGCGATTGTTCGGATAACCAAAAACCGAATACGATCCATGCAGTATATGAAACCGGACACTATACGAATATTGAAAATCATCACATGCGAGAAACGTGCTAGAAGAAAAAGCAAAATATCGCAATTTTACCCTTATTGTGCAAAAATAATCACTTATTTTTCGCTGTACCATTGTACACCTTCGTTTTTCCTCTGCAAGGTCTCTGATTCTCGTGAGTTGCAGTAGTTAAGTAAGACAGCGCATATTTTTGTTCTTACCATCTATAGCTGACTCTAACGTAGAAAACGCGTCAGAATTTGATGAAACCTTGCTACTCTTGTTGTTGTTGTCCTCATCTTCATCCGTTTCATCGTCGATAGGGTCAAATTTTTCTTGCAACGAAGTCACAATCTAGTCATCATTTAGCATTGGAATCCACAGTCTTCTGCATCGCATGCCATCCAGGTTTCTACAACGTCTTTATTGTATTCTTGAGATCCTGGGATGGATTGGACAAAATCGGAACAGATGTTTACCAAATCACACGACTCAAATTCCCCAAATAACCCTAACCTTGGGTTTTCCCATCACTTTTGGCCTCCCGCGAAACAACCGTTGATCATTGCACTGTACGAAAACCTATTCATATACATTATATGTTATTGACGAAAGAAAAAAAAGATTGGTCCGGATAATAAACGTTCGGATTAACGACATTCTACTGTATATTGTTTAAATTAAGTTTTTATGATAGTATATAGAAAAGTGGCGTTTAAAAAGTATATTTTGTACATCAAACGATTGTTATTTGTTCTTTTTCTCATGTCGCACTGCTATTTTATTTTTGTTATAAGTTCGCTATATTAATGACCTCGGAAAATATTTTACGCCATACCGTGTCTTAAAAAATTTTAGAGAATAATATGTTAGATCTGAAAATATGCCAAGCAGGAAGTCAAATAAATTCGTAATAATGTGATCCTCAATCCTATTTTTGAATTCATGAGATTACGTTTAAATTGATATAATACTTCCATTGTGATGACTAGTAAAAATTACTTATTTTTTAAAAAAAATACTGTAATATAATGTTAATTTTAAAATAATTTTTTAAACATTATTTAAAAAAATATGTTCCTCCTCCGTGAAAGCTGCCATGAGAAGTGGACAGTTACAATATGTTTATGGCTGAAACAGGCACTTTATTAGCAACTATTTACATAATTTATGGTTATTACAATTAAACACATTTTATTATTGTAGTAAAATTCAAAAACTAGATTTTCAGTTTCCCCAAATGATAAACTCAAATGTGAAATTGGTTTCAAAATCACTTCTGAAAATATAAGAAAATTTATAGGCTTGAGTAGTTAAATATCAATAATGGGAGTAAAAATGTTATTAAATTAAAACCAATTTTTGTTCAGATAAAAAATGTAATAAATGCGATTAACTAGCCAAGTATACTCTAGAGATACTTTTCTGGTTAAAATACAAATGATTATTTTATAACGTTTCTAAAGTTTGCTTTACAATTTTACATTTTCTTTAAGGTATCCATCAACGTTCGGAACCGGGATTTTAAAAAAGCGCATAAATGGATAATTTTCATAATATTTAAGGTCACTTAAGATTGGAATACATATATAAAATTGTTTGAAGGACATTTTGACAAAAAAATTATTTAAATACAATATTTTGCCAAAAAATTAACTTAGAATAATCTTTTTTCAAAATGTTCTCCTTTTTAAAAAAATGCTTCTAAAATAATAATATTTCGCTTATATAAAGTAAAGACTTCACCAGAGAATCTGAACTAGGACTTTTGAAAAATTCACATTATTTTCAGAATTACCACCAATTGAAATAATTACCAGCGTTTTTTTTTAAAATTGCTCCCCTCTGTTGTCATAAAATATGGATAAACCTACTTCTAATTTTTATATTTCAAAAATTCTAGTTGAGCCTCTGTGAAGAGGTCTGAGCTGAATACAAGCAAAATATTATTATAATAGAAGCATTTTTCAGAAGAGGAGAATATTTTGAAAATAGTTATACTTAAATAATTTTTTATTGTAATAATATTCTTTTATATTATTACTAATCTAAGAGTGACACTAAATATCATAAATATTATCCATTTATACGCTTTTGCAAAATCATTGTTCTGAACGTAGTCGAATACCTTAAATGAAAGATTTGTAACATGCTTTGAAACGGTTTCGTAGTATTGTAAGGTTAAGTCTTTTATTTTCTTTCTTGCATTGTTTCCTGATAAGTGTACAATAGAAATGTTTAACCATTTTTGGTTAATATACTAAATAAATATAAATTGAAATTACGTTTATACTTAAAATGCACCTTCACCTAAGAGATGCAGCAATTTGTAACATAGTAGTGTACATATTTTATTAATACTACATTAAATTATTTGGTCTGATAATTTTTACAAAATGTCTCTCCCAAATCAAAATATTCCTTAAAAGAAGAGTTACAAACAGATAAATATTGTTAAAAATAAATATAAGAGTATAGTTTGTTTAGTGATAATATTATAAATGAGATATATTATGGGGGTATATATAATGCTGATAAAATTTAGTTCTATATAGTTAATAAGAATTAAACAGTAAAATTGCTTACGAAAATATATGACAAGTTCTATATAAAATATTTTGTTAATGAGAGTTTCGTTTTAAAATACATCTGAAATGTTGATATTTATAGAAACTGTATAAAAGAAGTTTTAGAATTTAGTTTCACCTGAATTAGAATATACATATACAATTGTTTTAATATTATTAAAACAATAAAAAAAATATTTAAATATTTTTCGTTTCATATGTTGAAGAAAAACATATTTTTGACACATTTAATTTTTTACTATCGTAAAGGTAAAAATGCTGTTCAAGCAAGATAAGAACTAGCCGATATGTAGAGAAAGTATGCATTGACAGTACGCTAGTGCTAAACTGGTTTGCAAAATTTCGATGAGGTAATTTTGATATTGAAGATATAAAATGAATGTGAACTTTAGCATATACAGAAGGTGGTTCTAAACTACTTAAGAAACTTTATCATATACTTCCACTCATACTTGGAGGAGACTTCAATATTGTTTTTGATAAAAGTGAAGGATTGAGATTAGTACAATTCACCTTTTACACGCCGCACTATGATTGAAAGGTAACACAAACGAAATTTTGATAAAAATCAAATTAAAATTGAAACATAAGATCTATGAAAAAATTTCAAAAAAAAAATTTTTTTAAAGATTTTTAGCATGTTTCAGAAATGGAACAATGGTGGGTACCATTTGGTTTTTTCACGTTTCTTAAAAGTATGACCAATGACATTTTAATTCAAAAATCAATTACTGTATACATTTTTAAGAAGTAGTTGTGAACCAGAGGTGGCACTAAATATTTCCCCACGGGATTCATCATTCTCCGTTGTAGGGGGGAGGGACATGATACCCGACAAACCATTAATATGGCCTTAAAAACTAAAAATTAAGTGGGAAAATGAACTAAAAAATTTACGAGTGAACGAGAAAAATCTATCTTTTTTTTCCCTGCAGAATTTTTCAAATGGGCTCCGATCAGGGGACAGGTTTCCCGACGGGTACCCCCTGCTGGTGTGATCTCTAAAGTAAATTTTTAAATAAAATTCCAAAATAAATTTTTTCATTGTGTTTCTCTGACATACACAACGACATATTTAGCGCATTGCTAAATAGATTACAATACAATTTTTCTGTTTCTAAACAGAGATCCATATGTTTTAAGAAGTCTGTATAGAAAATCGACCCCTCCCATTCCCTCATTGTACATTTTTAAAAGATTTGGTTGACAAATATCAATTTTGTTTTTTTGTGCACGGCAAAATCTCTTGGTTTAAGTGACCGACTCATGTGTTACATTATTGGATGCTATACTTAATACAGCACAGTCTTTCTAACGGCAAATCTACACTTGTCCGTCACTTCAGTAATCGAAATTACCTCTCTGCCATTTGTTTATTTCCTTTGGAGATTTCAAAAGGCTTTTTTCTGTACAATTATCTCGAATTTTGCCAGTTGCTTTAAAATTATTTTCAGACAGTTCTGTTAACAGTTTATCTGATAAAAAAAATTGTCAAACAACATTTCATGCTTGTCCGGATTTTCAGCACTGGATAAAAGTTCCTACACTACTCTAGATCCAAGAGGAGAGTTTTCTATTTCCGAATTTTTTCCACAATAAATTCTGATAGCCACTGCAGGAACACAACATCCATATTTTATATCCAAACTTAATCGGCTTGCCTTTGATAATTTTGGCTGAATGGTAATCGTAATAAAGGACCATCGATTCATCTATACTCAATTTAGAATGAAAGATACTGAACTGCTGAAATTTTTTCAAGTTCTGCATAAAAAGGAATTTTTTCTCATTTTATTGCCTAATGTCAACTTGTTATTATCGATAGTATGAAAGATTTTTTTTTATCTTTCTGAATCTACTCTAGGCATTATACAGTAGAAACCTCCGAGAATGACAAATCCTGTGTGTCCAGTATAATTCTTCTCCAGGCACTTGGAGATAGCCAATATATAAAAATAACAGAGTAAAGTAACACTAATAAAGGAACACGCAACATCTAACTATCAACAAACGCACATGCAATTTGGCTGCAGTTGAGAAATGCACTCGAGATTGTCCAGAACGAATGAAAGGGGGAGAGAGGGAGATGAACGAAATTGTAGTCATAAATATCTTCTTCGTACACGTACTTAAAAGTTTTTAGCATTTAGAAATCTGTCTGCTCTTCTGTGAACTGTGTAGACAAAGTAACTGCATTGTGTTAAAAAGTATACATTTATACGCCTATGTTCCATTTTTGGAACATTGAAATTTCTTACCCGAAAGTAAACAAAATAACGATATGTTTTATGATATCTTCCAGTCTATAGTTAAAATGATCATTTTAATTACTTTTACGAAATAATAAAATTTTTTTTTTTTGAAATTTTGAATTTTGCTCGATTAAAAGTTAAAAAAATGCATAATTTAGAATTTTTTGCTGAGAGAGAATATTTACTTTAGCAACATCACTTCACACACACACAACTCCGAAAAAAATTCCATATTTTTCTCTTCAAAATAATTTTCACGGAACAATATGAAAAAATTGAATTTTTCAGAAAATTTCAAAATTGATGTTACAATAATTGAACATTGGTGTGTAAAAGGTAAAAATCAGAGCTTAATTTGGATACTTGTTTCTGATTGAGCCCTTGGGTGACTAGGTATGGTACAACCATTGATGTGATGTTTTCACGATTCCTAAATCTACCGACGTTAACGTATTATGCTTAAGTTACCACAAGCCTTTTGTCCCAGTGATTAATAATGGCGAGAGTATGAATGTAACTAATACTCAAAGTGATATGAATAGTGAAGTAAATCAACATTCTTAACAATATACTCATGTACTATGAGTAACATACATTTCAGTAACATAATTGATATATGAATTCTTCACTTGCCAAATCGATTAACTCAACTTTTGGAATTTTATTAAATTTTAATATCAAAACACTTCATTAGCTCCTAACTCTATACATATTCAAAACAAATTTCTCTAATAATAAGTATTAACACCACTAAATGACAAAAACGTTTTAGCCATTGAATAATAAATAATTTATGTCAGAAGCCAATCTGATTAACTCCATACTATAATGTATTTACATATCATAGTAAAAATCTATTTAACCAGCTGCACTGTTTTTCCTCTCCGACGGAGACATCTGTAAGTTGTTTGTTTAATTTCATTATTCCCGTTAGACGACAGCTGTTATCGCTCACACGAACTAAGTACCAGAAAAGTAAAATATAAATAAGTTGTATTCGAACTGCCACAAGTGAAGATACTTATAAATTTCAATTTTATTGTGAATTTTTTTAAAAAAATAAACCGTTATAACATTAAGATGGAAGATGTTAATAAGAATTATTTGAGTAAGGAAAATAATGAATCGGACTGTTTTAAGTTTATTGAAATTGTTTCAAAGTACAGAAATACAAGCTGAATCAATTGAAATGAAATTTCTGGAAAGTGGGCATAGTTACTTGCCTAATGTTTCACAATTTGCTATCATCGAATCTCAAGCAAAAAAAAAGTTCAGAATGTCTTTTCGCCAGATGATTTGTATAGTAAAAACTTGTAAAAAGAAATCACCGTTTGATATAGTTCAAATGACGCATCAGGACTTTTTCTCTACAAGTTTTTTAGAAAATTCTATCAATAATAGAAAGGCATCAGTTACAGGGATACCAGTAAATTGGTTCAAAATGCACTGGATAAAATTAGAAAAGTCGAAACCATATCTGATACAATTTAAGTATGACTTTAATGAAGATACCGAATTTAGTGCCATAAATATACGAAAAACTGTCCAAGGTAGACCGCTATGTCTGAAAATTATGATCCAGCTATTGTTGCATTCAACAGGTAGAACAGTGACAAAAGAAAAGAGGAAAGATATCATGGACTCTCTTGTTGAAATTTATTTCTCCTATTAAACACATGAGTATTATAAAACTTTAAGGACAAATCGACAGGATGGGAGCTCAAATACAGCTAACGAAGATGAGATCATTTATAATGATGATAACGCAATTTAAACAAAGTAATAATACTCGTAATATTATGTACGAGTAACAGAATAGTTATTATTCATTTGTGCTAAACTCTTTAATAAAACATATGTTTATATAAAGACATCTTTCCGTAATAAAAGAATAATTCAAAGACTGAATTTGAATTAATAATTTACTTTCACTTGCCAAATCGATTAACTTCCACAATCACGAAAAAATTGTAGTAATAATAACAATTACTCCAAGTATATTCCATCTTATACTTTTAATATGTCGTCAAATCAAATAAGCGCTTGCAATAATACAGTCTACATCATATTTTCAAATTTTAATTTGAAAAGAATTTTAAAAAACAACATGTACTATTTTATCATTTTTCTCAACTTCTTGTTTTATGGAGTTAATCGATTTGGCAATTGAAGCATCCATATGTTATTAATATTACTATTATTATTATATATATATATATATATATATATATATATAGTATTACCGAATCAATATGAAAAATGTGAATTCAATAAAGAAAATACATACATGGTTTCAGTATTATATGAGATGCATTTATTTACCCTGCTTGATACCTATATAATCAAAAACAACCGTACTTAAGAAATAAACACTAGTCGTAAGTCGGAGCATACACACAAGTTTTTCTTTCTTTTGAGCGTTTACCGGACAACACAATGATTAATTCTGAAGTGTACTGTCATAATCTAGACAAACTGAATTATTCATTTGAACAAAATTCCATAATTGATGAACACAAAATGTGTAGTATTCCACTCAGATCATGCAAGGCCTAAAACCAGTTTGGTAACGCACTAAATGCTTTTACAGCTTTAACGGGATATACTGTTACACCCACCATGTTCTCCAAATCTGGTCTCTTCTAATTATTATTTGTTACGGTCACAACAAAACTATTTATATGGTAAAACTTTTATTTCAAATGATGAGGTCAAACATCACCTGGATCAGTTTTTTTTTTGCAGGCATAGAACAAAAATTTTATGCTGCAGCCAAAATGATGACAAAATGTATTGGACCTGAATGGACAATCTATAATGAAATAAAATATTCATTCACTGAATGAAAATTGTCTTTTTTTAAGAAAAGAAAACCGAATACTTTCCGCGAACAACACAATAATTATTGATCTGTCAATAACAATTACCTGTCTGATTCACCTTTTCCTCCAATGGCAAGAATCATGTCCTTGAAGATCACGGCCGCATGACAGGTCCTAGCGTGATTTAAAGGAGCCATAAGTTTCCATTCTTTATTTTCAAAAAGATATTTATAGCATTCCTTCAAAGGGATTAATTTTTCCGAACTCTTGTGATCGAGGGGATTGCAACCACCTAAAAAAAATTATGACTTCAGAATGGATATAACAAAAAACTTAAAGGAACAAATATTATTTTGTATCTCCACAGTACGTATATTCGGGGGCGCAATATGCTATAGAAAGACATAAATGGTTTTGATGTTTTTAAATGATACAAAATTCTGGCATTTCTTATCGGTGTCAGAGGGAAAAAAGTTAGTTTATTTCCCATTGTCAAAAGACAAAATCCCTTTATGTCAAGTTCTCAAATTTATCCGATAAAATAAAAATGACATTTTTATGACTCGTAAAGAGTAATAAAAGCATGTACAGTATTAGAGAAAAATTGAAACATTTCTTAGGCTTATATTTATTTAGAAATAAACATTAGGAAGATTGAAACAACATAAGAATTGCAATGTTTTAGTTATATTAACAGTACATTCTGTATTATTCTTGCTTAAAGAATCCGATACAATACACGAATTTGAATTCCAGATTGTTTAAGATATCCGACTTTTTTCGGAACCACGATTTTGCAAAAGCATTCAAACGAATATTATTTTTTAATATCTAGTGCCCTTAAATTAGAATACATTTATAGCACTGTTTATAGAATATCATTACAATAAACAATTTAAATGCAATATTTTGGAATAAATGAACATATTTTCAAAAAAATTTTTCTTTGCGGAAAATGTTTCTTTAATAATAATATTGTTCATCTATATATCACAGAACCTTGTACAGAGCATGAATTAGTATTTTAGAAATATATAACTTAGAAGTGGATCCGTCCATTTTTTTTTATAGATCAGAGTAGATAAATGTGAACAAAAAAAAACATCAATATATAATTATTTCAATTAATAGTAACTCTGAAATAATATGAGTTTTCCAAAAATTCTAGTTTAGACTCTCTGAAAAAGTCTTAGCTAAATACTAGCAATAATTATATTTTATTATAGATGCATTTTTTCTTAAGAAAAGAGAATGCTTTGAAGAAACATAATTCTAAAAGTTCCGTAGTCTAATATTGTATATAAATGATTTTTGCAGTAATAATATTCTTAAAAGAAATTTATACGTGTGTTCTAAAGTATAAGTTACAATAAATATTAAAAATAAAATATCTTCGTTTGGAAGCTTTTGCAAAATTATACTTCTGAACGTAGTGGGATATCTCAAGCGCGAAAAGATATCCAGTACAATAGGGAAAACCGACTAGACTTGATTTTAAACTATGCATCGGTTGCGCCATATTCTATACATAGTGAATTTCCAATTGACAGAACGTTGATCAATCAATAAACGCTTGCGTAACATACTCATTTTAGAATTTCGCAAGGCAAGCTTATTTCACTTTTAGCCATTGTACTAATCTAAACTTCAAAGCTTGTTACAATTTTACAAAGTATTCGCTCCTCTGAAGCAATGTATTCCGAATTTCTATTTTAACATAAATTGTTCCTTTTAGGAGAGCATGCATGATAAAAATGAGGGAAATGTTGAACAGATTAAATATCCTACAAATCGAAGGTAACTTAAATTTTGAAAGAGAGAGACTAAGAATGAAAGCAATATTTGAAGAAAAGTCAACAAAGCACAACAAAAATCTTTTATGTATTCTAAAGAAGGCTTTGACCTGGGGGAGTACAGTAGGGTTAAGCTTTCCTTTTGGAATTGTAACCGTCCCTTTTAAAAGAAAATTTATAAATAATAGTGCAAGAAAAATTGAAGATATATAAATTATTAAGAATGACTATAGATATATTACTATAATTAATTTGTTTTTCAATTCCTCACTCTCTCTTTATATATATGTATATATATATATCCAGTTCAAATTATTTTAATCGTTTATAAAATATTTTCTATTCCCTCACTGAAGTTCAAATACATTTTTTTAACTTGTATTTTGACAATTGTGTGATGTTTCTACAGTTTTTTTTTAATATTAATTTATTAACTAAATTTAATTAATTAAAGTAAAATATTTCTTTGGTGATCGGAGTAGGACTTGACTTACTTTTTTATATTACTTGTTTCTTACTTTTCCCGCCTTCCCCTATTATATATATATATATATATATATATATATATATATATTATATATATAATAATAATATATGTATATAAAACTTCCTTTATTTAGATTATTTTTTAAAAACTATTAGTTGTTTGCTTAGTTGCAAAATAAATATCCAAGTGGCGCCATGATTTTTCCTTCACGAATAGTCGATTCATTTCTTTTAAGTCATTTTGTGTTGGGTGTTTACTGTGGAAGATTGAATTTTCGATCTCCAGTAATTATTTTACACGCAAGTTTTTTTTTTAAATTTTATTATTATTATTCCTCTCCTTCAGACATTCATTATTTTTCACTTTTCTTAGCTTCATTTTAATATATTATCAGGTTTTTCTTCCACGTGTTGTATTAGGCTTAACTTTTAAAACTTGGTTTTTTCTTATTATGTCGAAAGTTTCTGCTGTACGGGAATGGTGGATCCATAAAGCATTGCTAACCCTAATTCGCTGGCCTAATTCAGCGACAGCTTTAGAAATCATAATAGGTCTCCAGTTTAGACCAAAGACTCTTTTTTTTCTACATTTGTTGTGTCTGGTGAATTCCAATTTCTTCCTGCTTTAGCACTGTAGGTTTTAGTACTTCTACACTTTTTATATATATATATATATATAATGTTGTATTTCTTTCACATTGTCTAACGGAATAAAACAATCAATGTCGCTTGAAAACCGCAATATATTACTTTCATGATATATCTTTAATCAATTAATTTTTATTTATTTATATTTTTTTAGCATTCTATGTTGGAGCTGAGCGTAGGCCCTTGAAGGAATGCCCAAGGGGAGTGAGCTCACCAAAGGGTTACTCAAAAATCAGCCTCCAAGAGACAACCCAACTTGCACTCATACTTTACTGCAAAAAACTATCATTTTTTCAATTCCTACTTATTAGCTCACATTCTCTGTATATTTATTTATTTATCTTCGTGTAATTTTCAATCGTTAATAAAATACATTTTAAAGAGCTCAATTGAGCTGAAATTTTATATGCATGATAATTTTGGATGGTAATACAATGATTTACTTATAATTAATGAAAATTAATCGATTAAAATTAATTATTTAAAGAATTACAAATACAGCCACGTTGGCATCATTTCTGGCGACTTAGCGACTCTTTTGGTGACTTGTGTCAAAACTTGAAAAGTTTTTTTTCTCCGGTTTAAAGCATTCAGTAGAACTGAAATTTTATATACTCGGTTGTTTTGGATGACAATACGATACTTTAATGATAATTAATAAAAAATAACTACCACTTAACGTTGTGATTCTGTTATATGGATATACATATTCATATTAATTGTAACTATTTAATAAAAAGTAGCTAAAATAAAAAATTTCTTTGTTGATCTAAGTAGGAATTGACTTAATTTTTTTTATATTACTTGTTCACGCAGAAATCTACAAAGTTTTAGCAGAACTTGTTTAACAATTACTACATATTTTTTTCACACAGTTACATAGTATTGGTAGGTTATTGGCGAAAGACACCGTTATTTTAAATTTCGATCAAGTGAAACCGCACACTTTTCTTCAAATTTCCACAAAACACTAATGAGAGGACTTAGATTATTAACACATTTTACTCTTTAACTACCGATTAAAAGTTGCTTCACTTTTCCCAACCCCCCATTTTCACATAGGCGTGCTTATACGGAGAGGAGAGAAAAATCATAAATCAATTTTTTTCTTTGAAATAAGTAAATCTTTCGCAAACACTATCAAGATTTTTCATCCCAAAAAGCTTTAAATATTTTTCCAATTACGAAAAAAAAATTCTTATCTCGGAAAAGGGCAAACTATATAACGTCCAAAAACCTAACGCACCGAGATCCGGATATATACGCCGGAGCGCGACTAAAGATAGAACTTCTTAAAGCACGCCTTGCGGAGGGTTAATACGTGCTTTTAAATTGATTTTTTTTAAATGAAGAATTTGAAATCCCATTTTCGAAACTGGATAGCTAAAAACAGATTTATTATGCAAAATATGTGTAACTTTTCTGTAGTTCTAACTGAAATAAGGAAATTTTATTTATGGATGAAAATTAGTTTTAAACCGGCAATTGCCATTAATATTGATTGAAACAAACATTTAATATGTCCCTAGAAAAGAATTTTATAAGTAGTATAATTTAAAAAGAGTACGTTTTCTTTGTTAAAAAACAATTTAAAAGGGAAAAAAATTGAAGGTGACAGTACGATTCAATTGAAAATTGGGCAAAAATCAAATCCCCAATTTTTTTTTCTAAAATTCTTTTATACTTTTTTCTCTCTCTCTCTTAAACCCAAAAATTTGAAACCAAACTTAAGATACACAGGGTTGTGATAGCTTTTGCGTTTTGTCTTTTTTCCCTCCCTATGGAAATCAAAAATTTAAACTTTCTTATCTCAGAAAGATAAAATAACTATTTATCTTATTTTTAAAAAGCTAAGGCTTTCTTTTTTTATTTTGCCTAAGGCTTTGAAACATTTTACCATTACCGTAGTACACTAAAGTTGGTAGGCATTTTTTTAAACAAAACAATACTTATCTTTTTTTTTAAAAAAAATTAAACTCAGAATTTGAGTTTTTTTTTTTGGGGAATTTTTAATAAGCCTTAAAAAAAGGGTATTGTACAAATACCAAATGTTATCGCAAAACCATACCAAATTTTTTTATACATAGTTTGCGTACTTTTAAATCAAATTTCATGCATGTACAAAATTTGGGGAGGGAAAAATTTAAAATCACTTCACAACTTTTAAGTTTTTCGTTAAAAAATTATGGCCAGCTTATTATGAAATTTTGAGCACAAAATCTTTTTACATAGTTTTTACACACATAGGAAGCAATCAAAAATTTTAAAAAACCAACCCGGGGCACTCGCGCCTTTTTTCTTCCCTTTTGCTTACCCAAAAAACCAGAAAAAAAAAAAAACAAATTTTCAAATAAAAAATTTTTTTTTCTTTTTTAAAATTTTTTGCAAAAAATGAGACTAACATTTAAATTTTAAAATAAACATACAAAATTTTCATTTAAAACACTTTTAATATTTTTACATAAACAATAAAAAATATATACCAGTAATAAATATACTTTATAATTAATGAGATAATGAAATAAAAAGTAGAAAAAAAATTTTTAATTTTTTTCCAAAATTCAGAAAAGACTGATACAAATGCTCAATTTCTCGCGGGAATTTCACCCCCCAAGATAAATTTTTGAAAGATCTACTTTCCCAATCGTTGGAAAAAAGAGGGATTGCATCAGGTCTGAAGGTTCAATGACCTAAAATGGAAGCAAAAAAGTTGTGGCTCTGCGATTTTTTTTACAATCCTGGGGGGGGTTTTTTGTTGTTGTTTGGGGTGTACAGAACCCCGGCAGGACGCGGGTTAAATTTACAATGTTTGTTAAATTGTACCATGCCCTTTTTAAGCTTTTGAAAAAAAAAAGTGAAACGCATTAAAAAAATTCATACAAATTAAAAAAGCTAAGCAAAATTTTATCAACAATTTTTTTTCCATTAGCACTCGGTCATTAATCCCCAAAACAAAAGAAATTAGTTCAAATTGTTTCCCGAAAAATTTTAAAAACCCCAAAAAAATTTTTTCAAGGTAAATAAAGTTTATTACAAAGCCGGCATATAAAGAAAATTACTAAAAAAGCATATCAGAATTGCTGAAAGTATTTCAGTGTTGGCGTATTAGCTATTTTCCAAATGATTTCTTTACGTAGGACTTTAATTGAGTAAAGCCTGGGGCTGATTTTTGAGAGAACTTTTCACAAAATTTCCCCAAAGTCTCCCATTCGTTTAGAATTACATCAAATATCAGTGTCTTTCAAATTAAGGTATCCAAACACTTTGGGAAAGGGGCCAAATTTCTGTCAAAACCATTTTTTTCGTTTTTTTTTTTATTGAATAGTGCTATTTTTTTGGTTTTCCCCCAAAACACCCTTTTTGTTTTGTTTCTACGTTACCTAGAGATCAAGTTATTTTCAATTTTATAAAATTAAAAAAACCGGGAAGTGAGCCTGTCATCTACAGGAAGTAGGCATTTAAATTGCTTAAAATCTGTCAAAAGATTAGTTTTAGGAGCATTTTTTGGAAATACATTTTTTAAAATTCTTTTAAAGAAATAATAAAAATAATTCCTTGTCTTAAAATTTAGTGGCAAAAACTACATTTCTTTTCAATAGTTTGGCAATAAGAGATTGTGTTTACCAAATTTTCAATCGCTTTTCACTGGCTTTTTTACTCGAGTGTTTTGATTTATTTCTAATTTGGATTTTTTTAAAAAAAAAGTTTAATTTATTATTTAAATTTTATTTTCCCTCTTGTTTTTGGGTAATCCCAAAAAAGAAATTATCCCAGTAAATTAAGTTTAAAGGCAATAAAACACTAAAAAAAACACAAATGAGACAAAAAAAAAAAAATCAAATCTGCCCCCTACTGCAAGTAAAAATAAAACTTCAAAATGATTAAAAACGAATTTTTTTTTTTTTAATTAAAGGGTTTTTTTAAACCCCTTGAATTTTTCCCGGAAAAAAAAAAGATAAACATTTTCAAGAACCTGTGTTTGGCTTATCATCTAATATGATACAAAAATTTAAAACTGTAAATTTTTCAGCCCTTTAGTACATCCATGAAAGTCAGCACAAAATGCACAATATTAACTTTCCTTTTTTTTGTTTTTTAAGAACCATTGAAAGGGACACTCTGCTGAAAAGGAAGTTTTGGGTTGTTCAATGTGAACCCTTTCCCTAAAACAGCATTCAGGTGTCTTGAAAAAAAAAATTGACATTTTCTAATAAAGTTGCTTTAAAATTTAATGAATGGGGCTGCAGCTGGGGTTCCCAAAAAGAATAATTTTGATGAAGTTATTAAAATGCGGTGTGCCCAATGATGGAACTTGGAAAAGTAGAGGACACTTTTTTCTTTTTTAAAAGGATGTGTTAGTGTCATTTCCATAGATAATGGTAAGGTTTTAGACATTGAAGTCTTTTCGAAAATGTGCAGATTATGTTCCAAAAAAACTGAAGACAGGCCCTTTTGCATGAGTGTGAAAAAAAATGTTGGGGCATCTAAAAATTGGGTGGAACCCGCCAAAAGGGATAGAATATTCAAAAGATCTGTTTTTATGAGAAAATTGCAAATGTGCAATTTTATGGAGATAGGGATTCAAAAAATTTTGATTTCGGTTAAAAAAGTTTATGGTGAAAACAGCGTTAAAAAATTTAAAAAGCATTGGCCATATTCAAAAACGTGTTGGCCCCGGGTTCGAAAATTGAAGCTCAAGCAAAAAGGTCTGGGAGGTCGTGAGAAAATTTAACCCGGGGTTTCATCGATAAACTTCCCAAAAATATTATGGTATTGCTATCAGATCCCCCTGCCTAACCCCAAAAAAAATGCAAAAAATTGCAGCATTTTTTTTATTGTTTTTCCCAAAAACCAACCGTGCATGGCCAATTTGAATTGGACCCCACAGTTGGGGGCAAAAATTTTAACGAGCTACATTTTTACGGGAAAAATGTATTGATACTGGCAAGGGGCTTCCACAAGAAATAATTAAAATTATTTAAACCCAATTATATGAAGTTTTGTGACAAGCATTTACTCAAAAATGCTTTCATGGGGAAAAACTGAATGCAAAAAGTTTTAATGCATTTTTGGGGAAATTTATCCCCAAAGATATTTCGGGGGACAAAACCGAGATTTTGGGGGCTCAAATGGCTGTCATACAAATTTTAAAAAAGGTTTTTTGAGGATTGTTGAGTGTTTTAAAAGCTCAAAAAACGTTGGTTTCCAATACTGAATGAGGTTTTTCCCAACTCGATGGGAAAAACGTTAGTGAATCAAAACGTCATTCATTATCTGTAGTAAAAAAAAAACCCGGGAAAAAAAAGGTCACGAAAAAAAAAAAAAATTAGCGAAAGATGAGATACAAAAGGGATAACACAAATGTGGGGGAAATTTTTCTTTTATATGTATAATTTATATTAAAAACCCCAAGGTTTAAACTTTTAAAACCTTTTTTTTCTAAATTGTTTTTACATAAGTTTTACGTTGAGTCAGATAACCCCCAAAAAATTTCTGAATATATTTCTATAAAAAATTTTTTTTCGTGATACTTATTTTATCTAGAAATTTCTAAAATATTTCTTATTGTATGGAAAATTTTTGGGTTTATGAACAGTTATTTTTTAAAAAGCGGTCTCATAAAATGGAAATTTTTATAATTTTTTACTCGATCAGCTCTAAATTTCTAAATTTTTTAAAAAACATTAAAATTTTTTGTACATACTCTAGATAAATACATGTAATTTGTTTTTTTTAATACTTTTACTGATATAAGTTAATTCTTTTTTTTCTAATTGTTTTGAAGTTTTTCCAAAAAAATATTGCTTTTAAAAAATTTCTTATAATTGTGATTTTTTAAAAACAGATATTTTTAAAAAAATATTGTTAGTTAAATGTTAAAATTTATTGGAAAATTTATCTCCAAAAATTTTTATAATGTTTTTTAAAATGCTATTTTTAAAAAATACCCGAAAAGTGTTCCGGGAACCCTTTAAATGAAAAAACAACACATTTCAACAGTAGGCCTTTTTACAATTCTAAAGTTTTGTACTGTTTCCTACAAGAGGAAAATATGCCATTCGTAATTTTTTCTCGAATCATAGTCGCCAAGGACTTAGAACAGCAATCGAAAATAGCAACTAGAATGATTGATAGATTGATTTTTTTTAATATTGCCTTTTGTATCAGCACGAAGATATTGATGAAGAACCTCTAAATTCTGAACAACAGTCAAGTGAAGGGGTCGAATCCTAGAAGGTTTGTGTATGGTACGTCACTGTCCTAACTTTTACCTCTTGTCAACGTGAGTATTTTTAGCCTCAACCTGTTTAATGAACATAAACCTCCCTATAAAATACCACGAAAATTTGAACTCACGAATCAATAAATACAATGCCAGGGGCCGTAGTTACTTGGAAGAAATGGTCAAGAACTTATCTCAGGTGTGTTATGAATTCAAGTACTAATGCATCTAAAGAGCTGATGTATAGAGGAGCCGATTCTCATTAAATCAGTGTTTCTCAAACTGAGGGGCGCGCCCCCTAGGGGGCATGATAACTCTTCGAGGGGGGGGCGAGCATATTGAAAAGTTGAAAATAAAAGACAATTTTTTAAAAATAAATGTTTATTTTCTGAAAGTTAACAAAGAAACTACATTCTGACGACATGAAAAGTAAAATACACATTTACATTGATATAAAACATTCATATGTTTCAGTATTGCTCAATGTATTTTATAATTAATTTATAACAATACTAAGTTAAGAACAAGTTTAATTTTCACCAGTGACCCCATGGGATTATCATATATACAACTATATGCAAAAATGAACACTTATCTTGTTAATTTGTGCAGTTTATAATTAATACCAATTAAAAATTACGTGAGAGTTCCCCAATGCCACCGTTTAACACGGAGGCATACGTGTGTGGTGTATAAAATGAATAAATAAACAAATCTTCTGAAATAAGCAAATCCTTCGTGAACATTGTCAAGGTCATTTTATTGTATTCCAAAGCCTTCGGAATAACTTTATTGATCATCGTTTAAAGTAAAGACTCGGAAAGACGTATATATACGTCCGAAGTAATTAACGCACTGGCTGAGTGTAACGTTTATATACGCCGTCGGCACTTAAGGGGTTAAAGTCGTATTACAAGTTTAGTGTCAAAGTATAGCATTATTGAATTTAATACATTGTTATTATGTGAAAGGGGGCGCGTTGAAAAGTATGATTGAATTTTAGGTTGAAAATTTGAGAAGCACTGCATTAAATCTATCGAAGCTCAATTTCCTCCTTTTAGCATGATGTGGTAGTTTCAAGAGGAGTTTCCAGCCTAGGGTATGTTCTCGAAAACTTGTCAGAAATTCAAAATTGAAAATTCCGTCTCCAAAGGCCATCGTGTAATTTCAAAATATGACGCTAGCAAACCTGAATCATTTACTGTTTTTAGAACGGCCATGAGTTCGAGACCAACACCATTCAACTGCTAGAAGCAATGCATAGAACACGAAAGGATTTTATAGTTTGATGATATCAATTTCCGAATACCCAGTAAAGGGTAGAATATATGTATAATAAATTGATTATATAAATATCATAATTATTCTGAATATCATAATTCTGCGAGTGTAAATAATTGTTTTAACCACGATGATTATTTTAGATTACTGATATTGCTTACTGATGTTAATGAAGAGGAAGCAATCTTTAGTAGTTTGATAATTCAGTTTTTTGTACATCTTATAAACACACACACAAAAAAAAGTATGAACATCACAACAAAGAAACGGAGACCAACACGAGCTGCTGCATGCTACGTGACAAAGGACAGTAGGGAAAAAGGATGGTTTTTCCAAAAATCTCGGTTTATATACGAACCGTTAAGCAGAAGTACAGCTACTCACATGATTTCCGTGGGCGGAGGCTGCCAATTGTAGGATAGGTATAGTTCAAAAGATTCACGTTAGGCGGGTATCTAGTTGTTATTTAAACCTGGGTCCTGAAGGAGTGGACCAAACATCAATAATTAGAAAGTTATTAAGGATTAAATTAATGCAAATTTTGCACACACACACTCATATATATATGCTTTCTAATATATTATACTAGTCATGTTTCTGTACAAAGTGCTGCGAAGCACTAGGAATGAAAACCAAAATTTCTTTAAGGTGACTTGGTACCCTTTGAACAATCTTTTTTATTTATATATTTAAAAATTATATTTTAGCATTTCATGAAATTTTTCCATTCAAAAAATTAAAACGAAATGAAATTTTTTACACATATTATTCACACAATTTTAAAAATTTAAATTTTATGAAGAAAATTTGGAAAATTTTTCTATCCTATTACTTTTGTAATTATTAATTCTTTGACTTGAATTTTTTTGTAATGCTCTTAATGTATGTTCTAAGCAACTTTAGGGATCGATTTTATAATATCTTATTTTTTTGGGGGGAAAATAAAATGTTGATGTGCATGCTAAAAAGCAACAATAAAGTCAATGTGTCTTCATTAAAATTTTTTTTTTAAAAAAAGAAAAGTATTCAGTTAACAGAAAAATGGATCCCTAATTTGTTACATAAATTGTAAAATTAAAACGGGGAAAAAAAGGGAAAGGGGATGGAAAATATTTGTGGAAGGAATAGCATTTTGAATTCACTAATGTTTCGAAAAACACAAACTGAGTAAAACTCCTTTAAGGCTGTTTTCGGCAAAAGTAGGGAAGAGCCTGAACTTAACTCGAAGACAGAAATTTTTTTTTGGGACAAAAAAATTTTCCCTCAAATTTCATGATAATTCCAACTTTAAACTCATACATCTTTTTTAACAATATGGCGTTTTAAAATTTCAAAGTAATTCCGAATTTTCTTTTTTTTTTTTAATTTTTTAACATGTAAAAGGACAGCTCTTTTTAACATTGCGGTATAGGAAAAAAAAAACAGAAACACTTTTTATGCCAAAAAAAAGGCTCAGCTCAAAAAAAAAAAATTGAAAAATGATAAAATTTTTTTTTAAGGGGGAAAGTGAAACAGAATATAATATTAATTTTTCTTTTTTCCTTTAAAATTAAAAAAATGTACCTAATTCGGGTCATATTCTTTAACATTAACAAGACAACCTTAAATAAGTTTATATTTCTGAAAAAATAATTATAAATAAGCTTAAACAAACTTGGGAATGCCACTTTTAAAAATTACGTAGAAATTTTTTTTTTAAAAATAATTACATTTTTGTACTTTTCAACTTAAAATTTTTTAAAAAGGGATAAATTTTTTAGAAATTATTAATTACAAATGAAAATTCAAAGAAAAATTTTAAATTTTTTTTTTTTTTTTCCGTCAAGACAAATTTTGGTTTTTTTTTTCTTCAAATAATATTGAAGTATTGTATTGGTATGAAAACATTTTGGGGGAATTTAAAAACTGAAATTATTAATATAAAATCCCCTTAATTAAAAAAACTTTCCCCTTGAACACATTTGACAACGAAAAAAATTACGGTATTTTTTGTGTGAGTGGTATTGATTAATTGATTGAATTTAACGTCGCACTTTTCCCAGCTCCCGGGGTTTTTGGCGACGGACCCGAAATTTTAAACCCATGGTCAAGGGGCGTGGACGACCCCTGAGCTGGCCCCCCTCTCCTAACTACCCACCAAACGGGGGGGACGTTTCAGCTCTGGGCGGGTTTCTGCATCGCTCCCCCTACACGGCGGGTCTTTAAAGTGGTACTGGGCTCGAACCCCTAAAGGGGAAAAGCCACGGCCCGATCCCTTTACCACTCGGCTACGGCACGTTTAAAATTTGGGAATATCCTGCTTTAGATATTCATTTCTTTATTTATAGTTTTATTTCCTTTTTGTAAAATAGATTTTTTTTTTCAAAGTTCTTTTTTAACTTTTTTTTTTCGATAAAAGGGGAAAAGCTCGAATTGCCTAGTATGTTTCCAAATGAATTTTTTCCAACCCAACTTTCCAATTTGCACAAGTGATATACACATCGAACGATAATAATGTAAAGAATAAGATTAAATAAAAATTTAAAAAAAGGGTAAAATTAAAAAATTTTTTGGGGGAAAATCTTCTTAAATTCATGAAATTTTTTAAAACCCCCTTCAAACTATTTGGCGATATTTGCAGCTTTTTGTCATCTACCTCTTTTTATTTTCTATTTGAAAGTGTTATATTTCGGGGGGAAAAAAAAAAAATTTTTTTTATTAACAGTATTAATAGTACAACAAACACATTCAATGGGAAAAAATAACCCGTCAACAAATTTTCAATTTCGGGAATAAAAAAAAAAAATGAAATAAAAATTTTAATATGCTTAATTTCTTTGGGATTTTTGTTAGCAACACATTACTGAAAAAATGCAAAGAATAAAGCAACGTCATTTTTAAAAATGCTTCTTTTTTTCCAAAACTTTTACATTTTAGGTTTTTCTACAGTTTTTTCTACTAAAACATAATTTTTTTTCTTTTAAACGTATTAAATTGCATCAAAAAATCATTTGCACCATAATAAAATACAAATAAAATTTTAAATTTTCCCGTATCTGATAAAACTCAAAAAAAAGTGATTCTTTTGTCCCGGTTTTTTTAAAATGACAAATAGGGGTTTACAATATTTATGCTGCCAGATAATTACCTTCGGGGAATCTTAAACCCGACTAGTAAAAATATTTATTATTCTTAACAAAAACCACATAAAATGCAAGACACGCTAAAAAGATTCATTGGGTTAAAAAAAAAAAAAAATTCTTCAAAGAAAATTTTATCTACTTCATTTTGGTTTTAATATACGTTTTCACGGGCAATAAATCAAACATCTTTTTTAAATTTTTATTTTTTTTTTTTAAACAAAAATTTTTTCAGTGTTCAGGGGTGGTTAGCATTTGTTTTTTTTTATAAAAAAAAATTAAATGGAATCTTTTGGGAACCAATTAATTCAAATTTTTCATGTAGGGAAAAAAGGATTTACAGAGCCTTTGTTCCTCAAGAATATCTGGAAACTTCACATAAGAGCGAGCTTTTTTACAAGAAAAAGTGGAAAAATCAAGTCTATTGTTGTAAAAAAAAATTTTTTAAAACTAATTTAAATTCTACAGTTATTAATATATGGTTATACTAAACATAAATGAATATTTAATATTTTTTAAACGTTTGTAGCAGAAAATAGTCATTTCATGAATTAAGATACACATTCATGTTTAAAGTTATGAAATAAGAACACGTAATTTTTGATAGTTTATTGCTTTTAATCAGTGCTCAAACATTCAGTATTTTCGACCCAATATTCAATCATAATTTTCTTCGCATCTCCTCCATAAAATAACAATGCATTGAATTCAATAATATTATACTTTGATGCTACAGCTACAATACGACTTTAACTTCTTAAGTGCCACCGGCGTATATATACGTCTTTCCGAAGTACGACGTTTTCTGTGCACTGCTATTCATAAAATTATTTCGAAGGCATAATTAGGAATACTATAAAAATACCTGGACAGTATTTCAGAAGAATTTACTTATTTCAGAGGATTTCCTTATTTTTATTCTTATCTCCCCAACCAATACATAACATATCCACGCGTACGTGGAAAACAGTGAGATTGGGAAGCAAATTGTATAAATTTTAATCAGCAGTTAAGATATTAGTAATAAACCATACAAATTATTACGACAAGCGTTGATTTTTGTGCGTAATTTTATATATGACAAGCCCATGGGGGTGAGTGGTAAGTATTAAATGTGTTCTTAATTAATTATAAAATACATCATGTACACACAAACAGTATTGATACATTTATAAGTGTATTACATTAGTGTAAATGTGTATGTTATTATGTCAAAAGATTGCTTAATTTCAATAAATTAGTAAATTTTAAAAAATAATCTTTTGTTTTCGATTTTTGAATATGTTAGCGCCCCCTCGAAGAGTTATCACATATACGTAGCTCCATTCAAGATTAATTTATCATCAATCCTTTTAAAAATTTCCACTCGAATTGTTCGTTATTAACAATGAAATTAAGGGCTCAACAGGCGCTAATGTTGACAGATCTAATAATTTTTAACCTTGATCAAGAGAGAGGGAGAGTTACTTATATTACATTCGCACTACAATGCATCAGGAGTGCCATTGGAGAAAGACATCGTATTTTGGGTTTCGGTCAAGAGACGAAGACTACACCTGAGTTGATATCAAATCTTGTGACGGGCTTTTATCGCGATTTCTACTAATGTCCTCTTGGGGTTCTTTGGGGCCAGAATGGCAATTCTTTCCAACCAACTCGAGAAGAAGAAAGTGAGTATTCAAATTAGGAATCTTATAAATAGTAGAAGATAAGCGTTTGTGGTGTGGCTATGTGAAGTGAATATACAAGGTCTATGTTTACAAACGCTTAAGTTAAAGTGAGAGGAAATCCCGAGTTCAAGAGTTAATCTACCCGTACCTGTATTATCAAGTTAAAGATGGATATCATTCCACAAGGATTAAAGCCACGTCAGTTAGAATTAAGCGCATTGCTGTTTACCCAAGATATAGCGGTAAGACTCTTAAATTAAGATATAAGGAAACTGTCAGATTTAATGAGATTAGGCGGAATCTGTAAAGTTAGTTATGGTGGTCAATTACGCGATTATTTGGTAATACTAATTGTGTCATTTACCCAGATTCATTTTGAATTGAACTTACTTATTTATATTGTGTTTGTTAAGATCTTAAAAAAGGGGATATTAAGATAAATGATATGGATGTTTTTTCGTTCATTCCTACAGATACAGGTCGCGTAGATAACGTAGAAATGTGGCACCCTAGGGCTTATGCCTCACAATATTATAACTACAAAATTCAAAATAAAAGAGGATATGGGCCTCGAAAAATTCAACACGCAACGATCCCCTTTCTACACAGCTGGTCCTCAGGGCTCGAGGACTCTGGAACCCACTACACTCGGGAGCACTTGTTCTGCATAACCACAAGGCTTATCACAGACAATGAACCAACGAGAACATTTGAAGTGGCACTCCTTCAAACTGATTTTACACCATTCAGTGGAAGGATATTGATGTTATACAGATTTAACGTGCATCCGTCCCTCCACTCAAAAGGACGCCAGTGGGGCTAGGTCTCAAACCCACGAATCGACCACCCTAGACAAGTATTCACTACCATGACCACTCAACTACTTCGGCCACAATGCATATTGTTATGCTATTGAGAAAACATGATAGTGGTCAAAATCGTGGACACTTTTGTAAACTTGTGTGTTTTCTTAAATTTGAATGCTTATAGAAAATGTTACGTTTCACAAAGTACGAAGTCATGCATATCATTTTAAAGAGAATTTGATATTTTATTTAATGTAAAAATCAAAATTCAAATATTCAATTATTACGAAACGCGTTGATTTTTGAGTATAATTTTATATATGACAAGCCCATGGGGTCAGTGGTAAGTTTTAAATGTGTTCTTAATTAATTATAAAATACATCATGTACGCAAACACACAGTATTGATACATTTATAAGTGTATTACATTAGTGTAAGTTAAGTTCTAATATTTACCGGTACACATTAGATTCTGATGATTTCAGTGAGATACATGTACTTAGTAGGGCTGCCTGTATATATTTATTATTACCACTTCACATCAACGTTTCATTGAGCTGACAATAGTTTTAAATTCTTCCTTCGTTATTACATGATGCCGGAGACAATTGTACCCAATTAATCCTTTTTTATTCGATGGACAGCTTATTGGGACAAGAATTTTCAATGGTAATCATCAGTATCTAATGTATATCTATAAATATTGCATTTCAGTTTTTTTTTCTGTTGCAAATATCTGAATTTTATTTGTTATATTAAATTCAGTTTTAAATTCTGTTTAAAATAATATATACGATTTTGCATTTGCAAATTTAAAAAAAAACTTAAAATTTCGAAAAGAGTTCAAAATTATGTCCAGTAATGTACCATTGATGATATATATATTACTATAATATCTTTTTACATTACATCCCAAAAGAACTACATACAGAAGCATGTAGTCAAACATATGCTGGAAAAGAAGTCATGTTCTTGAAGAATATTATCTGGTAATCTGCTTTGCGAAATAAAAGAAAGATCAGAATAAAGACTCTAACTGTGTAAAGTATGTTTGAGTATGTACTAGCAGGGATTTCTCCCCAGTACTACTTCTACAAGCTCTACTCTTAGTGTCGCAAACATGCAGAACATTTTCATCCTCATTCCTCATGGGACAAAAAAAAAAAAGGCCAAATCTGATGTTTGAAGGAAAGGAACAACTTTACTCTGAAAATGCATCGTATTCTAGTTAACGACCAGAAAAAAACATTACTACTGATATGTCATGTATGATATTATCTTTGTATTTCTGTTTTCTTTTACAAATATTCATGTTGAATGCTGTAATATCATTCTGGTTGTGCTATATATATTCATAAATATATTTAATTTTTTACATAAACTAGTACAATTTATATCATTCTATGATCTGTAGTTATTCAAAATTGTATGCAGAAAAGTTATTTTCAACAGCTATCGATTCGTAATTCCTATTAGCATTACTTAATTTTCAGTTTAAGAATAATATTAGGCTAGAAAACTATAAAAAGCGATCTAAGTTTGTCAAATACATTTGAAAAATTTTTTTAGTATTTCAGACACACATTCTAAGTACATAAAATCAAATTATGTCACAAAGTAAACATTATTTTGATTCAAGATTTAAGGAGTAAGCTACTTAAAAATCAAAAAAATTTTGTTATTCAAATTTAATATACGAATATAAAAGAAAAAAAACTGTTTTCACCTGATTTTTTTTTATACAAATAAAATAAATCGCTTGTAAATTATGCGTGTTGTAGATCTTAACCACACAAATAAACAAATATATTACATAAATTCCGGCACAAAGCTCTTACTTGATTTTAAAATTAATTTATTTATTACATTGCAAATTTCGAATAAACAAAAAACCCTTTTAACATGATGCTTTTATAAAAAAGAAATTAAATTTATGTAATTCAAAAGTTATATTGAATACAGCATTAATTAAAATTGTGCTAAAAAAACCCCTGTAAAATTTTTTCTCTCTGCAATGAATACAAAAAAATTTTTTGTTAAGGGATTGATGGAGTTTTCAAGATTTCTAATATTAAAAAAGTATAACATCACAAATTATTATTTCTAATTTTATAATTAAATATATACAAATTGTATATATATATTTAAGTAAGCATCCTGACGTTTCAAAAAATATATTTGACATATACAGATTTGAAATTCATATAATTTCAATTTTCTTCAAGAAATATTTAAAAATACCTTATGTAATGACATCGAAACGAAAATTACTCTTTTTTTGTTATTTTTTTCCCAGTGAAATATTTTAAACATCGTTGGCTACATTAAAAATAATATATATAGTACTTACTAAAATAACGACAACTTCAAATTTGTTCCCTTTTTTTTAAAATTTAAAAGTGACACCATTTGTTTTAATATTCATTCAAATATCCTTATTGCAATTAATAAATTTGGATTTTTCAATCAAGTTACTTTTTCTTACCAATTACATACAACGCTCGGTTTGTTGCAATCATTCTAGAATCATGGCGAGGAGCTGGACATTTTGTTAGAACAGACCATTTTTTGCTTTTTAAATCATAATTAAATATAACATTGTTACCTATAGAAAATCAAAAGAAATATTTAGTTTCATGTCAAACAAATATAATTTTTTAAAACAGAAATGAGTTTTCTCTGAACAGGTTAAATTAACAAATTGCCGGAATGGAATTTTTTTTTATAATTTTGAACTGTACTCTGAAAAACTAGCCTTGATATTATGAGGTTTAAGAAATGAATTGTACCGATCTTGTACAATTGTTTTTTGTCTTATATTGTCTCATTTTAAACCTCCGCTAGGCGCGCTTCAAAAAGTTTCATTCATATGCGCGTGGCATCTATCAGATGTATCAGCACATATTTACGTTTGAAGATGATTTTATCATTGTATTGGTGTGATTTGTGACATTAAAATATATTTGACATAAACTAATATTTTAAAATAGAATCAGGAATTCGGATATTTATACTTTAAAACATCAAAAAGATGATGGTTAGTTATCATCGTGTCACCAGTGTTAACATTTTAAGACGCCTTGTTGCTTGATTGATTGAATATTAACGTCGCACTGTTCAGCTACACGAGGGCTTTTGGCGACGGACCACGTAATTTTGAACCATGGTCAAGTGACGGGGACGCCCCCCCACCCGGGACCCCCCCTTCCCCAACACCACACCACACCAACGGGGGGGGACTTTTCAGCCCCCGACATATTTAAGGGCATCGCTGCCCCCTGCGGGTCTTTAGTGGTACTGGGGCCCAACTCGTGACAAGGGGAAAAATCCGATACCTATACCACTCGGGTGCGTACCCCCGCCTTGTTTCGCCCTCCCAAAATCAACTTTCAAGTTCGGGCATGGATTTTTTTGTATAATACGTTAACAAAAATTTTAAACATCTTTTTTTTTGATGTCCTGACATTGGGAGTATATATTCTTTTTTCCCTGTTCCTGGGATGTTTCTCTTGGTTTTTCTTCTTCAATTTGTGTGTGGGGGTTGTATATTAAATATTTATTCAATCCGAGTCAAAATGTATTTTGGCATGCAAGGTTCCTGACCGCTTCGCAGGTACTCGTTCAAAAAATTTTGATCTATTTTTTATATATGGAGGGAATTTTAGTGTTTTATTCCCATATAGATGTTATAGGAGTTTATTCCAGCTGCCCCGAGGATCGAATAAAATGCAGTCACTAGCCAAGCGCGCGGTATCCTTCAGATGTATATCAACATCTAGCAAACAAAACAAAAAAAATTGAAACAGAAGTTACACAAAAATCTCGTTTCGAATTATTTTTGTATAAAGCTGAAAATTACAATATTTTACTAGGACAAAAATTCAAAATTACCAAAATAGAGAATAACGACGTTGTTTGGCGAACTGCATCAAGCAATGTCCCCTGCCGCCCGTAAAAGAAAGAATTTGCCCTTGCCCATGACACTGAATCCTAGGGCGAGAGACAAAAGGCAGATAAAAGAAGGATGGGCGTGATCCAATCCACTGTGTGAATGCAGCACCGAAACTATTTTTACTATGTAATTAAGAGATTCACGCGCCTAATGAAAGACATTCGCAAGGGAACTCGTCAATTGACAGAATTGCAAAATTACAAATACAATACCTAAGGTGATACTTTTTTCTAAGATTCCATACCATGTCAACGTTAGAACATTGGACATCGACCAATTTAATGAACATTAGTCCTTCTACCAGGTGGGTCTTCAGTGGCAGTAGGTTTGAACTCATGAGACGCCGGTAACGAGTTAGTAAACATAACCAATTGGCTATCGCAGCCTTTAGAGTGGAAAAGGGCAATATACGCATTGAAAACGGAGAGAAACTTCTTTGCCGACAGCAAAAGAGTGCTATATTTTTCTCAAAAATAAAGTTACCGGTTCTTAACCAACCAACTACTTTTATGTTATTTAAGATAAACAACTATTTTTCGAACACCATATTGCACCAGTGCTTCTCAAATTTTCAATACTTACGACCCAACAATTAACCATATAATTTGATCGAGCCCCTCTAAAACAAATAACATTGTCTTGAATTCAATAACTTTGACACTAAAGCTACAATACTACACGATAACTTTTTCTTAAGTGAACTGGCATATATAAACGTCTCGCTCAGTCAAAGTATTAATTACCCTGGACGTATATATACATCTTTCCGAAGTACAATATTTTCTGTGCACTGCTATCCATAAAACTAATCCATAGGTTTTGGACTGCACAATAAAAGGATCTTGACAGTATTTTCGAAGGATTTACCTATTTTAGACGATTTACTTATTTATTCTTCTTTTCTTCCCCTTCCCCCAATGCATCAAATACGCTGGCCTACGTAGAAAAAAGTGGCATTGGGGAACGAATTGCTTAACTTTTAATCGGCAGTTAAGGGATTAATTATAAACAGTAAAAATTATCAAGATAAATGATAATTTTTTCATATAATGTTAAATAAGACAAGCCCATGGGTCACTTTGGTTTATTATTAAACCTTCTTAACATATTAAATTATATTGTGCCAGAGTACTGATACATTTATAATGTATTATAACAGTACAAATGTTAATTTTATTTTTTAATGTCAGAACATATTTTGTTTGTTTACTTTCAGTACATCAATAATAGTTTAAAAAATAATCTTTTGTTTTCGTTTTAAAAATCGCCCGTAAGATTCCCCCCTTTGGGGGGCTACATTTTAAAAACACTGATTAAACAAAAAAAAGAAATTAAACCAAACGTTTTAAAAAATAAATCCTTTAATTTTTAACGTACTCGTATTTAAAGAAGAAATAAAACGGTTTTTTAAAATTAAACCTTTAAATTTTCCACAAAGAAGTTAATTTTTTTAATTATAAAAAACAGAAATATACCCATAATTTTTTAAAAAAACAAGGGGAAGTAATAAGTATAAAAACGAAAAATTTTCCCCTGGTTTTGTTTTTTAAAATTTTTTTTAAATTAAAAAATAAACAAGCCCCTAAAAAAATACCCAAAATTTTATTATTAATATATTTTTTTTAAAATAAAACTTTAAACAGGAAAAATTTATAAAAATAAAATAAAGTTTTGCAAAAGTTTAAAAAATAAAAAAACAAAACCCTATAAAAATTTTCCCTTATTTGAAATAATAATTTTGGAGCTTTTCCACCATTCAAAATAAAATATTTAAAAAAAAAAAAAAAATTTAAAAAAAAAAGGGGTAAATTAGTGAAAAATTTAAAAATAATTCACCAAAAATTTATTTTTTTCCTGCACCAAATATATGAATTGAAGGGAAAATATTTAAAAAAAGAGCTTTGTCATTTTACAGAAAAAAAACTTGAAGCTGTATCCCGGGAACTAACCTTCACAGGTTTTAGGCTTGAAGGGGCATTGTCAGTGTAAAAAATTTTTTTTTGGTGCAGTAAAAGGGAAAAAATTAATTGGACGGACATAATAAAAAAAATTTTTTCCGAACATTCAAAATTCATTGAATAAGTTTACTTTAAAATTTATAATTTGTAAAATTTGGGTGCTAAAAATTTTTGGAACATTTAAGGGAAACATACATGCATTACCGAGTTTTGATCGGGATCGCCCGCAGAGGGTATTCGTTTACAAACACCGAGCTGGAAAAAATATCACATGATTTTGGAAATTTGGAAAGAAATGACGCGAAAATTTTTTTGGGAAATTTAAATTTCCCTATCTTTAATTTGCATCACAATTTGTATGAATATTTGGGTTTATTCCCGGGGCATAGCATGTAAGGACAAGACCCCCCAGCGGGCAAAAGGTTTCCCAAAACATTTTTTTTTTTTGTAATTTGTCCATGCATGGAACAAAATGTGTTGGATGCCTTCCTAAAGTATCCGATTACCATGTCGGGAGTTGGAGTCAACGGTGACCCACCCTCACTGTGCTTGTTACCTCGTAATGATACATGTTCACAAAAATTATGATGTAAATTGGCCTCGATTCCCAGCATCTGCCCATGGATACTTTCGCGAAAATTATATCTTCTACTTTTGGGGATTTTTTTTACCCAAACCATAAATCATGTTCATATCTCAAGTTCTGTTTTAAAACGTTCCAAATTTCGTGGGCAATAAGCTCAAATCTGCGGAATGCATGTCTGTTTTTAAACTCTTGAACAACAGCCTAGTCCCCGAAAAAATTTGACATGTTTGCTAAGCAAAATGCAAATCTGAATCCTTCTGAGGTCCCCGAACACCACTTAAAATTTGCTCCAGTGTTCCAAGATGTTTTGTATATATGCGATTTTAAATCATTTGCATTTGTTTAACCTTGAGCGTTATTATTGTTCAAAAATAATTACTTTTTAAAAGAAAGTGCCTGTGTAAAAAGTAAATGATGATAACAATGCAGCGCATGAACTGATTGGAGGAAAATATGTGATTACATTTATCGACTGAGAAGTCAAACGAATGTAACCTATTAGAGTGAAACCTGTGGCTCACTTTCTAGAAACTCTGGATCAGGAGTAGTGGCATGCAGTTCCATGACTTGAGAAGACGACTCCAGTCATGAGGACCTTATAGATGCGCTCTCTTAAAGCACTCGTTGAACATAGAAGTCTTTGCTAAATTTTTGCCTAATTACTTGTTTTCCCATTTGGGGGAACCACTGAGCGGTATTTAGGAATTAATAAATGAGGGGGGGAAATCAGTTTCCGGGTCTATGTAAACAGAAATTTACCGATCGCGAAAAATATGCTTATCTCTGATGAATAACTCCATTAAAATGTAATATAAATGACAGTATTTTCCAAAAAGGTATCACACTTATGAAATTTAGCGGAAAACGCTTCTTGCAAAACCCTTATTAAGATATTAACTTCTTCCAAAGATATATTTACTAATAGATTAATAATAAGATAAAAAACCTGATATTTTTCATTATGATAAATATACATTTCGAAGGCGAGTGGCTGAGTGGTTAGCACATCGCGCTTTTACACCACAGGTTCAAGGATCGAACCCGGGCTGGGCAAGGTTGACTCAAAACTTTCATCCCTTTAAAGGGTGGAAAATCCCAAGCTTGATTGGGGACTAAACATTGGGGTTTCGCGTCACACTGACTACCTGAACGGAAAGTCTACACAAACACCTCAGGGCCCAGAGTTGCGTATACTGAATTCTGCCAGTAGGTCTTAGACTTCATGGGGTGTCACTTCGCTGAGTTAAGTTATAAAATATACATTTCAAAAAGTTGGCAAGTTACGTCCTTACGACAGATTACAAAACATTCGCAAATAGACTGATTTCCCTGCAGAAGTAGGAGGTGTAATTTTTGTTCATCTAAGAAAAGCTGAATGACGAAGTACTATCAACAACTGAATAATATTTTTGCGGGTGAGTGAGCGGCAGTGGTGATGAATATTAACTCGCACTGTTCAGCTCGGGGTTTTGGCGACAAACCCCGAAATTTTTTGAACCATGGTCAAGTGACGGGGACGACATTGAGCGGGAACCCCCCCCATCCCCCCCCAAAAAAAAAGACTTTGGGGTCTCGACAGATTTAACGTGCGTAGTTTTTCCCCACAAAAGGGTCCTTGGGGTATTTGGTTCGAATTTGTGTCCCCAGACCTAATCCGATACCTTTGACCATTGGGCTGTGAATATTGTTTGGGGAGATTTTTTAAACATTTATCTAAGGGGGGGTGTAAACGTAATTTTTACACATTTTTAAAAATTGTGAAAAATTTAAAAAACCCATCATTCGACTGCTTTTAAAAAGGCACCCAAATATCAGGAATAAAAGGGGTTCCTCTTTTTTAACCCCAAAAGAAACAAAAAAAACTTCGGGTTAGGGGTAAATGAAAATACAGGCTTTTTAATGTATCGATTTGAAAGGAGAAAAGAAAAAAAAATCCAACATAATAAGAACAAAATGCTGAAATGTTTCTATCAAATAAAAGTAAATATTTTGACTATATTTTTTTAAAGAGTGATTGTAAATAATGAAGGTTCCAAAAATTTTTATTTTAAATTCTAAGAAAGTATTCATTATTTTTTGTACAAAATAATGAATGGGGGCTTAGTTTTTTATATAACATCACAACGTATAGTTTTCCTTATTCTTAAAATAATGATTTATTATGAAAAACCTTAAAAATGCAAGAAAATACTGAAATGTTTCTATCACATATTACTTTCTTTTTGAATCACTTTTTTCATAAATTGAATGTAAACAAATTTCTGAGCGTTTTTCACCCCATAGTTCTTTTTTTTTCATGGTTACATTTTTTATGTGAACGTCTAGAAATAAACAGTAGTTTCAATAGTTAGTGCTAAGACAGTTTTTATTCATTATTTAATGAAAATGAATACAAATTAGTATTTTTTTTTAAAATAAAGCTGTATTGTTTTTTATTATTTACTACTAAAATAATTATACAATAATAAAATTTCACAGCGTCTGTTTTCTTGTGAATACAACTAGTTTACATTTGTAAGTTATTAATCGAAAAGGAATACTTGAAGAAAGATTTTATCCCTGGAGAAAATAGTTTTATAGTAGAAAAAGCCAGCGCAATGACGGGCTAATAGGAAGGAAAGAAGACCATCCATTAAGAAAAGAAATGGAAAAATTTTGAAATGGGAGATTAATATAGAAATCACATACACATACCAGGAAGTTCTGACAGCAAGAGAAGGGAAAATTTCCATTGACAAAATATTAGACACTCGAAAAGGGCCGTGCAGTATCTGTGGCCATGTAGCTACTCTTAGCTTATTTATAGCCGAAACCCTTACCCCAGTGGAAGTACAACCTTAATACATGTATTATTCAGATAAATAAAAATGTCAACAGCTGAAGAACTTTATAAAAAACCAACTACTGTAAAATATCTTTGTTGTGGAATAATATAGTGCATAACGCTGTATTTCTTTTAGCTATACTATATATAAATTTGTATAGGAACATACAAATATGCTATCTAACACCAAACAATTGCTTCACATTGAGGTATATTCAAAAGATGCAGTGACAAATATGAATCCCAAAAGGATTACATCAGCGTTTCTCAAACTGTGGGGTGCACCTAACTTGGGGGCCGTAACAATTCTACGAAGAGGGCGCGAGCATATTGAAAAGTCGAAAACAAAATTTTATTTAATTAAATTTGTTTGTTAATTTTCAGTATATTAATAAATACATTCTGACATCATAAAAAATTAAAAAATACACATTAACACGGATGTATTACACTTATAAATGTATCAGTGCTACACAATGTATTTTATATTTAATTTAACAGTACGAAGTTAAGAACAAGTTTAATAATTACCTGTGACCCTATGGGCATGTCGTGTATAAAATTTTATACAAAAATTAACACTTATCTTGACAATTTGTACTATTTATAAATGATCCCTTAACTGCTGATTAAAAGTTATGCGATTCGCTTTCCAATGCCAACCGTTTTCCACGCAGGCGTGCGTATGCGATGTATTGGAGGGGGGCAAGGAATAAAGAAGCAAATAATCTGAAATAAGTTAATATTTCACAAACACTGTCAAGGGCCTTTTTGCTTTCTAAAGCCTTCGGAATAACCTAATGGATAACAGTGCACAGAAAAGATCGTACTTTTGAAAGACGTATATATACGTCCGGGGAAACTAATACCTTGGCTGAGCGAGAAATTGATATACGCCATTGGCACTTAAGAGGTTAAAGTCGTATTGTAGCTTTAACGTCAAAGTATAATATTATTGAATTCAATACATAGTTATTGTATGAGGGGGGCGCGATGAAAATTTTGATTGAATATTGGGTCACGAATATTGAAACTTTGAGAAGGACCGGATGACATGCAAGATCTGCCAAAAAGATGTTCAGAATTTTTGTTATGATTAGCTTTTAAAACAGGCGTCTTTGTGCAGTTTCCACAAGACGAATGGTTGTAACGGGTCTATCCGCGCTCCTTTAAAAACTAATCTCTTGGGAAATATTTGGTCTATAAATTATTATACTAAAAAGCATCTTCACGAAGAATATGGGACTATGCAAAATAAGACTTCTATATATAGATTAAACTTTCAGGTTAGAGGGAGAGAGGGTTTGACTGCTAACGGCTAGCAATGATTAATTAAACATGAAATTGAGGCATAGATATTTCGTAGCTGATTATTATAATATTAAAAATGACGGTTTGTGTCAACTAGAAATCAAAGTAGATTAGGTAGCTAAGAATTAGAATCGATTACCTAGACGTAAGTGATCTGATTATTTAAAGCAGCGATTACTCAACCTGCGGGCCGCATGTGGCCCACCGAGCATTTTAAGTGGCCTGGGCATGGCCCATTGCTCTGAGAAAATTTCTTATTTAAGAACATTCTATTAAATATTTGGTAGGAAATTTTTTGTCAAGAAATCAAAAATATCAATTTTGCTTTTTATTGTCGGTGTCGTAAGAGTACGAATTAATGTTCTTTTCCTATTTGGAACGGTTACGGTTGGTGATAACAAACAACAGTAGAGTGGCGACATTTAAATGGGTGGAACTAATTTGTAACTATCTTTGATATCTTGCAAGAGAAATATATTCGAAGAAAATATATCGTTTCAAGACGATTGGGAGGTTGACAATTTTGCAGTGAAAAACAAACATGCATCAGTACTTATTTAATATGACAAGAATGTGATGTATTTAAAAAATACCAATAAACAGGGATCATTCAATGACGCTTTTCTTTGAAGATATCTTTCAAGAGGTGATGTATAGGCTTTCTTGAATTATCTTTGCAAACTCAAGACAGTGTTTTGTCAGCGGTAATATCACAGTGGTAACAAAGACATCTTATTAAGTTTGTTACATTATTGGTAATCGTATGAAACCGTTTTTTGATACAGAAATTGTGTGAAGAAGTGTTTTTTAAAGACTTCTAATTTAATGTTAGTGAAAAAATAAATAAATAAATATATATATATATATATATATATATATATATATATATATATATATAAAAGCAAAACAGGAGTTTTAATATCTTGATCAATTTTCCGCATTTTAAATTTCCAATGTTATCTTGTTCTCAAAGTATTTCTCCCCTTCTTCCCCAATTTATTCTCATGTTGTGGTCCGCGTGTAATAGCTGACATACATATGTATGCTGCCCAGCAGGAAAAAAAATGTTAAGAACCCCTGATTTAATGTCTTCTCGAATCTCGCATACTTCTCGTTAATTGCTCTCCATATTTGGTATATGAGTGCATCTCTTAAATTTGGTTAATTGAATTTGTGTTGTTGTTCTAATCTGACAATAAATTGGGGTCATTTTGAATATGGCTTCTCTTCCTTCCGACTCTCTCATATCAATGGTCACGTAGGGGTGACCTTTACAGGGTTAATAGAGAACAATGAGGTTCTGTAGGATCCATTGAAGCAAGACAATCAGTCCTAAATATTGCTCTTTTCTATAGCGTTCAGTAATCTCATCATTTCACTATTACAAAAACCAATCAAAAGAATCCAGTTATATCCCTAATGATTTGTAGTTGGTTGGATAAGGGAGATGCTCATCGACAAAACCAATATACTGATGTTTTAGCCAAACAAAATTGAGATATAATCACCGTATGAGCAACATGTGTGGTTGCAGACAATATTGTTCTCTACAAGAGAGCTATATTAACGTTACGCAACAAAACAAAACGAGGGATATTGACAAGGGACCTCATAATTTTAGGCAGCTGTCAAGTGATGAGAGCTACGTTAAAGGTGTGGCAACTCTTCTCCCAGCTATCACACCATACCAAAAGGGGCATTGAGTCTCCACAAATTTAACATTCATCAGCTCTCTGTACATGACAGGTATTCAGTGACACCAGGATTTGAGCTCATGACATCCCGGCCACGAGTTAATGATCAGAACCTCTTCACTACCACGACGTATTTGATCATCAGGCATGTATTCCGCGATCTAGAATATTAATTAATATTTCTTTTATTGCTTACAATTTCAAAGATTAGGTGTTTACTTTAATCTGAAAGGGGAAAAAAAGAAATGTTTAAAAAGTCTGTATGAGTAGTAGAAGTCATCCTAGGGTTATTAAATGACCCAACCGTAAGTTTGGAGTCAGGGAAGGGTGTTAAAAATCGTGTGGTTCCGCGTTGTCACGTGGTTACATACAAAGGGGCCTTAGCGATGGGAAGTTTAAGGACCACTGGCATATATAGAGCATTTACTACACGAGAAAGAACAGAAAAATAGTAATGAATACATATTATCCAGTAATTTACTCGTTCAGATACACCTCGGAAAAGTATTTCATAATGGCATAAATCTGTCTATAATGAAAATTAAGTAGCCGACTTTAAAAAAACTGGCTACCTGTCTGCACGCGCTATTTTTTAGACCTGCTAGGTTGTGATTTAGTTATCCGGACTGCCAGGTTAACGAGTGTTGAGTATTTGGTACTCTACTGTGCAGTAATTTATACGAGATCAAGAAAAACTGAAATAAATTCAAAGCTTCAAGGAATTGAAGGCAATTTACAAAATGCCATGTTCATTCCAGTCTTCAAAGTTTGGTCTTCTTCATGGCGTATTTTAAGATAAAAAGAGATTTTCTAAAAAAAAATGCTTTTTCAAGTATGTGACCATTCCAAAACTTTTCCATTGATGGCACCACACAACAGGATAATCATATAACAGAAATATAATCGTAGTGGATTGTACATTGGTAGAACCACAAATATATATATATATATATATATATATATATATATATATATATAAGGTTAAGTAAAATGAATTAATTTAAAACAAATATGAAAGAGATTGTTTGCAAAGTATTGACTTTAAATTAATGGAGTTTTTTATTAGAGACTTCAATGGATTCAAAAACTCATTTAATATAATAATTTAAATCACTAACTATCATACAACCCGCATATTTTACTATGTGTGGCGAGGCAATTGAGTGTTAATGGTCACGAACTCGAAGCCGATATTGTTTCTGTCAAGTTACAGTTTCCAGTTCTGGTGCCATTATAGAACTGCCGGATAGATTGGCTGATGCACGTTAAGTGTGTAGAGGTATGGCCTCACGCTAAATTATTTTGGGAGTTTTGAGATTGGCTAATCCAGGTGTCGTGCTGGTCTCAAAGGCGGAAAATTACAAAGGCCATCATCACGAACCTTTGTTAGATTCGATGTACAATGCTAATCAATTAATTTCATGTATATAAACTATTGTTTAGTTTCGGAAAGGTAGGATAGTAAACCTATTAAAAGCTAATAATTAGCATTGACATACCTTTGGTTTATCCAGTAATATATTAAGCTTTTTTCTTGTTATATATCCTCGGAATGCTGCTTGTATGACCGCAGCTGCGCAGTGTGCAATAGAAATATTCTCTTTGAGCAGTTTTCTTGTCAGGTGGCCCCTAACCATTGCTTGAATTTTAGTAGCTGCCTGATTTCTCCTATTCTCTTCAAATTTGTCTGGTTCAAACATATTTAAATCCTACATAAAATGTTAAAACTCTATTTTAAGCAATAATATAATCCTTAAGTACAGCATTCAATTACGCGTACTAAAGTTAATGATATTTTCAAATGTTTGGTCTTTGTTATATATTTTGGAGATAACACTATATGCAAATCATGACAATACTTTAAGTTCTTTACAATATCAAAATATGCGGTCAATTTCTTGTGAGATTGGGCTTTCAACAGTATATCTTAACTAGAGTTATTTTCAAAAATTCATTGAGAACGGAAAATACGAAAGTTCGAGATTTAAAATTTAAATGTATTTTGGTATTGATTATTATTGCTGTTGACTTAAATATAAGGAATATTTTTTCCTGTTCAAAAAGATACTCTGAACAGTTTAAAGGTTCAGGAAAAGTTTAAATTCACTTAAAGTTATCTATCACTAAAACAAATCATATTTATATTGAATCATCAAACCTTATTTTAAATGTGAAGAGGTAAAAACATTCCACAAGGAAGGAATAACAAATTTGAAAGATGTTGGTTTAAGGAAATGTTTCTGTTTTTTACAGGTTTTATTTAATTTTTCATCCTACGTCAGACTTAAGAATGACTGACTGTAATTTATGACTGGAAGCTCAATACAATTCACATACAATAAAATCTGCAATAACTTTTTTACAGTAATAGCTGCTGCTACGTCTCCAAGTCCGGAACAGGCCAAAATTGTAACGGGTTCTATTCGTGCTTCTACTAATACTTTTGAAGAAAATATTCTTTTTATATGTGATATTAGTTTAAAAACCGCTTTCCGTAGTGATGATTTTGGTCTTATGAAAATACAACTTCTATTTATGTTCCAGTCGTAGAATAGGCGAGGTATTGGTTAGTAGCGGATCGTAAGTTGAAATTCTTGTGTTAGCGGCTGATGGTCACGTATCGTAAGATTATACTAGAAGGATAATCTACGGAAATCGTGAAAAATATCCATCTTACAGCTGAAATAGGTAGCAGGTTGAAAGACGGATCATACAATAAATTTAAAACAGATGAGTTCCTTCCATAAACTTTCTAAGGTTTGGCTCAGGGCCAGGTTAAAGTCTTATTATTACTCGTTTAGTTAATAAAATGCATTCCTATAGTGTTAAAAGTTGAATAAAGTTCGTGATTCTAATACCAGGTCTGTTTCTTCCACAAACCCTCTAACACCGCGACCACCAGGTTGCTACAAAAGGGTATTCGCATATGTCTGTAGCACTGCATAGCGAGTAATCTGAGGAATCTGAAGCCCAAATTGTACAGGTGTTTTTCTGAGGTAGTCCTATCCACTGGCAGCGACACTGGCAAGTCTAGGTAGGTAATTCTTCACCGATTTGGGGTCCTGCAACATGATATTGCGGCCTTCTATCGAAGAATTAATCAATCGTTTGCAACTATCTACAAGTCGTTTCATTTAAATGTTTGTTCATTGAAACTGTAAAAAGGCTGCACAGTGCGAAAAGGACGAATTGTTTCACGAGGACAGGAACACCATGAGGAGACGATTGGCACCAACCCTTTGACCACACCCTTTTTTATATTCTTTTATACAACATTACATTAAAATATATGAATGCATTTGAAGAAATGTCATATATCGCACCTATTTTTTATATTGAGGAACATAGCACAGGCCTTAGAGCAAAATTTTTTATTGATTTACATGTTTTCCCGCTGTTATAAAAGTCAATTTTTTTTTTTCGTTCTGAGTTTAGTGTTTACTTTTTTCATACAATTTTGAAACATTTCAGACTTACAAATACGCTTATATTTTAAAAACACCCAATTCATTCTTCGATTTTAATTTAAATAAGCCTAATGACCGTGTTATATTTTTATTTTAATGATCACTTAACTTTTCTGCTAAGAATTGAAACTTGATATAGGATTTCGAAAGTTTCGCTCGATGTTATACATATGTTATGTTATATAATGTTTATAAAGTTCTGCAAAATTTTGAACAAATTAATTAGAATTCTTACAAATCCGTAAGATCATAAGCTAATACTGTATATGAAAAAACATCGTACTGGGTTTGAATAATCAGCAAAATTTGAGTCCACGTATATAAGACAACGGAAATTAGCCTGTAAAAACCCAACAATGAAATAAATTTTTGGACACTAAGCAGCGGAGACTAGTGTCTTAAATACCAGTAAATTAGTCAGCCCATTACTTTTCTGTATTATTTTTATTACAGTTTAAGGTATCCGACTACGTTCTTAACCGTCATTTTAAAAAGGTGCATAAATGGAAAATTTTTCATGATATTTATTATCACTTAGATTATAATACGTATAAAATTATTTTAAAAAGACTTTTTGAAAAAAACAATTTTTTTAAATACAAATTTCGGCAAAAATTAACTTAGAATAACCTTTTTTCAAAAAATTTCCCCGGGGCTTCCAATAATAATATTTTGCCTTTTTAAAAGCTCTGACGTCTTAAGAGGTTTAACTATAATTTATGAAAATTCCAATATTTCAGAAAATTAAAAAAATTGAAATAATTATCGGCGTTTTTTCCCAAAATTTTCCCCCCCGTTGTCGTAAAACATGGATAAACCCAATTCTAAGATAGTTTATTTCAAAAATGAGTTGAACCTCTGCGAGGTCGAACTATTTTAGGGAAAAAAATTATTACAATAGAAAAATTTTTACAAAAAGGAGAATATTTTTAAAATTGGTATTTCTATGTTCACTTTTTTTCAAAATATTGCCTCAAACAATTTTTTTTTAATCTTTTTAAAACCATTTTATATACATTTTTTTAAACTGGACACTAAATATCATAAATATTATCCATTTATAGCTTTTAAAAATTGGGTTCCCAACGTATGGGCCCCTTTAAACCCTTTTAATAACAACCTATTTAAGCGAGAAAAGTATCAGGGGAAAACATTATTTGATGTTGGGGAAAATTTTGACAATTAACATGTAGGGGTATAAATTAGTTCTTAGCGTGAGTTATGCCCCACCCCCACCTTTTGGAAATTTTGCTTATTCATCGCATTTATGGGCTCTGTTTATATCTCTCTTTGGCGTTGCAGAATTATTTTTCAGTTTAATATGGACACTTGGATGGGTATTTTTTTTATGTAACTTTTTTTCTTTCGTTATGATCCTGGTTGTTAATTAGAGTGATATTTTTCTTAGGTAAGTTTTTACAGATTATTCTTTAACTGCCCTCAAAATAGGACAATGGGACGATATGCATGCAAATGACGCTACTCTTTCTCTCTCTTTGTCTCAAGTAGTAAAAGAAACATGATAATAATCATTTCGTTTCTAGAGTTTTCTTCCTGCTTAAGGTATCCGACTACGTTCGGAACCGTGATTTTGTAAAAGCGCATAAATGGATAATTTGCATGGTATATAGTGTCACTTAGATTAGAATACATTTATACAATTGTTTTAAGAAAATTTTGGAAAAAAGATATTTAAATACAATATTTTGGCAAAAAATTAACATAGAATAATTTGTTTTCAAAATGTTCTCCTTTTGAGAAAAATGCCTCTATTATATTAATATTTTGCCTGTATATAGCTCAGACCTCTCTACAGAGGCTCAACTAAAAGTTTTGAAATATATAATTTAGAAGTGGGATTTATCCATATTTTACGCCCACAGAAGGGAGCAGTTTTAAGAAAAAAACGCCTATAGTTTTTTCAATGGGTTTAACTCTGAAAATAATGTGAATTTTTCAAAATTCACAGTCGAGCCTCTGTAAAGAGGTCTAAGCTATATACAGACAAAATATTATTATAATAGAAGCATGTTTCACAAAAGGAGAACATTTTGAAAAAAACTTTAATTCTTTGCCAAAATATTGTATTTAAATAATTTTTTATTGTCAAAATGTCCTTAAAACAAGTTTATACATGTAGTGTAATTTGAGTGACACTAAATATCATGAAAATTATCCATTTATGCACTTTTCTAAAATCTCGGTTCCGAAAGTAGTCGGATACCCTAATTATGCCAGTGCAACAGTTTCTGAAGTTGGAGGAAGCTTTAGAATTATTAAATAGTTTGGATTCAGATGAGAGCCATATTGAAATTGCTGTGTTACCAGCAATTATTGCTGTGTTATCAGATATCAGCGAACTAACTGACGAAAAAAGAGATGATAATGAAGTAAATACTAGTGGGATTATTATAAAAGATGTTCATGGATCTTTGGCGGTTAGAAGTGGTGATAGTTTTCCAGCCTAAACTGCTCACAAGCTCTAGTGTTTCGAGAACAAAGACCTGAAAAACAGCTAAAAGACATCAATCATTATTGAAATAGAATAAATCACCTCATTAACAAAATGATAATGCGGTGATTTGGGTAATGCCAAAATGGTAATGCGGGTGACTCAACTGCATGTGATTAGCTCAAGCAGATGGAAACTGATTTGAAAGATAAAACCCTATCAGAGCTTTTTAAGCAGTTTCATTCCAGTGAAGCTTACGATCTCAATGCAAAAGGAACTATGCGATATGTGGCAGATGTAAAAATCGAACACGACTTCTTGACCACTGCTGACGTAATACGTGTTTTTATAATAATTTTCCTTTTAGATGGTTATCATTCAAATACCGGTGAGCGCGATTATCGGTCAGATGCTGAGACTTTGGAATTATCCTGGTGAAAAATGACATGTCACGAAACCACTTCCAAAAGTTTGAAATCTCATTTACATTTTGTAGACAATATAACTGTAAACCAGCATGTCTAGGATCGATCTTTCAAAGAAAGACATTTATTTACCATACTCAATAATAATTTTATGGAATTTGGAGGCGAGTATGAGGACACAAAGATAAAGTTAACAGGAAGATGCCAAATTTCATAAATATTTACAACAAACACATGGATGATGTGGATCTCCACGACTGGTTGGATGGACCATTTCATTAAAATTCGTAGGATAAAGTAGTACTGGCCACTTTTTATACGTTCACTGGATATGGCTATTGTAAACGCCTGGATTTCTTACAAAATTTTCAACAAAGATGATGTCCGAAACTTGAAGGAGTTCCAAAGAGCTGTAGCAACCGTTTATCTAAATAAAACTGCAATAAGAACAAAAAGGTAGACCTAGGATCTTGACTGTAGCTTCTAGTGCAAAACAAGTTATCCGTATAGATAGTGTTAGTCATTTTTACTAAAGCAAGAAGAACAAAGTTGTCAAAGAGAAGACTGCAAAAAAAACAAAAACGAAAGCATACTATGGCAAATGTGACAAAAAGCTTTGCCAGACTTGCTTTGGACCTTCTAGCAAACTTAGAGTGAAATTTAACTGAAAAGCGTTATACCGGCGCAAACAAGAAAGTATTGTTAAAATAAAATAAAATTTTGTACTCGGAAATAGCTTTTTAACATGGACGAGAACACTAAAAGATGTAAATGCAAATTTTATCTCATTTATCCCAGTGTCCTATTTATATAGGACGGGTCAGATTTCTTAATTAAAAATATATATATTTTTTTCATATTTTGTTATATTTAGTTTGTTTAGGTTTAATTAACTTATAGTATTCTTTATCTGGTTATATCAATAGGCCAATATTCGGGATGCGGGCATGCTTAACCCGTTTTATCCCAATTTATTTATTTTATTCATATTTGAGTAGAATTTTTTCACCAACAAGGAAATTAATTTTCAAAACATATTATGTAAATGATATACTTCGTTTTAACACTTAAGTATTGTTAATATAACTACTTTCATTAATTTTTAACAGAACAACTCCATATATCGTGCTTAACAATTATAAAGATGGATGTCTGCTTAAATGCTAACCTAGTCATATGATGATGGTTTATTTTTTAATCCGTGTGAATTTCCATTGCATGCACAGTTAAGATAATTAACAGATTATGTCTATTTGTAAAAAAAAAAGTGAATTAAAAAAATGATGATAAAAGGTAAAGATTATGTCCTCTTTAGCTTTATACAAATGTTCAGAAACAAATCCGTAAACTTATACGTGTTTTGGAGGAGCTGAGTGAGCCGTGTTCATGTTGGAGAGTGGGTGCTAGATCAGATGTCATTCTCGCAATTGACCAAGGTCCATCGCCAATAGTCGTCGCATAACTTCAAAGTACGACAAAAATAAATAATCAACCGAATTAAGTCTGCGGAGTTATACTTGTGGAGTGAATAACAGTCACGGATTCCATATCGATAAATACAGAATGAATTTGAATATAATCCACAACGATGGCTGAGTGATGGCTGGTGAAAAATTACAAGTAAGCTGTGACACAAGGAATATACAATTTTCACAGAGTCCTCAAGTTAATCATACAATATCAACAGCATCTCATTTTAAGTGTCAGCAATTGTTTGAAGGCTTTATGTGAAAGGGGTGCATACCAGAGACCAGTTATTCGCGCTCCGCTAACTGTAGAGTACAAGAGTGTCCATTTAGCGAGATTCAGGCAATACGAGTCTTGCACCAGGCATCAGTAACGCATCATGTTTTTTACAAATGACTTAAGATTTTTTCTGCGCACTTCCTTGTTACACCCATCGTTTGCAGAGAACCTAGGACACAATATCAATCCTCCCCCATGAAGAAAACACATTACAACAATAGAAGGATTATGTTGAATGATTAGCATTAAGTACAGAAAGGAAATCTTAAATGTTCTAATCATGTATTCGAATTTTTAAAGGTACGCTAGGCATTCGGTTCCTTTTAATGAATGACATAACTCTCATCTTCATACAATTCAGCTAGTCGATGATTGTTTAAAATGTAACGATATTCACCGCATAGATTGGTCGGCTGACTTCAATTCAGTCTCATAAAAGTATGTCTGGCTTGGTTCGCTCTGGTATTTAAATTTATAAATCCGATCAGAACCGTACCTTTAAAATAAATGATATTTCGATATTTACCGTCACTTAGATTATGAAATATATAAAATTGTTTAAGAATAGTATTACAATAAAAATTAATCGGGTACAATAATTTTTGACAAAAATGAACATAGAATGACCTGTTTCACCAGCCTTTTAGGAAAAAGTTTATTATAATAATATTTTGTTGTATGTAGCCTGTGACATCTGTACAGTTCAACTAGAATTTTTTTGAAATATATATAACTTGTGAAGTGGGCTTATCCATGTGCCTTTACGACAACAGAGAAATTTCTAGAAAAAACAATCAGGATAATTATTTCAATGGGTTGTAACTCTGAAAATAATGTGAGCTTTTCAAAGATCATAGTTGGAAAGCCCCCAGAGAGGTCTGAGCCATATACAGGCAAAATATTGGTTATAGTAGAAGCATTATTAAAAAGGAGAACATTTTGAAAAAAAAAAAAAGTGTATTCTAAGTTAATTTTTGTTGAAAATATTGTATTTCATCAATTTCCAAAACGTTCCAAAATAATTTTTATACTTGTATTCTAATCTAAGTGACACTAAATATCATGAAAATTATCCATTTAAGTGCCTTTTTAAAATAAAGGTTCTGAACGTAGTCGGATACCTTAACTTCCAAGATTATCCCAGTGTTAAGCAGTCTTGCTGCATGAAGGGGACTCCTCATTTACCTATTGTTAAAAATGTCGTCAAGCTCTGTGCGTAATTTCTGAGAAGGGACCATTCCCAATGTTAGAGGGAATTATCCTCATCTTTAGTTTGAATCACGACTTAGATTTTAAATATTCTGTACCTAAATCCCCTCCACTACCTATAAGCTATACTGATAAGCATATCTCCATGGAATTCCTTTAAGGTATCCGACGACGTTCTTAACCATGATTTTGCAAAAGCGTGTAAATGGATAATATTCATGATATTTAGAGTCACTTAGATTAGACAATGTATATAAAATTGGGTTAAGAATAGTATTACAATAAAAATATTATACAATATTTTGGCAAAAATTAACTAGAATAACTTTTTTCCAAATGTTCTTTGTAAAAAATGCTTCTATTGTATTAATATATTGCCTGAATATAGCTCAGACCTCTGTACAGAGGGTTCAACTAGAATGTTGAATGCATAACTCGGAAGTGGTTTATCCCGTTTTACGAAAACAGAAAGGGAGAAAATTTTAAGAAAATACGCCGATAATTATTTCAAATGGTTGTAACTCTTAAGCAAAATAATGTGAATTTTTCAAAAATGTAGCTTGTTTCCCTCTGTGCAGAGGTCTGAGAGATGCATGGCAAAAGATTAATAATGGAAGCATTTTTACAAAAGGAGCAAACATTTGGAATAAAGGTTATTCTGTTAATTTTGCCAAACATTTGTATTTAAATATTTTTTTTGTTATAATGTCAAAACTATTTTATACATGCCTGAATTCATGGGACTCAAATATCATGAAAATTATACATTTAGGCGCTTTTTTTAAAATCATGGTTCCGAACGTAGTCGGGTACTTTAATGGTAAATCTATTTTTCAATTCCTATTATTAGTTCACGCTCACCCTATATATATATACGATCTTGTTCAAATTTTCGATTGTTAAATAAAATACTTTCTAATTATCCATTTAAGTTCAAATACATTTTTTTAAACTTGTAGTGGATGACAAATACAGTTTTTCAAGGATTAATTCATCAATTAAATTTAAAAAAATGAATAAATTGTAATAAACAAAAATGATAGTTCTACAGCATATATAAGAAGGAAAAAAAATTTTTGCGTCTCTGTAGAAAAGTGGATAGCGCACGTTGGAATTCTAATCCTAAGGCCGAGGGTTGGAATCCCGTATAGAACGGCCTAATTTCTGAGAATGTGACTTTTTTTTACTATCCTATTTTATTAGAAATATTAAATTTAGTATGAATTGGCTAAATGTGTGTGTGTTTTATATTACTTCTTTTGTTAAAATTGTGCATATTCATATCAAATTACATTAAAATCTGTTCATTAAATTTTCGATATATTGTGCAAATTTACTTAATTTTGCGGACGAATTTAGTTCATTTTATGACACTTTTAGAATACTATTTTTTTTTTCTTCAGGAGATTTGTTTTTGTAGTTTATATGAAATACTCCTTTCAAGTCTTTGAAACAATACTTTTGTATTTCTTGAGCAAGGTGTTCCATAACATAATTTATAAGTATCATGGTCTGAGAAAAAGTCACCTCTATTTTCTTGCATATCTCGTATACTTTAAGAGGATATAGGGTCTACTCATTTTCTTACGATCCCTGATAAGTTTCTCGTAAAAAATTTTCAAGGATTGAACAGACATTGAAATCAAATACATCTAATATAAATAAGAGACAGAAAATATATCAAAGCTTCTGAAAGTAAAAAGTCAGTACGCATATTATATTGGAAACTAGTTTGTCTAGACAAGTCAATACCAAGAAGAAAATCATTGGATTCAAACATAGAGGTTGATCTATAGGGAAGAAATTTTGATACATCTCCCCATAAAAAAATACTTTTATAAATAAATAACGAGGGATAATTATAACTATATCCACTCTTTTAAATTTAAAGAAAATTTTATTTAATAATTAATTGAAATTTTGATATTAATGCTGAATATATTACTTTTATACACTGAATGCATAAATTTTAAATGCGTAATTGCAATGTTATATAAATTTCAAATACATAAATTCAGACACATAAGTTAATTACTACATTTTTTTTTTCCTTTGGTTTTCTTTTTAAATTTTTTCTTTCTTTATGAAGGCTTGTTTTACAGCTTTACAGGAACGCATCTACCGTATATAAAACTTTATATGTGTTATTGTATATTATTGTAAATACAAATGATTTTAATGATAAAAGGTTGGGTGATATGGATACTATTTTTTTTAAAAAAAAATCTTTGTTGAAATAATTTTCAAAATTTATTCATTGTCTCCTGTGTATATGCGTTTTCTAAAACACAGTTTTCTTGCTAAAAATGCCACAAAAAGCTAATAATCTAAACCTAAAGAAAATTTAAAATCCATAAAAGGTTTTAAAAATACTCCTTATGCAAAAGTTGACATACATGCATTAAATAAGATTTACAAGTACATCGAACTAATATATCACAGAAGTTGATGAGGATTGCGGTAAAACATGACTGTTATTCGAAACATACTTTTTTCAGGAATACTAATTGGAAATTCATTAAAAGGTTATATAAATTCTAAGTTAAACTATTTTTTTAAAAGAAAAGTATTTATTGCTTCCATTAAAAATTTTGACTTTTTGAACATGTATTTATAGAAATTGTTAGAAAAAATATCTCAGTATTTGGCACAATAGGAAAAAAAAACCTCAACAATTTAAACGAAGGAAAATTATTGTATTTTTTTCCTTTCTGAAATAAATCATTTTAAAGTTTTTATTTGCTATTGGGAAATGAATAAAAACGAACATTTAGGATAAACCATAGCTCTATCTTTTTTTAACTTGGAGTTTTCAAGTATTGTGAGATTATAGAAAAATGTATAAGGAATAATTTAGTTCAAAATATAATTTCATTTGATTTTTGTTAACAATTTTTGTCATTTGAATCGCCCTGTGTTCCCTTAATTTTCTATACAACTATACGACAAAATTAATATTTATCTTAGTCTCATACCTTGTAATAAATCTAAAGCTTTTGATACAGAGAGGAATAGAGATGAATAATCGAGGTTTGATTTAACCGAAACGATAAGGGATGAGAGGAATTGTTGCAATATTAGTTCCAATGAGACTTCAAATTTATCAGATGAACGGTTGGGGAGTTGGAGTCAAGTGTCCGTTTAAATGTCACGTAAATCATTTTAGAGAATCAGTCCACATCATTAACATCCAGAGTGAAGTTAAAGAGAGCAATTTAATAAAATGGATTAAAACGAGATTAAAATATAAAGTAGAAGCGATCGTTAGTTTTGATGAAATACCATGACTATTTTCCAAAATGCTTTATACAATATCGTTTGTTATGACGTATTTTAATTTCTCCAAAAACATATTTAAATAAAACAATTCCATCAACAATTAAAATATCATTTATTGAACCAGATTGATTTTTTATGAGAAAACAGGTAAGTTTAATTTCAACTCATTGATAAATTGATTAAAATACATTTGTCATCTAATTTATGAAAGTAAGGAATTGTATGCAGTTACAATTTATAGCGGTATTTTTTCTCTACTCACACCTCTAATATATTTACTAATATTTATTGTTTAAGAGTGTGAGGGTGGCAGTTTATTAACGTCGCATTATAAAGCAACACACTGGCTATTAGTCATGAACCTGATTATTTTAAACCTAGGTCTAGTGACAAGGATGACACTTGAGCTGGCACCCTATCTCCAAACTAACACACGAGGCCAACAAGAACACTTGGAGCTTCGACAGGTTAAACATGCATCAGCCCACTCAACACGACGATACTTGAAAGGCACAAGGAATCAAACCCATTACATCGGGCAACGAAATTATCTATAACCATTTAAATTATCGGGCCATAGTAATATGAAAAAAAAACACCCTGAAATTAAAATATATGTAATTCTAAGCATTAAAATATATATATATATTTTTTAAAATTTTAAGATAGCATCGTGTCTCCTTAATTACAAAACCAATATATATATTTCTTATCTTCTAAAAATAGGAGGCTTAAAATATACATTTAACAAAAACTGGAAATTTAATGTATATTGCCTATATGACATTTTTTCACAACACTTTAAGGTCAGATAAAGTAAAAACGCTGTTATAGTTTTAATTTACAAATTTATCTCAGAACCCCATTTTTTAAAAATTAAATGAAACATATTCTGTTTTGTATCTCTAAGTATTTATCCAAAGGTTGAGATGTCATTTGGCGTCTTAAAATAGTTTGACATACCCTGTAGATTTAGAGTTTTCACCCAAGCCCTCTGGGCATAAAATATGTTGAAGACACGATTTTTTTTCAAAAGAAAGATTGACTTAAAATCTTTCTTGATACAAAAATAAACGTATTTCTCTTACAGCCCAAATCTTCAATTGAAAACTAAATTGAAAATAAAACAATACAGAGAATCTGATGCACAATACTTGAAACTGAAATGGAGAGATGAAGACAATAAAAGTAACATACCTTCGTTTTTAATTAACTTTTGGATATCGATTAGAATGTTGCTCAAAATTTTTGCTTAAAGAGAGAACTGATAAAACTATTATTCTTTTAATACAAGTTAAGATTCCTTCATATAGAGAAAAATATCTCTAAATTACTGGATCAAAACGTTACTTAATAAATCTTTCAAGTTTTATCCACCTAATTTTTTTTAAATTTTTTTTTTATGCTCTCATAGTTTTAAATTTTTGAAATTCTAGAATTTCAAATTCTTTTGATTTTGTTGGTTTTAAAAATGTCATCTTGTTTGGCATGTAGCTTATTGAAATTGGATTGTACTGTGCACTCATGGTGGAGTTATCTTACTTTAAAAAAATATTCCTTTTGTGTAAAGGAAAGCTTAAGATACCCGAGGAGGGAGATTTCACAAATAAAGGAAAATTTTCGAAAATTTGTTTTGAATTAAGAGAATTAAGGGACACTAATATCTATATGGAAAACAGTAATTCACTTAATTAACCTTTCCAAAATAATTGTTGCTTTAGGAGTTCTTATATTTATAAAAAATGTCATTACTTTAAGTTTTTTAACGAAAAACTAAGGCACATCTGAACACGAATTTTGACAAAATAAAGCATTATAAATGCTTTTTAGGACTCAATTCCAATAAATAGTAATATTTAATCAACACTATTTAAAACAAATTGCCTAAATTTCATAAAAATCACAATTATAAGTGAACTTTTTGCAATCATTTTGTAAAACTTCAAAGCAATTAGAGAAAAAAGTAATAAACTTATATTAATAAAAGCATTACCTAAGCCAATTAGAAGTATTTATCTAAGAAATGTACTAAAATTTTAATGTTTTATTAGAATTTGAAAATTTTAGAGCTGATTGAGTAAACATTTTAAGAAAAACCACGTTCTTTATGAGACCATTATTTAAATAACAAGCCCTAACTCAAAAGGTGTTGGTACAATATGAAATATTTTAGTACATTCTCTATAAAATAGCGCAAATATCAGGTTCAAAAGTTTTATAAAAATACATTTGCAATATTTTGAGTTATCAGACTCGCCATGATAGATTTCGAACAATCAACAGATCAAATACCAACTTCCTGTTTTTGTAATTTAATAAAATGGATTGTAGCTTGACCTGTAGGTAGTGTACAAACAAAAAGGATAGCCAACAGATATCTCTATTCAATAAATAGAAAACAAAAATATCTGTCTTGACCGAATTTGGTCATTTTAAACGTGTTCGGTTACCTTAATTCTAAAAACAAAATTTTAATATAAACAAATTTTTAAAAAATAAAAAGAAATACTAAAAGTGTTTATTTTCAAATCTGACAAAATAAAACATCTATGAGGTTTGTGTCCAAAAAATTTTTTTTATTGCTATACCCTAGGGAATTTTTTTTATCATGTTAAGTAAAATAGAAAAAAAAAATAGTTAAAATTTATAGGCCCTGTTGAAGATTCACCCTTTCGGGACAAAGGGCGCCAATGCGTGCTTACCTCCAGGGCCGGAGGGTTTTTGTAGTTAAGCCTAAATCCATAAAAATACTGAAATATAATCGCGTTTTTCAATATTTTTCTGTATATTTTACGAACGGCATAAACTTTATGCCGTATGATATATATATCGTATTAATATACTTTATTTACTTCAGCCACTTTTTTGTTCAAGTACAAGTTTTTAAACATTATACTGTCAGCATTTGTAAAAGTCGACCTTGTAAAAAAGTAAGATAAAAGGACAAAATTTTGTTTACCAGATCTAATTATCCATTTAAAAAGTAGACTGCAAACTTAAATAAAATGTTCAAGGAAAATAAATCTCTTATCTCACTATAAAGAAAAACCACGTGTTCGTTTCAAGAGCAATCGTAAGGCACTCAATTAGAAAACATCCCTTTTCCCTTATGTTTGTAACACAAAAACCACCTGTATGTGAGTAATATTTCTCTCATTTCGAGTACAACGTCAGATATGTTCGTATCTCAAAGATTACGGACATAGAATGCCATCTATTGCTAAAAAACTGAGCTTACAAAACGTTCCAAGTACCTGGTTCACCCGTGAGTCATTCGGCCTCTGGGGTGTAGTGCCATATTGGGCTTTGGGGAAGGTTTTAACCCGTTGCCTTTACGTTTACCCGTACCCAAATCCTTGGGAGGTAACGTTAAATTTGTTTTTGGGAACCCGGAAAATTCCCCGGGTTTGTGATTTGAAAGGGGTTTTTATAGGTGTCGGGGCCCCTTTAGACATTTAAAATTCTCTGAAGTCCTTGTTAAAAGTGGGACGTTAAAATTATTCAATAACCCTAAATGTTTGCGCTTAAGTATTGGGTAATTTCGACCACTTTGGTCAACCATCAAACAAAGTTTTTTTGTGTTCTTTTAATTTTTTAAAACTATAAATTTATTTTCCATTACACTTGCACCTGCTTTTTTGATAAGAATTTACATTGGGTTAAAAACGGCATGTAAAATTTAAATTCGAATAATTGTTTTTAAAAAAGTACGAACAAAATTTCTTCCCTGGGGCTAGACGTTAAAACAATTTGGGAAATTTCAAACCCCTTTTTCCCCAAGCTAACAAATTTTTTTGAAAATTTATATCAAGATATCTTAGAAATTAAAATTTTAAACTTCGTTACCGATAAATTCCCTTTCATTTGGGGAAAAAATCCCCTTTTTAAAAAAATTTTTTTTTTCAAAACATAATGGGGAAAAATTTTTTTAATAAAAACTTTTTTTTTTTGAAAATAACAAACCCAATACGCATGTGCGAACGAGACCTTTAAACAAAAAAAAAAAAAAAAGAAAACCACAGCACAGTATCCTCAACGCAAAAAAAAAAAAAAAAATTGAAAAATTAAATATGTTTGCCGCTACAGATTAAATGAATTTATCACAGTAAATAAATTGCATAAAACTATAACTATTTTTTTTATCTCGTATTCATTGATTTTTATGGCGTAATTCATACCATTTCTGGAATTAAAATTTAACTAATATATAACGTAAAATCCGGCGTATAACGCGCACTTTTAACACAAAAAATAAGATGGAAATTTAAGGTGCGCGTTATACGCCGGGTATAAAAACGACAGATTTAAAAATAACTTAAGAGATGGATATAAAAAAAATTCTTCTATTTGTATAGAAATACTGTTTACTTAAAAGAAATGACTTGGTTTATAAACTAAAAGAGATGTAGTTCTAGAAGTATACTATTTTTTTCAAAAATTTGGAATAATGAGTCGAATAAATGTATACTCTATTATTTTTCAGATTTCTTCGTAAAAAGTGGGTGCGCGTTATACGGTGAATATTCCTACTAATTAAAAAAGGCAGCTTGAAAGTATGGGCCCGCGTTATACACCGGTGCGCTTTATACGCCGGATTTTACGGTAAATGCAATCTTTTGTACATGATCATAACCACTGGTAGCCTCTGCTTCCACAATGCAGCTCTCGAGACGAAACAGTTACGCTCATACATCAATACTAGCTGGTATACCCGTTCTTCACACGGGTGAATCGAAAAATTAAACAATACAGATTGAAGGATAAATAATTTTTAATGGGTTTTTTTACGTGAATTACAATTTAAATTAAAAAAAATAGTTTTAACTAATGCAGCTGAACACAAAATCATATTCGTTAAATTTTAGGTCTGTAGGCTTAATAGTTGACAAAAATGATTTTTTTTTTTACTTATAACGCCACCGTAACTCCCTTTCGGGTCGATTTTTGAAAACCATTTCTAAGCTGATCTCTGCTCAGCAAAAGTAACACACTTATACAAATTCTGTGTAATGAATGCTTAAAATGGTGTAAATAATTTATATCTGGGGATGCTTAATATGTTAATATTACTTTCTGTTACATTTATTTTATGTTAAAATTTTAATATTTGAAAGCAAGGCCGTTCATTACATTAAAATGGCGATTCATTGGAAACAGCGAAATGTTGGCGATAGAGCCAAGTTGGCTTCATTTTTGGCGACCATCTTGGCAACTTGGTGATATTTGAAACGGTACAGAAATTTATATGCTACAGCGCCACCTGATGGAGAGTTGCAACAAAGAGGATAGTTCCAAACCCGTCTCCACAAAAGAATACATATGCATGCTATTTTTCAAAATGATCGGTTGAACGGTGTCGGAGTGAAGCGATTTCATATATACAAACACATCAATGTTTATATATACATAGAACGTATTTTTTGAAGTGACAACTTCTGTTGGCGTGATTTGCTGGAGAGTGAACTTGAATGAACGCCACGCTCGGGAATGTAGCGCTAATTCAGCTTTTTTCGTCTTCATTTGGACATACATACCCTTAAAAAGGGAAGGAAGGATGTTTCCCCCGCCACTCTGAAACCAGTAGTTTGTCCCCCACCAATAAAAGTAAAATTAAAGTTCTTAGCTTCGATCTAAGTGGGGCTCCCCCTCACCACTTTCTAGGGCAGGGGTGGCCAACCCAAATAACCTCGTGGGCCACTTCGAAAAACTTTACAATTCCCCGGGCCGTATATAAAAATATACATCTTTATATTAGATTTGTATCCATTACAAACATTTGTTTGAGAGAAAATTTAAAAGACTGATATATTATTATTTTTCATGTATACAAACATGTTTAGTATAATAATAATAATGTAAAGGTCAAATAATGTTTAATTTATTTAATTAGTAAGTATCTGTTTCTCAACTCTTTCACTTAGTTTTTGCAAGTCGATCTCAATGCACGTGTATTTGCGTATCGTAATTGATGTTGCACATTTTCGTGCGTTAAGTTTGAGTACGATTTATGTTTGATAAATTCCAATTGAGAAAAAAAAGCGTTTCGCAGTAACAGAAGCAGCATGAAAAAATAATAATAGTTATGGGATTTATTTTTTACAAAAAAAAGAAAAAAAAACTTTTTTTAAACAAAAAATATTGTACAAAATAGTCGAATTTTGTTAAGTTCTAAGGAATCTCGCGGGCCGCAAAGTTATTCAAGGCGGGCCACGGGTTGGACACCACTGTTCTAAGAGAATGAGCGCTTCTTTCTTTCTAATCCTGGTTGAAGCATGAAAATGAAACGAAATATTTTTTAAAAAAAATAGGCTTAGAGAGAAAAAGAAATCCTACACTTAAGTTAAACATAAAATGTAGGAAAAGGACAATTTTTTATAGAACTAAGTAAATAGTATTATTGTATTTAAGAATATTGCAGTGATCTTAAGAATAAAAATTTATTTTTGTAAGTGAATCGGAATAGCAATGAACAAATAGTTCTATTAATCACATTACTTAAATAAACTTTGTGTCTAAAAAAAGAACATTAAAACAATTAAAAATTTAAAGTATAACAAAATTATGTATACAGGTATTAAGAAAAAGTTACATTAAATAATTTAAATACAAGAAAAAAAAATATAATTAAGAAGACTTCTTGCAGTAGCACTGGATATATTTGTACAAAACTCCCATACAATAACAAAAGATCTAGTATAAGCCAGAGATTATGAGATATAAATCTTCTGATTAAATCCCTTTTTAAAAGTTTTGACCTAGATTCCTGTCTTCCCAATCAACTACCTGTCATACTATCTCTCTATTCCTTTGCTTAAATTAATTCCTGGATAGAATTAAATATTGTTAAATTACAACCAAAATTCACAAAGCCGGATCGGATTTTCTGAATAAGTTACCTATGATTTTAAGAGGGGATTTTAATGTAGATTTTTTGTACAAAAGACAAATTAAAACCTTTCGTTGATTTTTTTTTAAATCAAAATTCAATTTAGTTATGTCAAATGATCCAAATGAAGCCCGAGGAAGTACGGAACAACGGTTGACGAAGTTTTTTTTTATAGATATTTAAATAAAATTTTGTATCTAAAGTATTTATAACCTATTTCAGCTACCATAAACTTATTGTTTCCTTCTAAGAATACAATTAATTCCCAAATATGATTGTATATTTCGCACAAAAATATTACTTTATGAGTACAGGCATATGAATAAATAAATTTATAGGACAATACTAACATCTCCTGGATTTTTTTCACCTAATTTAACCCTGAAATAATATTATAAACTCTGAAGTTATCACTTCTATTGTGTGGTCATAAGCACACACTTTTTTTTTCATTGAACTCTGGCAGTAAATTGCAATAGAATAATGTCCATTCATATACGCCGCGTCTATGTACTGCTTGCTTTCGTGCTTCTCCAAACACGCACCTAGAAAACATAATTACTAGATTTCTCCTCGGTAGAGCATATTTGTGCTCTAATTAGCAAGTATTTCGCACTATTCCTGATTCGCCCCCAACATGGCATTTGAACGCGAGTAAGGCAAGCAATCGTTCAAGTGAGTATTGGCTAACTTTGCGAGTCAATGCACATGTGGAGAATTGAACCCGCGAACAATGGATCCGAAGCCGAGTAACATAACCACCAGGCAAAAGTGATCATCCTTGTCCAGAGGCTGATACTGGCTTATGTAGATTTCGCTATGCACAGACGACGAATAGCTTGCTACACAATCAGAGGTAAGATAGTGTATTATTAATTTTTTCTTTTCCCACTTCTCGCACCATTCATCTATTTAAACTGAATTTAAGAACTTATAATAAATAATATGTTTAATTACTTTCCAATAACTGTAGTTTTCTTATTCTATTACAGGAAAAAAAAGTGCGGTGTTGAAAAATACCCGTTATTGGGAAATCCTTTTTAAAGAAGCTACATTTTTTTGTGTTTTATTTAAATTATTTCATGAACCAGTTGACAACATACCTTGATTCCAATTCATCTATGAAGGAAATTGCAAAAGCAATTAAAGAGTTAACCTTTTTTCCTCAAAACAGAACAATTCCTTTTTTTTACAGGTTAAAAACAAACTTGCATTTTTTTTAAAAAAATATTTTCAACTCCTAAAAGTTCTGCGTTTTAGAAATCCTAACTTTTGCTTAGTTCTAAATCTGAAAGGCGCAGATTTTTATTGATTTTCTCTCAATTTAACTTCATTTTTATGAGTGATTATATTATACAGACACGTTATTTAAATTTAAATAAATGGAAAAAAATCACATTGCTTAAATTTCTGCCTTATTTTTAAAATTTATTTCTGAACACTGACTATTTTTACATACCCTTTTCATGAAATAGAGCAGTGAATGAAAAAATAAAGAAGGACTGCTTAAACATACTGTGCACCAAAATGAAGAATTTGAAGTCATAATGGATATTCATATTTTAAATCAGTGTTTCTCAAACTGTGGGGCGGGATAACTCTACAAGGGGAAAGCGAGTATATTGAAAAATCGAAAACAAAAGATTTTAAAATATTTTTAATTTACTGAAAGTAAAAAACAAAATACAGTTTGACATAATAAAAAAAATAAAATTAAAATTTACACAGATATAATACACTTATAAATATATCAGTACTGTTCAATGTATTTTATAATTAATTTAACAATACTAAATTAAGAACAAGTTTAATAATTGTCAGTGAACCCCTCTTCATCTATGGGCTTGTCATAAATAAAATTATATACAAAAATTAACACTTATCTTGATAATTGTGTGTGTGTGTACGGTTAATAATTAATCCCTTAACTGCCGATTAAAAGTTACGCGATTCTCTCTCCAATGCCACCGTTTTCCACGTAGGATACTTCGGAATAATTTCCATACTTCGGAAAGACGTATATATACGTCCAGTGAAGTGAACGCTTTGGCTGAGCGAGACGTTTATATACGTCGGTGGCACTTAAAAAGTGGCATTGTGGCTTTAGTGTTAAAGTATAGCATTATTGAATTAAATACATTGTTATTTGTATGGGGGCGGGATGAAAATTATTGTTAAATATTGGGTCGCAAACATTGATATTTTGAGAAGCACTGCTTTATAAATCAATCTTTATTTACATCAACACCCCACAAGAAATATCAAATTAACTATGATTTAAATTTATTTCCAATTGATTTAATGAAATATAGTATTTTTTAAAAGAATATATTTAAAAATTATTAATCTTTAAAAGTTTAACTTAAATTCTATGCAGCTATGTTGTTAGTAATGTTATCTACAGGATTTTTGTTTGTTTATATCAGTACAATGGAACACACACATAGTGATTCCCTTATAAGCACTGTCATTTACTCTCTTCTCTGTCCGTCTCTCCGTAAAATAAAAATAGAAAAATAGTAATGACTTATATAAATGCAAATGTCGCAAATTTCGTACAATTAACCGAATTCAAATATTTATTTTCTTTAAAAAATGCATCAAATGTTCCTTGGTTAGAAAATAATTTGATAAAAAATTAAATAATGACTCCAAGCCAGTGGAAGAACATTATACTTTGTCTATTTTAAAAGGAAAGTTTTTAAGTTTTAAAGTTTCATTTGGAATTTCCTTCTAAATACTTCAAGTAATTACTAAAACTGTTCACACAAGGCTTGGCTAGATGACGTTCATTTTTAGAGGAAGAAATAAAATAAATCTTTAAAATTATTTCTGAAAATATCATTTAAGGACAATGTGCATTCTATCTAAATATAACTGATAAATGATACTTAATTTTTTCTCTATACATCAAATCATAAATGAATACCCTTAATATGTAAATTTTATATCTATTAAAATATTATAATTATTTATTACATATGTATGAAATACTAAACTCAGTGGCGCAGCAGCCCATGAGGGAGAAGCCCTACTGTGCCTATCCCAGTATTTGTGACCTTAGGCACTGCGGTGCATAAGCAGATGTCCCAATCAGGTGGTCAGTCTGACGTGAAAACCCCCAGTGTTTAGACCCCAAGCAAGCTTGATACTCATTTATCGAACCACTGAAGGGATGAAAGGCTGTCGAACTTGCCCAGCCCGAAGATAGAGCCAGACCTGTGGTGTGGAAGAGCGATACATTACCACTAGACCACTGGGCTTCATGTACGTAATATATATATATATATATATATATATATTACATATACATTAGGGTAAATCGCAGTTATATGGAGAGAAAAAATTATTATTACTAAAGCTTTCAAATGCGGTGAAGATGTTCTATGATACGGAGATTAGGAGAAAAATAAATAAAATATAATAATTTCAAAATTTAGTAGCGCCATAAAGCAAAGAGTGATTATTAAGTCGACCGTGGTCAATCGGTGGACAACTAAGACATTTTGGATTGACCACCTGAAGATTAGCAGTTAGTAAATAGTTTACTGAATTATTCAAGATTGACTGACATTATGCAAACTAAGTCTTCTACTGTCTATAAAAACGAGCACTAACTTTTGACGAAAAAGCTTAATTTTTTAATGTATTTTAAATTGTTTCGTACATCATATGATACTGTTATATTTGTTGTGATTGTTCTTATGTTTCTATCTTCTGATTTGCTTTAAACGAGGTCTTAAAATTGTAAGTTTATTTTATTGTAGTTATGTAGGTAATTACATATTCCGTGTATTTATTATTAATTTATTATAAATATTTTAAACTTTTTCTTGGCTCACCAAACCTACTCCCCAGGTGGACCACAACACCTTGAAAAGAAGTAGAAATAGCCCGTACCCTCGAAACGTTTACCTCTGCCATAAAAGAAATTAATTTTTGAAAACAAATTGGAAAAATGTTTTAGATTCAAAACAAAACTACTTTTCTACAATTTAATTAACTGAAACTGATGCTTATTTAAAAATGAGTCCTGAGTATAGTGAGTGCAACATTTCATAACCGCAAAACTCTCCCTCTGTGCAACGTTACAGCATGCCGATCCAAGCTCTTTCCGTCTAACTATTCGTCGTGCACTGCAAACTCAGCAGGGTCTTAAGAAATTTAATACTAAAACTGTTAATATACATGATATTTTTTTCTTGTAATTACTTAGTAAGTGTCCTCTAATAGCAAATAAATGTTAAACAGTACTAAAATGCATGATTTCCTTTAATAAAAATTACTTCGATCTTTCTTCCATTAATACTCTTTTTTCCAAAACACTTAAATCACCTTCCTCTTGTGGCAGTATTTTACATAGTTTTTTTTTTAAATTTGTTTCCCTTTCTTTTAATAATTTAGGGAATATATATATTTTCCTCACAAGTGGATTTTGATTCCGAAAACATTTTTCGATGCACCCTTATATAAGTATTATATATTGAGGGGGGGAGGGAAACTATATTTGCACTCCATTATACGACCATTGAATTGAAACATATTTAACTATTCTAAGCTATTCAATGAACAATTTTAGCATATATGGGCCTATGTCAGTGATACTGAACCTGCGGTCCTTGGGCCACATGTGGCCCACCGGGCTTTTCTGAGTGTCCCGCTCATTGATAAAAAAACAATTATTTAAGAACAATATATTAAAAATTTAGAGGGAAATTATATAAATTAAGCAATCAAATGCATCAATTTTGCTACTGATGTCGTACGGGTATCAATTGAAAGATTTTTTTTGTTATTTGTAATTCTAACAGGATAGTAATAACAAATACCAATGGAATAGCGCATTGAACTGAGTAGTGACTATTTTATGGGTAAAGTTCAGTTTAAATTGCAGACAAATAATAGTGATTTCAACTCGGAAATCTGTCAAAACTTCTTTAGCTGTCCATTCTATGCTTAATTAATTAATGTTTGAAATAAAAATTAAGAGAGGCTTTATTAAAAAAAAAATCGAATTATCAAATGGTTTGTCAGTTTTTTTTTTGTACGACAATGTGTGTTGTTGTTGTTACTAATGCCTCCTGATCGGCAAAGGCCAGATCGAGGCCCACGAAATTCATCATGGCAAAGGGCTAAGTGACGCCTGTCGTTACCCGTAGCTTTTAGCACCATACATGGGACAGTACGATTTGGCTCGATTCCACCCCAATTTAGAGAAGGACTCGGGGGGTGGTAAAGAGGCCTCCCACCTTCTTTCCCCTTCCGCCAACCTCACGAGAGGACTTCGGCTCGACGTCTATTTAGGTACCCCATGCCGCGCAGGCACTATACATTTACAAACATCATTCTTTCTCCCGGGGTTCGAACCCAGTGCCTACGGCACAGCAGTCAGCTAATATCTACCTATACCGGATGGGCGACACGACAATGTGTCATGGGTGGAATGTAACCGAAACTACTTCACAGCCCAATAAAAAATGCATAAAACTGAAAAGTTTTTTTTATATGTGCTTAATAGAGATTAACCCTCCAAGCGGTCTGCACGTAAAATTCCGCCATTCCAGAGATGCTTTTCTGCTTTCGAAGATTCCAAAGCGGCCGACCGCATTTTTAAAATACGGCTCAACCGCTTTTGAAAACCCCCACCTGAAAGCAAAAATATGTGTGGTGCATTTTTGAAGCATCTCCAGAATGGCAAGACTTTAAGTGCAGACCGCTTAGAGGGTTAATAGTATTAAAAGCCAAAAAAAAGATTTTTTACATATTAATCAATTTTTCACATTTCAAAAGTCAAGTATTACCTTGGTCTTATAATGTTTTTTTCCTATTTCCTTATGTTACGGTCCGCGTGAAATATCTGCCATATGTAAGCCTCCTGGCGGGAAAAAAAAAGGTTCAGTACTCCTGACCTATGTTGTTAGGAAAATACCTTAATCTGATAGAATAGTTTTTCATTGGTATTAAAAATAATTTTCTCTTTGGTATAGTATAAGTCAGCGATTCTCAAACTGTGGAGCTCTCCTCTCAAGGATGCATGATAACCCTACGCGTAGGGCCCAAGCATAAAAAAGTCAGAAATAAAATGTTATATATATATATATATATGACTGGCCCCAGGCCTGCTGGTAAAATGAGGAAGTCATCATCTCTATAAAAACTTCTTTATTTCGCTTCAATCTCATAAAATCCAACATGGCGGTTCTTTGGCGCGCAACGGAGTAGAACAATAACAACCCTTCGGACAAGAGTCACCAGCTAAGCATTTTCGAGTATGTGTTCTTCGTCTTAATAAAATTAGATGATCGCGGGCGCCGGCGCCCAAGGCACCTATTCCTGGAAAGATGGGAGGAAAAGAAGAACCATATGACGGAAGGATGTCAAATCGAGAAAGCTCACCCGAATGGTGAGGGATGAACGTGCCCCCAAGCACAGCGTTCGATCGAAGCAGAACGCCGGCGGGGCGGAGGGGAGAAACGCAGGAAGGAAAACGGGACGGCCGAGGCAGTTAATCAAGTCGGTGACAGTTCACCAAACGAACCCAAAAGGAATGATGCAATGTAGCGAAACTTCTTGTGTTGTTAAGAGTGGGAAAAGAGTGGAATTGTTGTGTTAAGGGGGGTCAAGTGTGTTTCTCCACTTCGTTGAAGAGTATGCATATTTAATTTTAGGATGATGATAAGTAAACAATGTTTGTGCTTTGATAATTGGATTGTCATGAGATTCTATAGATTTAAAAATATTTCTAGAAAGTTTAGTGATGTAATTAGAAAAAAATCGGCTCCATATGTAGATCGCTGTATATAACGTCATTCCGAACGTACCAAGGTGCGTTTGTCATGACGTGGAGTATTTTGTTTTGAATTACTTGAATTTTTTTTTCATGTGGGTGGCAGCTGCCGCTCCACAGACCGGGGCAGCGTACGTGATCACTGGGCGCAAAACTTGTCTATAAAGAATTACTTTATTTTCCAGAGATAGAGGTGACCTTCTCCAGACAAGGGAGATGGCTAAATGTATTCTACCCCAGAACTTTTCAGAGAGATAGTCGATGTGTTTTTTGAAGGTTAGGCGGCTATCAATGTGTAGGCCCAGATATTTCACTACCGAAACCCACTGGATGTTGTCATCAAAGAGTGTGAGCTGGAAAGGTGGGTCAGGACCCCGCATTTTCTAAATATTATTTCTTGTGATTTATCGACATTCTTTAGCGCTCTCTCCACCTTTAAATAGGCTTATTTACCCACAAATCTTTACAAGATGGTAAAGAGTTCGCTCTATTTTTATTTATTACTTACTTAATTTTGAACCTAAACTTTTTCAAAACCTGACATATATATATATATATATATATTATTAACTGAAAGGAAGAAAAACAAAGTAGATTCTGACATAGTAAAAAATAATAAAATACACGTTGCATTTTTCTTGCAATCGGTTCCAAAAATAACATGCGGAAAATTTAATGCTTATCTTGATAATTTGTAAGACTTATATTACTTGTAACGTATTTTATCTTTATCATCAGAAGAAAATTATTATTGCATTGAATGCATTGCTATTATTTAAGGGACGGTGCGAGTAAAATTAATGGTGAAAGCAAGATAGAAATATGACATACACAGATTTTAAAATTCTGATCAATTTATTTAAAGGTAAGACTATAGTTCCCCTCATGCCTAACTCATATAGTTTTTTGCCTGTATTCCGAAATTCAGTGACAGTAGAACTACCGTCGAGTAATATGAAAGTATCTATATCGGGCATAATTAATTTGCCGAGAACAGTCGATTCTTATGAACTTTAAATTTCTCCATCGTGAAATCACCAAGAGTATAATCAAATATTCAGAAAAGTAATCAAACAGTCGTTTCTTTGAAAACAGCATGATGGAAAAAGTACAAATGAATGAATTTATTTAAGGCTAACAGTCTATAAACAATTTTTATTTATTGACGACACTTTCCGTTTAGTTCTGAAGATTTGTTAATATATACATCTTGATGATACAAGCTTGAATTTCTGAAATAATTTACATAAATATCAAGAACTAATACGAACCCATAAGATCATCGGTTCCCTTCGAATAAAAATGTCCTCGGTTCTGCTGCTAGTTCCGAAAATAAGTTTTCTTGTCCCAGAGATTTGGCGAGGACATAGCTAAAATAAAGAATATAATATTACATTCAAAATGTATCCTATTCGATCCTATATTTTAAGGTATCCGACTACGTTCGGAACCGTGATTTCGGAAAAACGTATAAATGGATAATATTTATGATCTTTAGTGTCACTTAGATTAGAATACATGTATACAATTGTTTTTTTAAGGACATTATCACAAAAAAATTATTTAAATACAATATTTTGGCAAAGAATTAACTTAGAATAACCTTTTTCAGTACAGAGGCTCAACAAGAATTTTTGAAGTGCATAACTTGGAAGTCATTTTATCCATGTTTTACGAAAACAAAAGGGAGAAATTTTAAGAAAATACGCCGATAATTATTTCAAATGGTTGTAACTCTGAAAATAATGTGAATGTTTCAAAAATCATAGTTGAGCCTCTGTACAGAGGTCTGAGCTATATACAGGCAAAATATTAATATAATAGAAGCATTTTTTACAAAAGGAGAACATTTGGTAGAAAGGTTATTCTAGGTTAATTTTTTGCCAAAATAATGTATTTAAATAATTGTTTTTTGTCATAATGTCCTTAAAACAATTTTATACATGTATTCTAATCTAAGTGACATGACATTTCATGAAAATTATACATTTATTCACTTTTTTAAAATCATGGTTCCGAACGTAGTCGGATACCTTAAAGTTAACAAAGTTTGGTTAAAATTCATTCTGTAAAATATAACTTAAGTACTAAAGGATTATTATAAACGCTTATATCATTTCCAGAAAGTAATAGCTTATAATATATTTAATTGTTATAATTTTACACAAGAATATTTTTTTACATCGGCTTCTCACTTATCACTATAAAGCAACTCGCGGGTTATTGGTTAAGGACCTCGTAAATGTATCTTTAGTTAAATGAGAGTTATGACACCTTAGTTATGGTACCCTCTCTCCTAATTTCCACACCACTGGAAGGACGACTACTCTACACGGTTAGTCTTCAGGGGCAATTTAGGTACAGAAAATACTGTCTTGTAAATGTTCATTACTATTCAACTCATCTGAAGAATTTTCTGGAAATATCAACGCGAAATATGTTTATTGGTATTGATTTAATTTCAAATTCACAACAACATTTTGTCATTCGAAAATGCATGGCTTTCCATTGAAATTTTTCAGCTTCAGATAACCCAATCAAAAATACATCTCGCACAGTAGGAAAGGGGGGGAAAAATTTTTTTTCTCAAAAATTGGTGGTTTTTTTGGAAATCATGCGTGTAAAAGAGCGTTTAAAGCATCATGCTACTACTAAACTTGTGTATTCATTGCTTTCGTCGTCGAGTATGAGGGAACCAAACCATTAATATCAAAGAACTTATTATTACACTTTTCATAGTGGTTTTGTTCATTTTATTAAGGCATTCAGTATATCGTTTATATACTCCGTTAGTCTTAGTCGCGAGTGAATTCTATGTTTTCGCTGGATCTTATTCTTTAAAAAAAAATTCGTAAAAGCATTTCTTGCTGGTTTCCATATTCTTTACGTTCTTTTGTATATAGAAATCTGAAACACTTTAGAAATATGTGTCTGGTTCGATGGTAAATAGCTGGTTTCTGAGTAAACAAAATAATTTGCGCATTTATTGTCGAAACGTTCAACAACATTGTCATAGACTAACGACGACATTTTCTTGCCATTGGACATGATGTAGTCATTTTATCAAGGGCGATAATTTCTCCCTCAGTTAAATTATCTGGATAGATTTCAATAGAGGAACCATATTTGCTGTTATATACTTCATCATCCCCGCAGAGACTTTCTTCATCCGAAAATACTGTAAAATGTATGAAAATACTGTATCTATTAAATTACTTCAATATCATATTTCTTTCAGCATAACTGCAATAAGAACCCATTGAAAAAGATAGATTTTAAAGCGTGCTCATGCATTTGGAACTGTAACGGTGATTCACGCACAGGGTATGACATACCGGAAGAGGCGGTATCCCAAAATATATATTTAGACTTCACCTACAAGCTAATGCCCCTCAAAGGATATGACCTTTAAGTCAGCTACACCAGAAACTATTCATTTTCCAAAAAAGTTTTAGATGAAATCTTGAAAAAAGCCCGGGGGTCTTTAGTGGCATCAGCACTCAAATTCTCTACGCGACGGCTACGAGTTCATGACCATAACCACTAAATTACTATATGGATACTGCTTTTCTCTCTCTCTCAAAATGATATAAATTGAAGTAGATTTAAACTTAATCTAAAGGATATGTTTTAATGCCCTCGAGTTGCTTTTTGTCCTAGTCGTCTAAACCAGAGGTCGCCAAAGTGGTGGTCCACGAGAAAATTTTGCTGGTCCCCAGCAAAATGTAGAATATACTTACTCATCACGTTAAGTTATGTTTTAAGGTGTATTAAAGCATAATTAAATTCATATTAATACGTGAAAAGATATAAAACTCTACATCACAAAATAACGTTATTTCATAGAATAACGCCACGGTAAATAAGTCGTACTGACGTGGTAATATGTGGATAATATATCCGTTTGTATATAAAATTCAGGATATTAATTTAAGTATGTATCTAAAAGAAAGCCTCATAGACCTATTGTCCGACGAAACTCTCAAATTTAAATTCCATTTATCCTTATCAAAATCTCAGTTTTGGCATTCCATAAAAAGTGAAGTTTTTTAGTGAACAGACGATGAAAATTCTGATTCAATTCTCCACAACTTATGTATGGAAAAAGGCTTTTCATCTGTCACAGACATCAAAACACGGTACCGGTCTGAGATTGAGAATATAAATGTAGTAACAAATTGGATCCAAATATCCATAATCTTATTTCAAGTAAGCAGGAACAACCATCATACTAGTATATAATGCTAAAAGTTTGATATACTTAAACCATTTTTTAATTGTTTTGTTTTACAGTGTTTGTTTATTTTGTTTATTTTATTACGGTTTATTAATAAAGCTTTCGCAATTTGGTTACAATTAATAGTATATTTTATGAAATAGGAACATTTTATGTGTTCGTAGATCACAATTGTTTTTATAAACATAATTAACACTTAAAAAATCCTATTAGTAGTCCGTGGATTTAAATTATGAATTTTGGCGACCACTGGTCTAAAGCATGCTCGACATGGTAGTTGACTGACAGAGAATTCCATGGTTTATATAAATACTCTTTCTAAGATCAACAACATGTTGTCAAAAGTCTTCCTTCTTTATAGAAGTCCCGCGTAAACAGAAACATCTCTTTGACTTTGCAGAAAATTTTTGTTTCTTTCACAAATTGATGATTTGGAAGGTGTTACTAAGCATAACATTTTTTCAAGAAGAATAGAACTTCTGCACTTGCCAATTCACTCCTAGAAGTTCTGATGTCTTAATTTTCTATTTTTTAATATCAGCCAATAATACATTAATTCATTTCTCTTTTATTCATCACATTTTCCCGAAGGGCAAAATTTTTAGTTTTGGTTATTGTTACTATTTTGCAACGACTTTTCTTCAAGAATTCATGATGTTAGATGAGCAAAAAAAAACAAAAACAATTCAATAGTAACTACATGCACAACAGATATTTTACAAAATGATCTAGGAAAAGTCGTAATAGGTAATGGAGATGCAAATTGAAATGGGTTCAAGAGTTACTAATTCCAAATCCCTTGAATCACAAGTCCATTGATTAAATTAGTTTGAAAATGAGAGGAGGCTCTCGGATTCAGGCACGACAGATAAAATCGACCATGTTAAAGATAAAGAAAAAATGGAAAATCGAAATAAAGAATCACCCACATCAGATTGGCTTTTAAAGCAAACACAATCTTCATTAATTATTAATTAATCAAAATGAAGGTATCATTTTTTTTCATGACAAACTGAGATCACAAATCATTAAGAAAACTCATATCAATGTTTGGAATCTTATATAAATTTTAAATTACATCAAAACGAGTAGTGTAAATCTTTGTTTGGACGGTGACATCTACAAGTAACAATGAACTTCTGCTACCACGTAACAATGAAGCCCACATGTCTTCCACAGGATATAAATCTAAGTTTATTATAATTATTAAAAAATTAGTTTATATAACATAAAATATTACACACAAAAAGGGAAAAATCATTATCAGAGAAAACGAAACTAGGAGAGATATTAATGATTTGCTAATTTTAGAAAGATTTATATACAATACACACGTATACAAATTACAGCTAAAACATTTTTTCAGATACACCTCTTTAATGTTATGCATCTACGATGTGGATATAAATTAAAATTAAACTTTAGAAATGCGGCAAAATGAGCTACTGGTCAGAATGTCTTCAACATTGAACTGAATATATTTGAAATAAAGGGATACGGTATGGTAAAAAATAAAATAGTTCTAAAATATATTAACAGATTGCACTAAATCGATAGAATCAAACCGATATAATTTTTCCTTTCCAATGTCGTACGGCCTTGCCGTGGTGGAATAGTTGTCCACCAATTGTGCAATTACTTTTCCTTGAGAAAACCGGAATAATGCACACTGATTAGTACAGATGATTTATTGTGTAACACTTGCCAAAGCAGTTATAACTCGATTAAAATTACCACTTGTAGCGAAATCCTCTTTCATTATTCTGTATACGCAATTCTGTCTATTGATACACATTAGATATTTTTTCTTATGCCATATCAATTTTTTCCCTTTGAAAAACATACAATTAAAATTTGAAGCCGTTCTGACCTACGCTTCTTTTCTGGTGCTTTGAAGGTTGAACTTTAATGATAATTATCTTGCATATTACATGGTGTATCAGTGTAATATTTACAAACTTCCAGAACAGATAGAGTACACCTAGACGATGATGAATCACATTGAAACGCATTCTCGAAAGCGCTTTCTTGGTACAATAGTGACAAAACACATGGAATACCGTACAATTATTAAAGAAGAAAGCATGTTTATTGTTCATTGTACAGCAAAAATGCTGGGAAATATTTGGTTGTGTACGCGATAGATGGCGCTACGTAAGCTGACGCATCAGAAGATGTTTCCAACTCACACGCTGTTTTAGCTACCACACACACTGTGAAGCTTCATTTTACCTTTGCTAAAGTGATAGTAGCGTGGAACATTACACGGATGTTGAGCTCGTCGAAATGCATCTTCCATATGTGGCCGCTGATTGAAACTGACGAGTCAAACAGTGGTTGTCCGCTCAAATTTAACTTATTAAGCATGTTCCCTGGCACGTCATCTTTGCACGCCAGCACCAGACATTGTCCGACAACGGATAATTTATGGTAAACACACAGGAAAAGGAGCGAAAAGTAAAAATACCAAACAACGAGGAGACTGGTGGATCTAGTATGGAACAATCTTGGTGTAACCATGCCAGTTATCGCCAGCCATGACAATATTGTTTTTGCCGTGTGTTTTTTATATCCTGGGATACATATGGACTACAAGTGGAAGAACAGAGACACACAATGCAAACAGAAGAATATAGACTTTTATTACAGATGATGATCCCAGCATATAACAAAAAGGGGTGAGCAGCTTTCCATTCGAGACGAGCATCATTTACAGACGAAAGTCTGACTTCTTTTCCCGAAGAAAATACAGCCAGGCATCACTCGGGATTCGAACCCGAACCCACTCGGTTACAAGCCGAAGGTTATATCCACCATACTGGCAGGACGGCAGTCATGAAGATATTCCCCGTGTAACACTTCAGCAGATCCTGCATATTAATGAAGTCTACTAAAATTATCTACTATATAGTTATTATTTAAAAAAAATATTTTGCTGTATAAGTATTATAAACTTGTTTGTCCTCTTATTTATGTGAAGTCTTTCTTGTCTTCTGTGTGTCATTGGTACCGCTCGAGAAAAGAATTTCCGAACATGCATTGCTATGTGAGAGAGAGATTTCCCATTGTCTTTTTTTATTCTATCTATCCCGGAATTTTGTAACTCTCTGCTGTGCTATATATAATACACCCTGTATAATCAATTGTTACTTATTAAATGCAAAATAACCTACCATGTAGCGTTAAGAAGGATGGCCTTGACATCTTCTATTTTTACAATGCCGGGCAAAATGGGTGGATGATAGCAAGCCAATATTTCTTCTTTAGACATAAGCGGAAAGCGTATATTCGAGAATAGCTCGGCAATAAATTCCTCACGCTCGACATATCTGTGATTAATCCATTTCAAAGCCGCTAGGAACACAATCACTTCACTACAAAAATGTTAGAAGTCATTACTTTTTTTTTACATTACACTGATAAATTCTAGTGTTTTAAAAATATTTAAAGAATAAAAATACCAAACTAAAGAAACACTAATCTACAGATGACTTTTACATACACAATGCTTCAACATAATACAATAAATTTTAACTTTCCTAAATAAGCAATTTAAGAAAAGACTCTGCATAACTTACGGCAAAAAAAGTTGCTCAATTAACATTTTAATACAGATCTATAAAATTTATGGTTTCATTTTGAATATGAAATAAATTATGAGAAATAACTTCTTATTTAAATTATCTTTAAAGAATAAACACATAATAGTTTTGCTCTGTAAATAATATTGGGAGACTAAACACGTACAAATAAGTATGATTAATGCAAAGGACAGTTTCGATAAGAAAAAGTACATGAATCTCAAAAATCATCTATATCAGTCTTTTTCAAAGTATGATTGATTTTTGTTCGCAAATATTGATTTGCGACCAAAAATTCAATCCTACTTTTCTTTGCACCCCTCCCCCTCCATACAATATAACAATGTATGGAATTCAATAATGCTATGCTATACTTCAATAATTCAATTATTGCTTTGATTCTTAGCCTACGATACGACTTTAACCTCTTAAGTGCCACCTGGGTATATAAACATCTTGCTTTGCTAAAGCGTTAATTGTCCCTGACGTATTTATACATCTTTCTGAATATATGCACCACTAACCATAAAATTAATTTAAAAGCTTTGGAATGCAATAATCTGAACTTGACAGCCTTTTTCGAAGACAGTGTTTGCCCCAATACATCACATAATCTCGCATTCATATTAAACGGGGGCATTGGGGTGCGAAGCGAATAATTTTTAATCTGTATTTGAGGGACTACTAGTTTCTCTACTTTTATAAACTTTCCCTTTCCTTCACAAAATCAGCACTTCTAATACTCTTTTTCAAAATTTCTTCCACCCCCCTCTTCCTCCTCCGCTTAGCCCGGCGTTGCTCGGGCTTTTATACCGAGTGTATGACTTAAAATTCTTTGTTTCGACATGTTTTCGCTTCTTTTCTTTGTCAGACAGGTTTATTTCCCCCTCGGTGTTGCATGAACATTTTTAAATGCATAACATATTGTCATGGAAATTTCCCTCTTCCTCTCACTATCAGAACTCTCGAGTAAGTGAACAGTGGAACTTCAATATTCACTCACTCAATTTGCAACTTTTTAGGGCCCCGAAACAAAATTGTACCTTTTAAAAATAGTTCTATGTTGAAAATAGTAGAATTTTTTTATAATTACAAAATTTCTCATCTGTATTAAATGTTGAATTAAAATTCTGAGAATTCATACAATTATTTTTATAAATGAACAAGTTATAAAAACTTTGAATTAGATAAATAGTTATTGATTCTTTAAAATTTGATTATATATTTTTTTAAGAATTCGTAAAAAAAAAAAAGTTTTTGACATTTTATTTTTTAAATAAAAAACTCTAAAAGATCAAAGAATGAGTTTTTTAAAAATCATTTTCATATAAACACATCGATATTGATTCATTTTAGAAAAAATCTTAAAATATGTAAAGTATCGTTGTTTTGTAAAAAAATTAAAAAATACTGTATCGTAACGAAATGAATTATTATCTTCTCTGATCTGTTATCATTTTATTGATGAAATTTTGTATTCTAACTATGTTATGTGTATTGCCAAATATTCAAAAAGTATAATTTGTATAACCTGTACCTACGAATCGAAATAAAAGCTAATTTGCTTAGCACCTTTCTAGACTTAATTATTTCTTTATACGTGTTATCGAATTTAAATGTATCCTTGGGTTAAGATAATTTTAAAACATAAACATGATTAAAACACACGGTTAAAGTCTAATTTAAATGTATTCTTCACAAAAGTTCATCTAAACAATTTAACAAAAGAAATTTAAATGAGTCCATTTAATAAAAATTATATACACGAAAATAAGATAGATATTTCAAGGCAAAACTATTTAAAAATTTGTATAAATAGTGCAATCGAAACGCGCACAGAACAAGTCTTATAATTCCACTCGAAAAACACATTCCATATAATTATAGTATAATATGTTTAAATATTGAAAATAAAATAATTTTTAAAAGGTTTTATTATGGCGAAACCAGCGTTGAAAACGTTATTTATCAATTAAAAAAAAACTTTGCAGTGATTTATTAGAAAAAATGCATTATATAAAAACTATTGTTTCTACAGCAGTGATTCTCAAACTTTCAATATTTGCGACCCAATTTTCATAATCATAATTTTCATCGCGCCCCCCTTCATACAATAACAATGTATATATTTTCAAAATAACGAACGAAAAGCTACTTGCAAAAGCTACAATATGACTTTAATTATAAACCGAACAAATTATCAAGAGAAGTATAAAATTTTATTTATAATTTTGTATAGAACAAGCCAATGAAGGTCACTATTAATTATTATAATCTTGATCTTAAATTAGTATTGATAAATTAATTATCAAAAACGGTATGCAGTGCAGATGCATTTATAAGTATATTATATCAATGTAAATGTGAATTTTACTTTTTTATTATGTCAGAATGTTTTCGTTTTGCTTCCTTTCAGTAAATTTGCAATTTTTTAAATCTTTTATTTTGGACTTTTTGATATGCTCGCCCCCCCTTGTAAGGTTATCACGCCCCCCAAGGGGAGCGCGACCCACAGTTTGAGAAACGCTGTTCTACAGATTATTAAAAGACCGATGCCACATATGTGATCAAAGAAACCGTAGTTCATAGCAGTCCGAATTAACGAACTGAGAAGAAACGAGTAGAGAAACTGGTTTCTTCTCAGGCGGTAATTGACTTCACTCAGCGAAGTGAAAATGCATGCGTTTTATGCAGCTGCCATCATTTTCCACTATCCGTTCTCGAATCCTGCAATTATTTTAACCTCTGTTTTCAAATCTTTGAACCTGTTTTCGAATCTCGGAAACACATACTACTAATGCCTTCAAACTTCATATATCGTTTGCAAACAACAGTAATTTTTAAACAAAAAAATGTAACAAAAATTATGCTTAAGTATTTCTCGCAAAAAGGAAGACAATTTTTCAAAAACCCGTAATTTTTAAGTAATTTTTTTCAATCTTTGTGCAGATTACGGATAATATTGTTCTACACACGAAAAAAAGTTTCGAGAGATTATTTTTATAAATAAAGAAGTTATTAAGTATTTAAATAAAATTGTGAGTATTTTTTTGAAAAATCGTAAAAAAAAAAGTTTTGACGTTTTATTTTTTAAATGGCTGATTCTAAAAGAAAAAGACTTGATCTTTTTCAGTGTAGAATATAATTTAAGTAACAAAAAAGAAAATGGAAAACTAGAAAGAAAATGGAAACGCAATGATTTAGAAATCATTTTCATAAAAACGTAACGATTTTGACTCGTTTTAGAGAAAATCGTAAAAAAATAGAAAATATCATTATTTTATAAAATAAATTATACCGTATTGTGGCGAAGTAAATGATGTTTCCGATTCTGTAATTATTTTTTTGTCTAAGTCTCATAAAAAAAATTAGATCGTGTTTTAAAAAAGTCGGGGATAAAAAAAATAATAAAAAAATTCGAAAAATTTGAACTTCACCGCTGGGCGGGAAGAAATGACTACAGGGATAAAATAACTATGCATTTTGTGGTTTTAGTTAATTGCAACATCAGAATATAAATGGTCAAAACGAATTCCTCAGACGATTCTCAAACTTTTGGTACCTTCGGCGAATTTTTGCGTCTTGCCGTTCTTGAGAAGATAGATACACCTAGTCGCATATAGATAGATATATACATTTGTTTACCTTCGAATTTTAATAGTTGTAGGTTTAAAAAGCTTACAAATTATAAAGGTAAGCGTTAATTTTTGCTTAAAATTTTATATATGAGAAGGCCATTGGTGTCACTGGTAATTAATAAACTTGTTCTTAACTTAGTATTGTTTAACTAATTATAAAATACATTTCACAGTACTGATTTGCTTGTAAATCAACTATATTAGTGTAAATGTATTATTTTTTATATGGGAGAATATATTTTGTTTCTTTACTTTTAGTAGATTAATACTTTTTAAAAAATTATATTTTGTTTTCGACTTTTCAATATGCTTGCGCTCCCTCATATGGGCCCCCTAGGGAGGTTCACCCCCTCGGGTTGAGAAACATGTAATAAGAATTAATTACCATAGCGGATTCAGAGAGAGATAAAGAGGGTTTTACTAACGTTTCACTCTCAAGCTGCACTAGAGCTATTGGTGTTGGGCCTCGAAAACTTAAACCATGATCAAGTGACGAGGATGACATCTAACCCAGCACCCTTCTCTCTAACTTCCCACACCATAACAAAAAAGAACATTTTAGCAACAGATTTAACGGGCATCGGCTTCCGCTACATGGCGGAACTTAAATGCCACTAGCCTTGAAATCCTGATATGCCAACCACAAGACCTTGATCAGTAGGCTACCGCCGCCACTAGAACGGCGTCCAGAGAAAACCAGTTCAGATTTTAAAAAAATAAATAATAGTAATGAAGCTGTTAAGGCGGGGGAGGGCAGACTTTTCAATGGTACGGGCTGTTTCTAGCATTTTCAAGGTATTACGGTCCACCTTGTGGTATAAACGTGGTGAGCATGAAAAAAATGTCTACATTTTTTTTTTTAAACTTGATAAATACGGAATATGTGCTTACCTACATAACTACCAAAAAAAAAAACTCTTACAATTTTAAAACCACATTTAAGGTATCCGATTACGTTCAAAGAGAACCATGATTTTAAAAAAGCGCATAAATGTACAATTTTCATGATATTTAGTGTCACTTAGATTAGAATACATGTATAAAATTGTTTTAAGGACATATGACAAAAAATATTTAAATACAATATTTTGGCAAAAAATTAACTTAGAATAACCTTTTTTCCAAATGTTCTCCTTTTGTAAAAAATGCTTTTATTGTATTAATATTTTACATGTATACAGCTCAGACCTCTGTACAGAGGCTCAACTAGAATTTTTGAAATACATAACTCGGAAGTCGGTTTATCCATGTTTTACGAAAACAGAAGGGAGAAATTATAAGAAAATACGCCGAAAATTATTTCAAATGGTTGTAACTCTGAAAATAATATTAATTTTTCAAACATCAAAGTTGAGCCTCTGTACAAGAGGTCTGAGCTAAATACAGGGAAGATATTAATACAATAGAAGCATTTTTTTATAAAAGGAGAACATTTGGAAGAAAAGGTTATTCTAAGTTAATTTTTAGTCAAAATATTGTATTTAAATATCTTTTTTTTGTCAAAATGTCCTTAAAACAATTTTATACATGTATTCTCATCTAAGTGACACTAAATATCAAGAAAATTATCCATTTATGTGCGTCTTTAAAATCACGGTTCCGAGCGTAGTCGGTTACCTTAAAGTAAGACGCATGATACAAACACAATAATAATAGTTACTGATTACTACTTTTACTATAATAACACAAAATTTTAGATTTGAGTATTTGAAAAATAATAAGCGAATACCTTGGACGTTTTCAATGCATTGTGCAGCGAATGTACGTAAACCGATGAATCTGTAACCGTTCATTGTATACTGTTGCAACTGAAATACAAGCGCCAACTCTTTCGGCGTCTGTTTAAGTCATAAGTGTCTCGCCCACCCATGCGCCTCGCGCGCGTGGCGAAAGGTGAAAAAAGATTCAGGAGTACGATAAGATGGCGGAGTAAGTTACGGAAGCAATGTTATGCTGCATTTTTCTTTTTGAATGTATATATGTATAAAGTTGTGATGTGTGTCATTAAAACTAATTTGAAAGCCTATTCAACAGCTTTTTTCTTCTAAGTCCTGGACCTATGGTGGTTAAGTTACACCACAATACTTGGCATGTTCGCTTCTGGTTGCCCCACCATCGCGAGACGTAACGTCACCACAAGAATCCAATCTTGTGGAAACATGGGGTAATGTTTCAGTAGCCAACCCCGTGTTATCGCTAGAAGAGCTGATCAATGTTTTATTTTTTTTTTCCTTTTGTTCGATGTCTGTTTCTACGGCTGTCACCACGGTGATCGCTTTTTTCCCCTTTTGTGGCAGAGAATCTTTTAAACGCCATCGTGCACTTCCAATAATGGTACATGTTTGGTCTACACATGGATTGTGTACACATGTTTGGTCTACACATGGATTGTGTACACATGTTTGGTCGCATGTGGATTGTGAAAAGCCGATTCTCCTGTCTAACTGTCGTCGGTGTTTCCACAAATACGTTTCTTTTAGTATGAGCGCCTCTTAAATATTAATGAAGACGGTCACTTCAAATTGTCTCAACTGTGCAACGGTCGATCGCGATCGACTTAAGTCCCACCCTGGTGTTAAGGTATCCGAACACGATCGAAGTACTTCTTTAAAAAAAAATAGCGTATTGAAACCTTACAAATGCTTTTTTTAATCTATACCAAAAAATACTAATAATTAACTAACAATACTTCAAACAAGTAATATAAAACAAAATCAATTCAATTCCTACTTAAGTGAAGAAAGAAAAATTTTATTTTAGTTAATTTTTATTAAATAATTTCAATTAATAAAAATATGTTTATACATATGAAAGAATCACAATATTAAGTGGCAAAACAGAAAACGATTTTCCTTGCAATTTTCCACTTAACTTTTTATAGTGTGTTGGAATATCATTTTTCCTTGTTACTATTTATTCATTAATTAAACTTAATTGTTCCAGTAAAATAGTATAGTGAAAAATAATCACGTTATCAGAAATCAGGACAACTCACGTGGGATTCGAACTTACGACCTTTGGATTAGAAGTTTAACGCGCTATCCATTGCGCTACGGGGACCAAACGTGCGGTTTTCCTTTTTATATATGGTGCTGCGTAATATTATTTTTGTTAATTTGTTTATTAATTAGTATAAATTAAAGAATTAATATTTTAAAAAACGTATTAACATCAAATGTTATCCACTTCAATTTAAAAAAAAAATGTATTTGTACTTGAGTGGATGAAAAAAGTATTTTATTAATGATTGAAAATTTTGACGATATATATATAGGGAGAATGTGAACTAATATAGGAGGAATTGAAAAAAAGTATCTAAATCTTACAAAAATCACAATTATTAATAAACTTTGGCAATATTTTTGAAAATCTTCAAAGCAATTAAATTTGAGAAAAAACCCATTCACTCTTATATTAATAAAAGTATTACTAAAAAAATGGGTAGATGTCTTATTCTAGAAAATGTATTGTTTTATTAGAATTTGAAAATTTTATAGCTGATTGAGTTAGCAAAAGAAATGTGTGACTTTCATTATGATACCATTATTTAAATGACAGACCATATCTCAAAAAAATATTCAAACAATAAGAAATATTTCCGCACATTCTCTGGAAAATAACGTAAATATCAGGTTCAATAAGTTTTACAGAAGTACATTTCTAACATTTTGAGTTATCAGATTCTCCATGATAGATTTCGAACAATTTATATGACCACTTCTGGTAGATCAGAGATTTACTTCCATTTTTTCTTATTTTATAAAATCGATTTTAAATTAGACTCAATGTAGCGAAGAAACAAAACAAAGGATTTTTGTAAAGCTAAAAAAGTTAGCTCTATTCAATAAAATAAAAACAAGATTATCTTTTTTTACCGAATTGAGTCATTTTCAACGTGTTCATATACCTTAAATGTGCCTGATGTTTCTTTCACAATTCCTACTATTAGTTCACTCTCCTATATTTATATATCTTGTTCAAATTTTCAATCATTAATAAAATAATTCTATTTATCCATTCAAGTTGAAATATTTTTTTTTTCAATTTTTTAGTGGATGAAACTTAATGTTAATACAGTTTTTTCAAATATCAATTCATTAATTAAATTTTATTTTTTAATTTTACATTTAATATGTGTTATTTCTGTCGTAGTTACAACTAGCTGCAACAGATAGCGCTGGTGTGCGTTTTTCTAACGAAGTAAGAATGACGTTATTTTTTTATGTATATATATATATATATATATATATATATATATATATATATCTTGTTTTCCTTTGAACTGCTAAGCAGGTGTTCTCTCATCGCAGTAAATGCTAAAAAAAATATTAAAATTCCTGTTTTTCGTTGACAAAAATTACATAAAAATTTTACCATCGAAAAGCTGAAATATTTAAACTTCATTCGACCTTTGGAAGTACTTAACATAAAAATTAGTTTATTTTTTATTACATTTGTTTTTTCATCTAAAATCACAGGAACAAGTTTTTTCCGCATAGGTAGGCTTTGAAATTCGAGTCCCCCCTATTTTACATGCTTCATTATTCAATAGTTCAATCTTTCTCTACATATATGCCTTGTTCAAATATTCAATTGTTAATAAAATACTTTCTATTCATCCATTCAAGTTCAAATACATTTTTTTAAACTTGTAGTGGATTACAATTGATGTTAATATAATTTCTTCAACTCTAAATTCTCATTAATTATGAAAAAAATTAAAAAAAATAGTAAGAAACAAATAATAGTACATCACCATATATATATATATATGTATGTAGAAAGGAAAATCGTTCGTAGTGTCTCTGTAGCACATTCGATAGCGCGTTGGACTCCTAATCCAAATATCATGATTTTGGAATCCCTCCTGGGTTCTAATTTTTGAAAAAGATGATTACCTTTTACTATACCATTTTATTTGAATAATCAAATTTAATTAATGAATACATAGTAACAAACCATTGGCCTTTGCCATATATAGAAAGAAAACGGAAAACTAAACAAAAAATCTCTTTCAATTTTTTCATATGTATATATATATTTATATTAATTGTAACTATTTAAAAAATTTAACAAAAAAAAATTTCTTTATTGACCTAAGTAGGAACTGACTTAATTTCGTTTTTTATATTATTTGTTTTAAAATAAAGTTCTCTAATGATATATGTATTCTAACTGAATTTCTTTCTTTGCAATTCTTACTGAAAAGACTTTTGCGTTTAGTAATTCAATTTACAAGCAAAAAAGAATAAAATGCTTAGAAAAGAATTGAATCAGAAAAAAATATTTAACCCTATATTCTTATTGTTTAACAGTAAGAATATAAATAAATTAAATTTGTTAACAAAAAGTACATAAAGTAGTATTGGATTTTCACAATTTGCTTTTTAATTTTAATATAAATAGCAAAACATTTCTAAAAATGATGTCTATAATCAAATGAAGGGACAAAATACTGAGTAAATTTTAATTGCAGTAGAAAAAATATTAAAACGAATATTAGGTCTGAAAAAAATTAGAAACATCTAAATATATTTTTACACATTAATAACATCCGTAATTATTTATAAAGATTAAAATCTAACATTCCTATTTTTTTAATGAAAATTCTTAGAACCCTTTTTTAGGAAGACTTTCATTAAAATGTATCCTTCTAAACTGAGTTAACATTCATTTTAAAAGAAACTTTTAAGCAGCATTTTTATAGTAGCACAACTATCCTCTTTACCTAGAATAGAATATATTTCTCGAGAACCTTTACAAACACTTACCTTCTTAGGATTTCTAAAAGTGTTCGACTTAGAATTCAGAAACAAGTTAAGAAAAAAAAAATTTAAATTATTCAAAGAGAAAATTTAATTTATTTCGAACTCGTGCTACGGAATACCATTCTGCTCAGAAAAGTCAAAACTCAAATTTTTTTTTCCCCGTAGTTGTTCTTTTCACGAATTGGAACGTGATTTAATACTTACAAAAGCTTTTTCCAGTTTACGCCAAGTCAAATAAAATGTAGAATAGTTTTTTTTTAAAAAGAAATTCAAAGGTTCGGGAAGTCAACAGCATAACGTAACTGAAATCAGTGATTCAATTTATATAAACTTCGTAAATAAAATACAGTATAGAATTACAAGGTTTCCAGATAATTTTGAAGGAATTTTTTTTTTTACTGTCACTCTGCTTTAAAAAAAAAACTGTCATTACATAAAAAACTTTTATTCAAAAGGTGCAAATGTATGTTTACAAACAATGATAAAAATGCTGCATGATGCTCGAATCTTACTTTTCAAAGGATTCTTTTGTTATATAAGTTCAGTTATCTTTCCAATTCTATTTCAAACATAAAGCCAGCATTTCTACAATTTCTTTTTCAATTAAACTCTTGAACGAAAGATTTATTCTATCATTTAAGAGTTTAATTGAATAACTCTCGACATACGTCATCATTCTGATCTGTGACCCAATGACAAAGATGACATTTGAGATGACACACCTTGTACATCAGTGTTTTCAAAAGTGGTCCCTAAGGCCCTCCGGGTATCCCTGATATTATTCAGGGGGTCCAAAGAAAATTAAAATTGATTTGAATGTCCCTGAACAACGTCAGGGGGTCGGGTCAAGGTTTAATCTATACATATAAATAAAAATGAAGTGTCTGTTTGTAATAAGAAATTAACAGCTTTTTACTAAATGCATTTAAAAGTAAATAAGGTACTTATATGAAAAAATCAATTTTTAAAATTTTTGTCTGTCTGTGTATCTGTTTGTTACGGCTAATCTCTGAAACGGCTGGACCAATTTTGACGAAACTTTCCCTGGCAGATAGCTAATGTTGTAAGGAATAACTTAAGGGTACTTTATTATAGAAGAAAAATTAGGGGTTCCCAAAAATAAATTTAAAACCAATGGGGAAATGGCGAAAAAATCCGTTTCAAATAGGGATCATTATTTCAATGGATAGTGTCAAAGATCATGCATTCCTTCACCCTTGCTTGGGCGGCTTCGTTTCAACCAACCCAGTCCTCACCCCATCTACTGTGTCCCAAAATCCCGTCCTTTCCCCCCCGCTTGCAGATTCGTTTCCCCCAACTTTTTTTTAGACCTTTTTTTGAACTGTTTTGTATATAGAAAAATAGTTCGGAAAATTTTAAATTTTTGAAAAGAGATATTGTTCATTAAATTTAATATTGTATATAGAGATTTAATAAACGTATTTAAAATTACGGGGTTTAAAAATTTTTTAAAAAAACTTTTTCAACTGTTACATCACGCAAAATTAAGCAAACTGGTTTTATTTGCTGGGTTTAAAAAACTTCTTTTGTTTTAATTTACAATTCCCGTAAAATTAACCCATTAAAATCTCCTTTATTCTTCAGTCTGTATTGTTTAATTTTTCAATTCACCCGTGTGAAGAACGGTTATCCAGCTAGTATAAAATAAAATTTTTGGTCCATTTTTATTTTTATGGAAATTTAAATAAATAACAACACTTCACTTGGATATTCCCGACTGGGTGAAAACCCTTTTGCGCGTGGACTAACTCAGATCCCAAAAACAGATGAAACTATACTAATACAGAAGCATCTTATTGAAATATCCAGAAATTAGGGACTTAAACCAATATTTGATTAAGAATACAACAATTTCTGTTCACAAAAACAGATTTTGATTTTATATCCTGCATTTTGAGTTATTTTACATAACTGTTAACTACTTTCCCATCCTCCAATTTGGCGGAACAAGGATTTAGTGCCGTAAAATATCCTCATCAAAAAAGAAAAAAAAAGAAAAATTAGAGTTTGTGGCGATTTGCGGTTGCTACTCACAAATACTGAGACGGACATATAAGTACAAAAATAACAATTTTTTTTTAAATGTTATAATTTTAATAAATAATTCTTGAGTAAAAAGTTTTTTTTTTTTTTTAATTTGTTATTTTTTATACTATGCATATATGTAGCTTTTTCACTTGGGGGTCCTTGGGAACCCTTTACGGATCTATGGACAAATTTTAATTGTGAAAAGGAGTCAATGGGTTTGAACAAATTTAGGAACCACTATTCTACATCAGGCCAACTTGGGAGCTTTATACTTCGACATACTTAATGTGCTGAGGTACTTTAGTTGCTCCATAATTCAACAGAAAAAAATGCCAATCCCAATGCGTGACCAGAACCATTCGCCTGCTGCGACCCCTAGAACTCTACAGAAACAACGTTCTATACCTCGAAACTTTCGAATAGAAATTTATAAAATTTAAATTTATGCTTTAATGATGAGAAATTCAATACGAATGTTTAAAAATGGTGTCTAAAATTTGGAAATTAGTTGATTAAAAATTAAGACTACACACTACCCTAGAAATTTCAAAAATAAATTTTTGCAATTTTTGTGGCCCATATGATTGGGAAGCTTGCTACCAAATTTCAGATCTGATAAAAAATTAGTTTTTTAAATATTTGAAGTCTTCTGAAATTAGGTTTTAGTTTCAGTTTCATTTTGCAGCATTTTTCCACTCTTAAATTGAATTAAGTGAAAATACTTTTGAGCACAATCAACTTTTTCAGTGTGTAATGATTATTAATTTCAATTTTCATTTCTAAATTGATTTCTGCTTGTCTGTGTTTTGAGCATTTTGAGTTCTCACATTTACTTAATTAAATATTGATTTCAAGACCAATATTTGTTTTAAAAAATAGTTTATATAACTTAGGAGCTTTGCCAATAAATGTTTCCTGTTAAGAAAATGACAAAGCCAAAATAATATCAAGTTGCTATGAGAAATAATATTTCAAAGGGATGGAATATTACTGAAAATGATGTATCTAAAAATCAGCCCTCAGATGATATTGCAATTAGACTTCCTAATATAATTATTCTGAATTCAAGTATTGCAGATAAGACTGAATATTTTCATGATGTACCAAACTGCATTATAGTAAACATATTGTAGTACTATATTTTAGTATTTTAAAGCCACGTAGCAAAGATTCAAATTTACTAAGTTTGCTTAATTTATAACTGAAAAGAATTAAATTTTCTATACAAAACTGGAACTTATTTGCTTAAGTTAGTATATTTATTATTTATACATAAATGCTTTGTGTTTCGAAGGTTTTATGAAAATATTTGCTTAACATTACGCCGAATAACTTGCCTTAACAAATGCTATCAGTATTGTGCAAAATTATGTTTCGAATTAAATTAAATCTTTGTAGTCATATTTAATTAAAATAATGTTTTAATGTAGAATAAACATTATGGAAAACTACATATTAAAAATTAGAATTTTATGGGCATTATAAGTAATTGTGTTATGCCTTTACAAACATTAAATGCGTTTTTCTCAGATTTTTAATTTTGAAGATATAAGTATTTTCTAATCTCTAAGGCTTTTATTTCTGTTCAAGATAGAGGATTAAAATTTTTTGTATATACTCCCAACCTTATTTTTTTAAAAAAGTTAGTATGGATTTAGGTCTGAGATCTCTAGTTACTTTTAAAAATGTTTAAGTTGATATTTTCATCCACGTTTAGCTAGAAAATACGGTAATTTTTAAAAAATTCAAAGGGAACAGATTTAAAATTCATACAAACTTTTATTTTTTAATCAAGAACGTAAACCCGAAAATAGCAAAAAAATTTTAAAAAAATACTTTTTTAATAAAAGAATTTGAAAAAACTATCAACAATTCTTATACTTATTTTTTTAATTGTAAAATAATGGCTGGTCAAACTGTTTTTTTTTTTACTTTTTAGAATCAACTTAATAATAAAATCTGAATATAAGGTATAAATTATTTTTACTGTTTCTGCCCCAAAAAAATTTCTTTGAAAAATGGTACTGTCCTTTTTTTTTTTTAATTAAGTTCACTAATTAATTCATTATCATTATATTAATTAAGTTTTAATTAGCCATGAAAATCACATTAAAATTGTCTATTGAAAAAAAAATAAAAAATTTAAAAGTTCCCTTTGTTTTTATTTTTATTTGGGAAAAAAATAAAAGAATTGCATCAAATAAAAAAATTTCATATTTTTTCTCTCCATTTGGAAAAATGCTCTCCGTGATGCTGAAATAAATATATTCGCTACCCAACAATCCACCGTTCAAGATAACTCGTCAAATTGGCAAAACTCGATTTAAAATGTGTCAAAGTAACGTTGCCAGCCATGCGTTTCATAAAAATATCAATATGTGGTTGTGAAGTTCATTAACTTCCCTGAGCGAATTTTGTGGAACAAGTAATAAAAAAAAATATTTTTTTAAGTCAATTTCCCTCGTAACAACGAAAACATTTTATTTTATCTTTTTTTTATTAAATAGTTACAATTAATATAAATATTATATACATGGGACAGAATCACAACTTTTAAAAGGTATTTTTTTTTAAATTATCTTTAAAAATATATATCGTCCTTTTTTTTCAGTCCAACTGTCTTTCCCCGTGAAAAAAAAACCTTTTCAAATTTTTTTAACAAGTCGCCAACTGGCTGTATTTGTAATTCTTAAAAAAATTATTTTTAATCAATTAATTTTTATTAATTATAATTAAATTATTGTATTGTTTTCCAAAATGATCCTGTATATAAAATTTCAGCTCAACTGAGTGCTTTAAAATTAATCTTATTAACGACTGAATATTTCACCAAGATAAATAAATATAAATATATAAATAAATATATAGACAGTGCGAGCTAATGTAGAATTGAAAAAAACAAATAAAAGGGCTGCATAAATGATATAATTCACGTTTTTCAATCAGAAAGGATGAACAATTACAAATTTTGTACAATGGGGGGGGGGTAACCTTCTAGTTTCAAATGCCAACCAGTTATAATAAAATATTTGGGATACAGTTACTGTTTATACCAGTCTTTGAATCCGGATTAAGATTCAAGTCGCAGTACATTTTAACAACACTATCACTTAAGAGTTCATTTATTACTCTGTGCCCTTCGAATCTCACATTCTTAGTAATCCTTAAAAAATGGACTTTTAAGCCCCTCTTTCCTGTCCGATGAGGAATTCAAGTACTACTAAAAGACAAAACAATAAAGTCAGCAGAGGACAACAATAATACTTGTTCCGGCTCACTTTTATTGAAACAATCGTTGAATGTTACGTCAACGTTTTATTTTGTATTATTCTAGTTTTTCTACAGTTTGTGTAATGCTTGTGATGTTCATAAAAATAATAATAGGGCTAACTACATAGAACTAGACACAGTATTGTAAACTACACACAAGTTAGTTTTGTGAAGATTATAATTTGCATGACCTTATTGTCTACCCATCTGACGGAGGGGTCATTGATTGTGTTGTGAAATATTTATGCCTAAAAAATCTAACTACTTAATTTAAAGAAGAAATTAGAGTGTGAGTAAGATGCCCATGTAAATACTGTAAAGGATGTACTTTGGCAAAATACATCCTTCATTGTGCTTTTTCAGTGCATTTTTAAAGTTAATGCATACTTACGGAGCTGTAATGAAACTGAAATAACAGCATCCAAGAATGTATTCTAATAACATTTGGAAATAAGTGAGCGTTTATTAAAGTCTCACTATAAGGCAACATGAAGGGTCAAAAGTTCATAAATTGGAACCACCATAAAGTGACAACATCGTAGCTGGTTCTCTAATCTCTTAACTTCTTTAGCACGCAAGATGGGAAGCTTTCAGCCACTGCAGATTTAATGTGCATCGGCTTCTCTACAAGGTGGGTTTTCAGTCGAACTAGGGCTTGAACTCATGACACTCCGGCCACAAGTCCATGAACATGGCTATTAGTATCTTAGTTCACAACCAGTAGATTTGGAATCAAACACATTTGGGAAAAATTTTGTGGAATTTTTATTTTTTTGAAAAGACGGTGTATTTGTTGTACAAAAAGAAACATTATCAGAGCACAGAATACCAATCATAGAAAAAAATTAATTCTAGAGTAATTTATGAAATTTCAATATGGTGCAAAACTGACACGGGGAAAAAAATCTGAACATGAACTGAGCAACACCTTCTTTTTCATCCTTTTGTATGGTTTTAAACAGTATCACACAAAATTAGAAACTGTATGACATTCGGCCAGTCTTTCCTTAGCCTTGATTCTCTAAATGTGTTTTTATCTATCCGGGTTTCGGTTTTCGCCCATTTCAAATTTATTGTAAACCTATTATTCGGATCTATTTCAAATGGTAAGACTAACAAATTTGAGGAATTGATTTTTGGCATTTAGCGTTCTTATTAGAAGAGGAAAAACGTTTTATCTTAAAAATAATTCATTGTAACTTCACAAATATTCAATCATCAAAATTAATACGTGCGAAATAGTTTAACTTAACTGCACTTTATCAAATACATATTATAATAAAGGTTGTTTTTATATTTTATTTGCTAATTTTTATGTATCACGTTTTCTTTCACATGATGACGTTCTCAAATCAAATGTTGTCGTAGTGCAGTGGAGGTTTAAAATTAAAAAAATTAAAAAGGATTGAGTGTTGGAATTTTCCCCTGAAACGTTCAGCTACACGAGGGCTTTTAGCGACGGATCTGAAAAAAAAGTCAGTTTGACCAGCCATTATTTTATACAATTATAAAAAAAAAATCAACAATTTAAGTTTTTTCTAACTTTTATACAATGCTCAATTTTTAATATTTTTTACTCATTTAAAGTGATTTATGCTTCTTAGACTATTGCAAACAAAAGTTAGTGTGCATTTGAAAATATGCTTTATTGTGGATTTTTAATAATTATTTTCTTAGCTAAACCTGAAAAAACACAAACATTTTTAAAATATTAATTTTAGCATTTAAAAAAAAAAACAGATCCCAGAACTAAATCTATACTACCCTTTATATAGTGCAAAAAAGTTTAGTTTTTTAAAAAAATTTTTCAAGCCCCTTTTATCTAAAACCCAGAAAAAAAACCCCCTTGTGAATTTGGGAAAACACCTACTTTTTAAAAATTAAAAAAGCCCAAAGAAGAAACAATTTTAAAAGTTTAAAAGGCAAAAAAAGAAAAAGCCGATAATGCCTTTAGAGCCTTTTTTAAAAATTTTATTTTTTCAACCTTATGTTCTTTTTTTAAAACAATTAATTATGGGGCAAAAACTTTTTTTTTTTTTAACCCCCAAAAATATTTTTTTTGCATAATATTGATAGTTTTTTGTTACGGTGGTGTGTGTTTTTTCCCAGTCGAATCTTAACAAAAATTTTTGAAAAGTTCTGAAACACAAATCATTTATTTTGACAATATAATAATGATACTTTTATTAAGCTAAAAATCCCCAGGTGTGCACATAAAATTTATTTTTTTATTCTTAAATTAGGGAAGTTTAGTAAGTTTCAAAGTCGCCCAATAAGAACTCAACTATATATACCACGACATAGTAATAATGTATGTTTACTATAGTGTAGTTTGGCACACCATGGAGATATTCAGTTTTATCTGAAATTTTCTTTAGGAAAAATCCCGACCCCGGCCTTTTGCTGTATGATTTGAAGGCCCTAGTTTTTTATATACCCCCCTTTAAATAGTTTTCCCTTTTTCCAAATATTTTTTCCCTTTGGAAACCCTTTGAGAATGTTTTGGCCGTTGCATTTTCTCAACAGGAAAAAATTGATAAAAAAGTTTGTATTCTTTTAAAACAAAATTTAACTTTGAAATCAATCTTAATGAAGTAATTATGAGAAATCAAAAATCTCAAAGCATAATCAAGGAGAAATTATTTTAGAAATGGAAATTAAAATTAATCACTCTGAAAGAATTTAATGTGATCAAGAATATCTTTTAATTAATTCAATTGAAGATTGAGAAAAAAAAAAAGGCTTTATTGAACTTATAATACCGTTACACATGACTGATTGCCCAAGAGAAAGAACAACAAGCTGATGTTCCCTACTTTGGAATATGCTCTCTCCTTACTAGAAAAGTCTTTTCGCACACCATCTTTCCATACTCAGAACCAGATTGTTCAAGAGTTCTAGAAGTAAGAATGCCCATTTTCTCCAGAAGCATCTGTTTCAGTTATTGGGTGTTCCTCGGAGGATGCAATCGTTCCACAAGGAGGATGCAATCCTTCCCCAAAGCATACTACGCATGTTCTATGAGATTTAAATCAGGAGAAAGCTTCCCGAACAACCCATTTTACCGATATCGTCACTTTTTTGAAGCTGCTGAACTAAACGGTTTTTTGTGGCCCATGATCACAATAATTTTTTCCCGGGAAAATTTTATGTCAATCTATTTAAAATAAAATATTGTTGCTTGGGGTTTTCCCCACCGGGGTACAACCCCTCTAATTTCTACACTACACCATTGTTTTGCCACGGATAAAAAAAAGGGGGAATAAAAGGGTATAAGAAAAGGGGTAACAATATAAAAAATGGGAAAAAGTTTCACTTTACATGAAGACTGTAGATCCTTCCAAAAACTTCATTTATGGGGAAAAATCGAGGGGCCCCTGCTCTAGATTAAAAAATTAATACCCCCACTTGACAAAAAAATGTAGATGCCCCCACAAAAAAAAACTATTATCAACCACTACAGTATTGATCAATTATGTATCTACTTATTAATTGATCCTATTTCGAAAAGGGAAATTTAAAGATCAACAGAAAATTTTAGTATAAATCAAAAATTTATTTATCCAAAAACTGCGGTGGGAAACTCCGGGGGCACCCCCCTTTTTACAAGATTTAACAGAAGCTCCCTAGAATACATTGATACCACCTTAAAAAGTAATGATCAATAAGGCTTTCCAAAACCTTTAAAGTCAATAAGTATTTGGATCTAGGTAACGAATAACTAGATAATACATTTAATTTTCAAACTGCAAATCTCAGCATTACTAATCGTTAACTATTCAGTTAACTAGTGGCTATCCATTTCTCCAATTTTATCTCTCCTTCACTCACTTTTGCATCTTGGAACCAAATTTGCATAATACGTTTACATTGAGGTTCCAATGAGGTGGTGATTAATATAAGTAAAATAACAAAAAAAAAATATTATATGTTTGAGGGATTCTTCACAAAATAACCCGATGCCAGATAAAATTAATTTCTGTATTAGACAAATTGAAAAAAACATGGAGTTTAAATATATTTGAGAGGATTGGATATATAAATTGCGTAAAAAACATTTATCATTTTATGTCTTATTATTATTATTATTATCACAGCTAATTAGCATTTTGGAATCATCAGATACTTCAATCCTTAAGTGTAATCGATGTACATACACGTTTTGCTAATCCATTGCATCAACTGCATTGTACCTATACATATGTCTTTCCGAAATATGAACTTTCTATTAGGCTGCTGCTATCAATAAAATTATTCAGAAGGCTTTGGAATGTAGTAAAAGGACCTTTACAATATTTTCGAAATATTTACCTATTTCACAGTAAAATTTATTTATTTGTGCATTCCCCCCAGTGCACTGTATACGCGCCTAGGTGAAAAACGGTGGCATTGAGAAGAGAATCGCATTATTTTTATTTGGCCGTTTAGTGGTGAAAGAACTGATAAAAATAAACATTTTATGATCATATCGAAGTAAGCACGTAATCGATAAAAAAGTCAACTCCTTATGAGTTGATTTGAAACAAAAGGCTGATATTTAAATTGATGCTTTCTTTAGCTGTCACATGTTTCTAGTGTTCCCATGTCTTCATATAGGAATAAACTTAAGTAATGTTCTCATGAGATGCCTATTTTAATGTTTCTTGAAGCAAGATGGCAACCGCATTGGGCTTTCTTTTTTTGTGCCTGTTTCGAACACATATTTCATTATAGAATGATTGCTCGTGTTCAGATCCTGCCTTGACCTGCACAATCGCCAGACTTTACACCTATGTTTTCAGGTTACGGAGTATATTCAAAAAGTGTTTCTGTAACTAAAATATTTGGGATATTAATGAACCAAAGTACCATATACGGGATGTATATTCCCATTTAAGAGAAATACATGTATGAACTTTGTATGTTACTTTTAATAATGGTCTAAATTCACATGTCATAATCATATGATAAATGCAATTAATTCCAGCTAATCAGTTTATGTGCCTCATTATTTACAAGCCATACTTTTTCTTCTGAAATTTTCATTTGAAAGATACATATTTATTTAACATAATAATGCACACTGACAAACAAAAGGCATTTAAAAATATTGCATAGTATAAATGCATAGTAAAATTTTGAAAATTTATTTCAAGAATTTCAATACTTGGGTATCCTTACCAAGTTATCAAATTTGAAATTGCATCTGGATTTTACATGCAAAACAATAAATAAAAGTCAAATATTAGCTTTGAATTCAACGAAAAAAACACGTGATCGCATTTACCACGTAACCCTCATACTTTTGAACTATTTTTTTAAGGTCTATCATGATGGAGAAAAAAATTGAGAACAAAAAGTATTAATGCCTTATCACAATGTATAACCAATATATCTCTAACATTTGATTGATGACATAATTTAGTCTCAACCTGTACATGAACGCTAAATTTGTATTTGAATATTTATGTAGACTACTAACAAATTAAAATGATTCATAAAGTAAAGAAGTTAAGTCTTAATATGATAAGAAAAGACTTAAAAAAAAGACTTGTTTTGTTTTTGGCTTTTTTCTTCGATTTCTTATACTTTTTAACATTCATTCGGAAAAAATAAGACTACCAAACAAAATATCTCTGCATTACCTTTTTTCGAAGATCGTATTGCACTTGTGAAACCAAATATATTTGAATCCATTTACAATGATACTTTTCAATCCCTGCGAGTAAATGTAATCATTTCTTTAAAAGTAATCTTTTCTTTAACAAAGAAAAGGAATAGAAAAAATAAATTTTCAAATTTATCACGTCTTCTTTATATTTCTAAGAGGGAAAGAAAGAAATTTTCAGGCGTGATCCAGTGTTCGCTGTGGGAAAAAAAACGCAGTAGAATTTCCCCCAATATTCCAAAAGGAAATACTTGCACAAGGAAAAAAAGAGTAATGTTTTGTGAAGGAGAAAAAATTACTAATAATATTCTAGACTACAGACAATTTATTTCTCTTCGCCATAGCAGTTTGAAATATCATCAAGCCAGCAGATAGGAATCCTGGTTAAATTTTTCATGGCTTAGTGCTCTGGTTTGAAAAAAAATGTAAGGAAACCGAAGTATATGGTTCGACTATCTTTTTTATGGTATTTTTCTCAAGGAACTTTTTATAAAAATGCAACAGTTAATCTGGCATAAAATTTTTCATTTCCCTTTTTATAAAAGTTGTAATAAGAAAGAGAATACGAGCTTAAATTGCATATATTGTTGGATATGAACAGATATACTGCTACAAAGTCTGAGTTCCATATATACAAGGTGATATTATTTTAAAACTGACACTATTCAGGAAACCGGGAGTAAGATCTATAACAATTGCAATAACGCCAAACTTAGTAAGGATACTAATAATGACATGGGCAATAAAATTCTGTAAAAAAAATGTTTAAGAAATTTTCAATAAATGTATTTATGACATTGCTGTAGCTTAATAAAAAGAGAATGACTATAAAATATGGGTATAAAAGAAAATTCCAAGTTGATGCTTTCGCATGCGGCAATTATCCCATCTATTTGGACTACAAAACATGTATACAGCTCCGAATTCTGCTGAAATGATCCAATCTGTAAGTCTATACGACTCGCATTACCAGAACACGTATTACTGGTAAAACTATATTATTCCTATCATCCACAGCTCCTTGTGAGCGTAAAACGCAACACATGCTACGAAAGATGGCTTTATTACTTGATGCTTTGAAGAAAATGATTAAGACATTCGAAAAAACGGAATCACTGACAATTGCTGAGGAAAGAGTAAACCTGCTTTGATAAGAAGATAACAAATGCTGCAATTGTATCATGATAGATCTCAGGGAAACCATTTTTGGTTACATATATCAAAAAGTATGGAATATTTCTTATGGCATGTTGTGTATTATCGTAGACAATATTCAATAGATAATGAAAGGAGAAATTTTGAAGTACGGTGGTCTTACTGAATGTGGTCAAATATTTTTCACCAGTTAAAAAGTGGAAGGCAAACGGGCTTAATATAAAAAAATCATAGTGAAATGTTTTTTTTTTAAAAAAAATTTTTTGCTTTTGTAAAAACTTTTACTAAATACCTCCTTTTGGGAGAATTTTTTAAAACTATTTTTTTTCACGGAATCCTTTTTTTTTTTTGTCATCATTCGTATCCGTAAAAAAGTTTGATTCCATTTCTTTTTTTAAATATGTTGGGGTACAAGTATATAGGTTTTCCCTTTTTGTTTGTTAAATTTAAAAGAAATTTTTTAAAAACAATAAACAATATTTTTAAATCCCCACCAGTTTTTTTTGAAAGAAATCCCCCAAATCCAGAATATTGGAAAAAAATATGTTGCGGATAAAAAAAGTAAAAAAATAAATCTACGACCGCTGAAGGTATAATATATAAAAAGATTTGGGGCCCTTTTAGTTGTCAAAACAATACCGGGGGCTGACATCACGCGATATCTTGAATATCTATATTCTATTCCTGTTGAAATATGTCAAACGTTCAAATCATTTTACCCTGCTTAAAAATTTTTAATTCGTCTTCCGTGTACACTATTCATAAAAACAATAATTTTAGTTTATATGGCGTATGAAAAAACTCATAGGGATTTGTATCTCCCCGAGTCGGGAACTGAATCCTTCTATTAAGCGGTCACACCCACACCCCACAGACAAGTCATTCACTTTCCCTGGTTCTTTTTTTTGACTTTCCCCAAAAGTTTTATGGTTTTTTTGCACTATTTTTGAGTTGATTTATGTCCCATGAATGAAAATCGGAAAGGTATAAGAAAAAGTAATCCAAAAAGACTTCTTTTTTGACAGATATTTTTTTTTCATGGAGTAGACATTTGCTTATAACTTTTTTTAAACAAGGTAAACCCCCTTAATGGGTGGCGATGGGTTAAAGGGCTTTAAATATTCATTTTTATGAACTATTGGGAAGACTTGAAATTTAGTAAGTTTTCATAAATAGATTCGCTGACAACGAGTTTTACGGAAGTCGACTCCAAAGGGGCATTGTAAAGGGTTAAGGAGGCATTATATATAAAAATGACTGTTTCTAAACTGGTAGACTCATATACATGGAATTTGATAAGCTTGTTTCTTTTGCTGAATAGAGGTTGCTTAGGAAAAAGAATTGATGGAAATCAATTTCCTGAAGGTTTGTTTTTGGGGAACTGGGGGGTATAGGAAAAAAAAAAAAGTTTTTGACTACTATACCCAGTAATGAAATTTGGTGAGCATGTTTTCTTTTGTTGAGTCCCAAAACCCCTAAGAAGGGGCCCAAAAATTTTAAATTGAAAAAGGGGGTAATTAAGGGTTTCTTATCGATTTTTAAACTTAAAATTTGGAAGAAGTTTTTTTTTTTTGTTGAGTAAAAAAACCACTAAAAAAAAGCTTTTTTCATAACCCCACATTGTGGGAGGGGATAACGGGAATGTCTAAGATTATTCTGCTTTAATTAAAAAAAAACATATATTATTCAGAATTCCTGTCGTTTTCAATCAATTCTTAGGGGTTAAAAAATGTTTTTTCCCCCATAATCGAACCCCCTAATGCCACGACTTAGGTATCGGTTATTTATAAACAGTATTAATCTGTACAACATCATGAAAAACCTAGCAAAGCGGTTGGGTAAGGGTTTAAAATTTAAATTTTTTTTAAAAATTAAATAATACCATAAACATATAATAAAAACACTTACAAGAACCTCATTAACCCTCTGCGGCTCAAAATTAAAATCTTGCCATTCAGGAGATGTTTTAAAACGCACCCCCATATTTGTTTTTCTTTGGTGGGGGTTTTCAAAAAACGGTTAAGCCGTATTTTTTAAGGAAAAGCGGCTCGGCCCCTTTTGGGGAAACTTTTTTTGAAACAGAAAAACATCTCTGGGAAAGGCGGAATTTTTCGTGCAAAACCGCTTGAAGGGGTTTAAAAAACAATTGTTGCTTACATTCTTTGTTTTTCTTCTTTCTAGTAAAAATAAAACGGAAAAAAATTTCTTTTTAAAATTTATCCCAAAAATTTAAATGCAAATTGTTACAATTTAATTATGGAGTTTTTTTTGTATTGTTTCGCGCATAAAGCCATATTTTTCGAGTTACCTATTTCTTTTCACATAAAAAAAATATCATCTCAACAAAATAAACGTGTCAGGGTTTTTAATAATTCAAATGAATTTCTACCCATAGATTTTTATTAATATCAAAACCAACCCGATAAAACAAAACACCTGATAAAGTCAAGGATCAGAAACCCGCTGATGCATATTTAGAATATAATCTTCTTTAGATTGTTTTTTCCAATCAAAAAAAGGAAAAAAGTGATGTAATTCAGGGCGGATAATTTAAGGGAAAGCTTTTGATTTACGCTTCCCCTTCACTTCACCCCCGATGGGCTTTTTGGCAACAGACCCAATTCCGGGAAACCCCGGCATAGTATATAGCAAGAATGATCGCTGGGGAAATCTCCAATTTCCGGGCTTTCCACCACGTAAACGTGAGGACTTTTAGGTACATCAGCCCATCTACATTGTGCTGACATAAATTGCATTGGTCCCTCTTCAGTGCCACCAGAACCTGAACTCAGAACTCAGTGGCCATGAGTTCGTCCCTCCACTAACGCATTTGAAACCACATTTATCTGAATATTCTTTCCTTCAGTACCACTGCAGGACAGGAAATTCATAGATATAATAGAGGAAATTTTTTTTAAAAAATCTTTGGTTTGTTTCGCAAATATAAGAATAGGAGTAAGCTGAAATGACTTCATTTTTAAATGCTGTCGAAAGATGAGATTGTCGTTATAAGCAAAAGTGAGTATTATTTATTTGATTTAATGGATTTTTTACATTTCACTACGAAGAAGCACAGGAAATTTTGGTAACGAATCTAGTCGAATGAACCTATTTTACGACAAAAAGATGCAATATTAGTTGGTAATCCTGTCTCCAAACTTCTACACCATGCCGACTTGCGATTTTTCAATCTCAATACATGGAACATGCATCAGCCTCTCAAGTCGGTGGGGTCGTTAGGAATACCAGGATTCGAACCCACAACCTAATAAATACTATCGTATTCACTAATTCGTGACCATGAATCTTTAGTTACCATTTTGTATGTAGTTAAATGCACGTTCTTTTATGCGGAAAATACGTGTAACAATTTTGTCCAAGTGGATTAACCTCCTTACAGCGGGGGAAAAAAATATAGTAGATTGTTAAGTATAATAGGCTAGAAAATGAGGTTATATGTAGAATACTATTAATCAGAACCTGCCCACACAGAAATTAGTTTCTATGGTATGATGATTAGGGAAAAAATAATTTTAAAAAAAACTAGTATCAATATTTAAGGGGACAAGGTACGATTTAAGCAAAAATTTTTAATTTAAAGATTTTCAAATTTTTTTTTGGTTGCTTCCTATGTGCGTATACTATATAAAAAAAGATTTTTTTTGCTCAAAAATTTTATAAAAAATTAGCTATTTAATTTTTTAAGGAAAACCTAAAATTTCTGAAGTGATTTTAAAATGCTACTCCTCCTACATAAATTTACGTACACACATGAAATTTGATTTACAAGTACGTCCAACTATATATAACAAAAGTTGGTATAGGTTTTGCGATAACACGATTGGTATTTGTACAATACTTCTTTTTATGAATCCTTATTGAAAATTCCTTAAAAATTTGCAAATTCTAGCTTCAATTATTTTTTAAAAAATAAGTATTGCTTTGATTCAAAAAAGCATACCAACTTTTGTTACATGTACTATTAGCAATGGGTAAAAAAAAAATTTAAAGCATTAGGCACAATAGAAAAAAAGCCTTAGCATTTTAAATGAAGACAAACTAGTTATTTTACCTTTCGGAGATAAGTATGTTTAAAGTTTTGATTTGCCATAGGGATGTGAATAAAAATGAATGCCAGAGCTTTCATAATTCGGCGTTTTTTAAGTTTAGAGTTTTCAAATTTTGTGAGGTTATAGAAAAGTACATAGAAAATAATTTAGGCTAGAAAAATTATATTTGATTTTTTGACCGATTTTTGTCAATTGAATCATACTGTGTCCTCTTAATATTGCTATAAAGGGGTAGAGTTTTCGAAAGAGTGGAAAATACTTAATGATTAGATGCTTTTAGACTCAAAATAATTATTTTTCTATATAAATAATCAACAATATAAATAATCCAAAGTCTTGAACACTGTTTGGTGAGTGGCGAGTAATGAGTAGTTTCTTGTAACTAGTTAGGGGAGACCGGGGCAAGATGAAGAGAGGACAGGGTAATGAATGTCTTAAATTTTCCTTTTTCCACTAGGTAACGGGATCAGCCGAACACTACTGGGTCTTCTTTTGGTCGTTCGTTAAATAAGAAAATAAAAATTCCATTTTGTGTTAGTTGTAAAAAGCTTTGATTGCTTAAACCGCCTCGAAAATAATTTTTTATGCTTTTAAATAAGCTCTGCTACAGATACAGGCAAGATATATTTCTTTTTATCAAATATTTATGAGTATTTAAAAAGTTTAAAAAAAAATTTTACCAGGGAAAAAATGTCAATTCGTCGATTTTACTTAATCGAAATTGAAACGAATTAAAAACAGACATTTCGGGAAAATAACAGGGCAAGAGGACGGCTCGTCACCTTTGCCCCGTTTTTCAAAAATTTATAAAACTAACTATGTTGTCTATTAAATTTAAATCCCGTAACACTTTTTTTGTCTGTTTTTTTTTGTCCACTCGCCCGGGCCCTTGTATCTTTCGGGAGGCTGGGGGGGTCGGATCGGGGGTGCGTCGTTCGAATGGGGGGGAAGGGGAAGACATTTTTGCCACCCGCTAACAATTACCCGCTCACTTATTAAGGACAAACTATCATAGACAAAAATATTGGTAAGCGTTTGAGCATCGCTTATTTCAGAGCAGCTACAGTTAAAAAATGACGTTGGGGAAAAAATGGGGATTGAGGATCATAACCCTCTTGTGGTTTGGTAAAACCGGTTTTTGGCTTTGAAAAAGCTCCCGACCATGATGTTGTTGGCGAGGGAAACGGGAGAATACGGGTCTGACCTCAGACCGTGTAGAAAACCAACATATAAACCTCCAGAAGAACCAGAACTTATAAAAATGCTGATTAAGTTGCACTAAAGAAGCCTGTTAGTGTTTTTTTATTTCAAACCATTGTCTAAAGCAATATAATGCGAGATAAAAAAAAGAAAAGCAAAAAAAAAAAAAAGTTAGCTCAAGCACTCTTACAAACACACCCATCAAATAAATGTTAGAACAAAAGGGAAAACAGGGAAAGGGAAAACAGGAAAATTTAAAAAAAAACAGATAAGAGAAGCCAGCAAAGCTAAAAGGGGGAAAAAAAATCAAACCAAATTTTGTAGGGCCCAAGTCTATAAAAATCCCGGCCAAACAGTTTTAGTTGCATCAACTTCAAAGGAGAGTGTTATAAGATGTCCGCTTGTGAAGGGGAATATTGTGCCCCCCCCAACAGAAGAAGGGATCAGTGCTGTAACTCCCAAGAGTGGTGGTATGGGGAATGTTCCAATTATAAAAAATGCCTTTTTTTTTTATTTTTTAAACCCACAAAATAAACATTTCAACATTACGTTCAATTCATTTCGTTTGATATTTTTAAAAAGATAAAAAACACATTATTTTGTTTATATATAAACCATGTAACATAAAAACATAAAATCTGTTCAACCTTTTCAGTGTTGTCCTCTTCCCCCGTTCCCGGGACATGATGGAAATTTTTTAAGGTTCTGAAAATAAAATTATTTTTTTATTTTTATTTGAAAATTAAAGGGAAATGCATTTAATACTAAAAAGGACATTTAACCTATGAAAAAATAATTTTTTATACAAAAATAAATTAATAAACAACAAAACTGTTAACATAGTTCTTGGGTCCCCCTTGTTTCTCTCCTTTGAAAAATGTTAAAAAAAGAACTGAAATGTGTTTTTTTTGACAAAGATTACGATTTTTTTACCGTAAAAAAATCAAATATCTAAACTTCATTCCCTTTAGTATTTAACATAAAATTAAAATTTTTTTATTTTTTTTTTTTTTATCATACCCAGAAAAAAATTTTCTGCAAGGTGGTTTTAAAATTCAAAAAAAAAAAAATGGTCTTTTTAATGTACAATCAAAACAAAAACATAGATTTCATAGTTTCAAAATGCAACATATTTTCCCCCGGGTTTTTTATGAAAATTTGGGTTTTTCTTTTTAAACCTTCCAAAAAATTAAACTCTTAAATCATAAAAGGTATAATGCATTTCTTCAAAAGAAATTTCAAATATTTTGAAATTTTTTTTAAAAAATTTACAACAATTTTATACTTGGTTTTTTTTTTTTCAAAATTGTTAACCCCTGCATATATTTTCATTTTTGCATTACAAAACTTTTAAAAAGTATTTTATGGTGAATACAAAATAAATTTTAAAAAAAAAAATAACTATTTTAATATCATTTCATACTTTTCAAATTAAAGTCAAAACATTTTTTTATAAAAAATTTAAAAATAAAAAAATTGTTTAAAAAAGGGAACAAATTTTTTTAAGCATGCTTTTGCTTAACAAAAATAATTGACATTATGAATTATATCCAATGAATAATTTGAAATCATAAATTCATTTCATTTTACATGCCTTTAAATGTTTTATAGATATAATGCAAATTTATATTTGTGGTTTTGAATGTTTCAATAATACTTCTATTAATAGCTGTACTGCATAAATTTCTATATACATATGGGTGGATACAGATTTTTTATACATATGAAATGTCCGCAAATTAGTTGATCAAGTTTAAGTAAAGAACTTCTGAAATATTTCAGAAAATTAACCCCTTTAAAGTCATACTATTAGGAATGTATCCCAAATTTATCCATAGATGGCTTTAGATGTCATAATGCAAAAATTTTTTTTGGGGCGGAAATCCCCCATGTCATCCTAGCGAAAAATCCTAGAAAAATCTAGTCCCAAATTCGTTTTTTTT
>BMAV01015304.1:12160-34744 GCA_019973955.1 Trichonephila inaurata madagascariensis
TATATAGTAATGTCTTATGAAAAACTGTAATAGCCTTCAAATATAGAATGGGGGTTGTAACTTTAGTTTGCAATTGTGTGTGTGAATTCTTACACTTAGTAAAATCTTGTTACATATAAATCATTTTATATTATCAGAATTTTAAAACTGGTGTAAATATTTATTAATGAATTTCAATAAAAATAGAATTTTGTTTTAAAATATTGTTATGACGTCTATTTGTTATCATGTTTGTTATGATGTTTATTATGATGTTTGTCATGCTGTTTGCTATTGTCTATTCGTTATGATGAATGTAGGTTTCACTGAAATATGTTGTATTTCTGATATGGGGTATTCGCACTGAAATAAGGTATCGTAAAAACCTGCTATATGTAAAAGGAACGACTTAATTTTATTTTGATTCAAATATAAGCTCTAAAGATTGGATTGTGAAGCATACAAAACTTTTATCATAATCACAGCACTATTGATAAATGGAAGTTGCATATATCGGCAATGGTGTGGTTATGCACTATAAATATATAATAGTTGCAGATATTTTTGTCGGTATGAGCATAATATTCTGATATCAACGTAAGAAAGAATTAATTTCGTAATTGTGTTGTGTTTTGACTACTCTTATAGTAAATTTTCAATTAATTTAATAATTTAAATACTATTCCAAATTGTACGTTTAGAAGAAATTATTATAATTTTATTCTTTTTCGACAGAAATGCGTGTTTTACTATATCACCCTAAGTATACCGATGAATAAGAACTTTCTAAAAAATTGCTGTCTTTACCTTTATTCTTTGCTTAATGTTACTCAGGAATACAATAACTTACACACTTGTAGTCGTGTAGAATGCTTTCTTTTCAACTACCAACATATTTCAAAATTAAGAAGTTTACTTATATTGTAACAGGTTGTTATCACGATTCTTACTAATCATCTAGAGCAATGAATCTTAAAGTGGTTTATAGCAACCGCGAGTGGCCAATGACAACCTACAAGGGTTTTACTTCAGCTGAAAAAAAAATAGCTTGAGGATTCATGAGGTGTAAATTGGAGTCTACGATAGTGGCTCTTATTTAACCAGATCGTTATTTTAATTTTAAAGGTTTAATGAAAAGGAAACCAAATTTAACTTATTTAACAGATTTCTTTATTTTTTTATTTATTTTAAGTTACACGATGACAGCCAATTAAAAAAAAAAAAAAACGAAGACCATTATTGCAACATTTTTTGCCAGAATTAAGCTAAAGTGTATAATATTGGGCATCACGAATTTTACCAGTTTCTCAAGTGGCCATAGACAATCTTCCAGGGAAATGATGTTTTAATCTACGTTCAACATCTAAATGTCGTTTATTCAGATACTGATACAAGGTTCAAGAATGCTTTGACTATGGTAATTACCACAGTAGGCAATGAATTCATATGGTCACATTGAAAAATAAAACAATTGTCATATTACAAGAGGAACTGATCGGAATAAGCGGTAATATGGATCTTAAAGTAAAATTTAGAAAACAAATATCAGTAAATTTGGCTTTAAATAAACTTACCTGTTATTTATTCCGAATTACGGAGCATTGAGAGAAATTGTTTTGAATTGATTTTCCTTGTGAGAAGGAACTTCAAAGTAGTTTCCAATCTAATTAAAAAAAAAGAAAATAGAAAGAAAGAAGGAAAATGACTGGATACTACTAACTGAAGAGATTTATTTAGGGTTAAACCTGACAAGATTGATGCCAAATGTTTAAAATGTGTTATTAAAGCACCAGACTCATCTGTCCCATTATAAGCATTTGTTAGTTGATCAGTTATTTTACGTAACAGTTATTTTAGGAATTAATTAAATTTTAATTAAACTACAGGTGCTTATTAAAATTTAAACACTCTACTTTACTACCGTTGGAAATTTAAATTTTTTAAGTAACTATATACCTGCAATCAAAAAGACATTTAATTCGATAAATTTGCAAAAATCAAATATTAGCTAAGCAGGAGTCTACCCAAAACCGAAAAAACATGGCATGAGGTCTCTAAAAAAAAGTTAGGAAACCTCTGCTCTAGAGCATTGGTCCTTAAACATTCAATTTTCACAGTCTCCCTTTATGTACAACTTCACATCGGTGACCCCTATGATTTTGAGCACTCTTTCCTGAATTCGAACACATACCTGGGTGATTTTAAGGTTCCTCAATAATACTAAGGCTGCCTCTGCTACTTATGCAGACTTCTTTAACACTTTTTTCTCCTTTAAAAACAGTATACAGTGTAGTTTCAATTTTTTTTTTTTTTTTTAAATCAAGTAATATAAATTTTTTTTTAAATCAATTCCTACTTAAATCAACAAAGAAAATTTTTATTTTATTTACTTTTTATTAAATAGTTACAATTAATATAAATATGTATATACATAGGACAGAATCACAACATTAAGTGGTAATTAGTTTTTATTAATTATCATTACAGTATCGTATTGTTATCCAAAAAAATCGTGTACATAATATCACGTTCCACATAATGTCAAAATATTATCCTCTGCTATCTCTTAAAAGCTAAACATTATTGCAATATTCTCGTTTTGGAATAGTTTGATAGAAGTTTAATGAAAATAAAATGTTTTCCGCTGTATTTGGTAGAGAAAAAATTGTCTACATCAAAACTAGAGTTTAAAATTGCGCACTAGACGAAATTTGAAAGCAAATAATATAAAAAAAAAAAATTAAAAGTCAATTCTTACTTAGATCAACAAAGAATAATTTTATTTTAGCTACTTTTTATTTAATAGTTACAATTAATATAAATATGTATATACATATGACAGAATCATAACATTAAGTGGTAATTATTTTTTTTAATTATCATTAAAGTATCGTATTGTCCTTTTAATTTCAGTCCAACTGAATGCTTTAACACGTAAGAAAAACCTTTTCAAGTTTTGACACAAGTCACCAAAAGGGTCGCTAAGTCGCGAACGCGGCTGTATTTGTAATTCTTTAAATAATTAGTTTTAATCAATTAAAATTTTTATTAATCATAATTAAATTATTGTATTGTCATTCAAAATGATCCTGTATATAAAATTTCAGCTCAATTCAGCGCTTTAAAATGTATTTTATTAACGTTTGAAAATTACACTAACAAGGAGAAGACTAAGGAAATTCATTTCGGGTCGAGACTTGGTGTAATAGTAGTACTCCTTTAGGGTGTTCAACCCTTAATGTAATTCCGTCGAATGGCCAGTCAATTCGGAGAAAACAGCGTTCGAAATTCATGCTTAGCTTGTATACAATTAAGTTTCTATTTCTTTCGCCGGCCCAGTGGCTCGCTTGGTAAATCGTCTGCCTTCAATACTGTTGGATCCGAGTTCGAATCACGCGAAAAACTTTTTCTTTGAATTCCTTTAATTATTTTTTAAAATTAAATAAATTTATTTATTAAAGGTTTATTAAATATTGAATGGTATTTATGTAATTATTTTATATTTTAAAAATTAAAAAATAAGTAAATAAATTTATTATTTAAAATTATTATTAATTAAAATTATATAAAATGGTTAATTAAAATTAGTTATTAATTAAAATAACTTAAAATTATTATTAATTAAAATTACGCAAAATTATTATTAATTAAAATTGTTTACAAATATTTGTAATTAAAATTAATTATTCAATAAAATTATTTAAAATTAATATTAGTTTAAAGTAATTAATTAATGTTAATTTTTAAAATGTGTAATTAATATTGATTAAAATAATTAATTAATATTAATTAAAATAATTAATTAATATTGATTAAAATAATTACTTTATATTAATAATAATTAAAATAGTTACTTCATATTAATTAAAATAATTAATTAATATTAATTACATTTCATTGACCACCATTAATTAAATATATTAAATTATTTAAATACAATTATTAAAATTTTTAAATAATTTTTTTAAAATTAAATAGATTTATTTGAAAAGCACTTTATTAAGTATTTCATATAATTACAAAATAGTTAATTTAATAATAATATAAAAAAAATTTTATAAATTATTTTATATATATATATATATATATATATATATATATATATAATATTTCCTTTATAGTATATTGTATTTCACATTATAAAACTATTTATAAATAATTTTTATGTAAAATATCATTTAATATTTATTATATATTTTATTATAAATATTATTTATTTATATAAAAATTTATTTATTAAACATTATATAAATATTCATATAATTACAGTAATTTTTTTTACTGTATAAAATGCAAAATAATTACGTAGAATATCATTTAATATTTAATAAACCTTTCATAAATAAATTTATTTATTTAAAAAAATAATTAAAGGAATTCAAAGAAAAATGTTTTTCGCGTGATTCGAACTCGGATCCAACCGCATTGAAGGCAGACGATTTCCCAATCGAGCCACTGCGCCGGTGAAAAAAATTGAAACTCAATTGCATAAAAGCTAAGCATGAGTTTCGAACGCTGTTTTCTCCGAACTGACTGGCCATTCGACGGAATTACATTAAGGGTTACACCAAGTCGCGACCCGAAATGAATTTCTTTAGTCGTGCCCTCTCCTTGTAAGATAAATAAATAAATATGCAAATATATAAGTAAATAAATATATAGACAGTGCAAGCTAATAGTAGGAATTGAATGACAATATTCTTGATCGAAATACTTGTTCCAGTAGAGTCTTTTTCATTGGGGTTAATTGAATGATCTAGTCTACCATGACACGTCTTTCAATTTTTCCACAAACACTTTTAGAGTTTGTAAAAGAGGAAATCCTGTAAATTAAATTGGAGACATTCGCGAACTCCTAGAAAAGCGCTGAGAATCCCTTAGGATCTGAGGACTACAGTTTAAGGGCTAGGCTCTAGAGAAAATTTCTTTCAAATATTGTATGATTATGAAACTGCTTTCTGTGAAGGAACCATGCTTTATGTTAACCCTTTTTATCCCAATTTATTTATTTTGTTATAATTCTGAAGTTAATTAAACCTAATTAAAGTAAATATAACAAAATTTGAAAAAAAAATTATATTTTATATAAGGAATCTAACTCGTCCTCTAAATAGAACATTGGGATAAAGGGGATAAAATTTAAGCTTGCATGTTTAGAGATTTGTTCAGTGATGAAAAGCGATTTTCGAGTATAAAATATTACTTTATTTGAATAATTCTTTCTTTTTCAATTCATACTATTAGGTTACACTCTCTCTATGTTTATTTATTTATTTATCCTGGTGAAATTTTCAGTCGTTTATAAAATACATTTTAAAGTGCTCAATTGAGCTGAAATCTTATATGCATCATTATTTTGGATGGCAATGCAATAATTTAATTATAATTAACAAAAGTTAGTTGATAAAAACTAATTATTCAAAGAATTACAAATACAGCCACGTTAGCATCATTTTTGACGTCGTAGCGACCCTTTTGGCGACTTGTGTCAAAACTTGACAAGGTTTTTTTCTCATATTTTAAAGCGCTCATTTAAGCTGAAATTTTCGATACATTATTATTTTGGGTAAAAATACGATAATTTTATTATAATTAATTAAAATTAATTGAATGAATTAATTATTTACAGAATTACAGATACATCCACGTTGGTTTCATTTTTAGTAACTTGGGTCAAAACGAAAAGATTTCTTTTTTCTCGCGTTTATAGCATTCAGTTGAACTGAAATTTTATGGATCCGATTGTTTTGAATGGCAATACGATATCTAAATGATAATCAATAAAATTAATTACCACTTAATGTTGTGAACCTGTCATATATACACATATTTATATTAATTGTAACTATTTAATAAAAAATAGCTAAAATAAAAATTTTCTTTGCTGATCTAAGTAGGAATTGACATAAAAAAAATTTTGTTACTTTTTTACAAGATAGTTCACTTTTCAGTTTAATTTCACTCTAATCTTGGTGGAAATTCGAAAGCAATTCTGAGAAAGTGTTTTGTGAGTATTCTTTTGATTTCTCTTTGCAGCTTTCCATTTGACAAAGAATATTCTTCTCGATTAAGTAAAAAATGACCATTAGTGCCTTAACGGTTGTCTCACTTTGCACCTGAAGATACAGTCGAGATCCTAGGTCTGCCTCTTTTTCTTATCACAGTTTTTTTAGATAAACTTTTGTTACAACTCTTCGGAACTCCTTCTAGTTTAGGACTTCAACTTTGTTGAGAGTTTCATGAATTATCCAGACATTTACCATAGCCATATCCAGTGAACATATAAAAAGTGGCCAGCAGCACTTTTTCCCATGAATCGTAATGGAATAAAGTCCAGCCAACCAGTGTGATGATCCCCACCGCCCATACGTTTGTTGTATTATGTTATCAAATTTGGCTTTGTCTCTTTAACCTTACCTTTTTGTCCTCATGCTGGCCTCCAAATTTCATAAAATGATTATTAAGTATTGCAAACAAAGCTTTACTTTGAAGGATCGATCCTGGGCATGCTTACTTACAGTTCCATTATCCCCAAAGTATAAATAAGTTTTAAAATTTTGCCAAAGATTTCGCGACGTCATTTTTCACCAAGGCAATGCCAATATGACCAGTAATCACGTTCACAGGTATTTGAATGATAACCAGTTAGAAGCAAAATTTCTGTCAAAACACGTATTTCGTTTGCAGTGATAAAGAAATCGTGTTCAATTTTTACATATTTTGCATATCAAATAGTTTTTTTGTTACAATGAGATCATAAACTACAATGGAATAAAATTGCTCAAAAAGCTCTGATGGAATTTTCCTTTCAATGAAGTTTCCATTCTCTTGAGAAAGTCAGTTGTAGTTGATTCAGCCTGAGGCTCCAATTTTGTATTTTGCGATGATTTATTCTTTATCTCAGAGGACTGATGCATTTTAGATTTTTTCTGTTCTTTGTTGTCGAAATACCAAAGCTCTGTTCAGGTTGGAAACTATCTCAAGTTTGAGACCCATTAAAATCGTCTTTAATAATCTCACCAGTATTTACTACATTCTCACCCCCTTCATCTTCGTCAGTTAAATAACTGGCATCTGATGGTAACACAACAATTTCAACATCAATCTCATCTGAATCTAAACTATTTAATGATTCTAATGCTTCCTCTAACTTCGGAAACCTTTGCACTGATATAACTCAGCAAGTGTGCAACACTAGAAGTGGAATTGTTATTATTATTTTGCTCTTAGTTATAAAGAGATAAAGAATGCATTAATTGCATACGAATCGTCCTACTGTACAATTTAGAGTAAAGTTAAAAAATAATGCACTAAAAATTACCTAAGAACAATATAGCTCTGATTAACCACCAGGATGATTAACCTCACATAAAAAATGGCACACCAAGTGTCCAAAATAAACTGAAAAATATTCCTGCATCTACAAGAAGATGATACAAATCAGGCCACTAATGCGCTGAATATGCAAAATGTCCAGAGGAAGGGGGAGGGGGGAAAACACATAACATGCTAGAAGAAGCTAATACATATCCTACATGTTCCAGTTGACAAAATATTCGCAATATACAAATAATGATTTCCAAAAGATATTTTTCAGCTGTCCTCTAAATAGGACAGTGGGATTAAGGTATCCTACTACGTCCGGAACCGTGATTTTAAAAAAGCGATAAATGGATAATTGTCATGATATTTAGTGTCCCTTAGATTAGAATACATGTATAAAATTGTTTTAAGGACATTTTGACAAAAAAAATTATTTAAATACAATATTTTGGCAAAAAATAAACTTAGAATAATCTTTTTTCAAAATGTTCTCCTTTTGTGAAAAATGCTTCTGTTATAATAATATTTTGCCTGTATATAGCTCAGACCTCTATGCAGATACTCAAGTAGAATATTTGAAAAATTCACATTATTTTCAGAGTTACGAATAATTGAAATAATTATTGGAGTTTTTTTCTTAAAATTGCTCCCCTCTGTTGTCGTAAAATATGGATAAACCCACTGCTAAGTTATATATTTCAAAAATTCTAGTTGAGCCTCTATACAGAGGTGTGGGCTATATACAGGCAACATATTATTATAATAGAAGCATTTTTCACAAAAGGAGAACATTTGGAAAAAAGATTATTCTAAGTTAATTTTCTGCCTAAATATTGTATCTAAATAATTTTTTTCGCCAAAATGTCCTTAAACCAATTTTATACTTGTATTTTAATCTAAGTGACACTAAATATCATAAAAATTATCCATTTATGCGCTTTTTAAAATTCACGGTTCCGAACTTAGTCGGATACCTTAAATGGGATAATGCGAGTTGCTATTTAAAGTCAAGTGAAGAGAGAATCTGGAGAGAGGTTGTGATGGTTGTCATTTTAAGTTAAAGGTTTAGGGATAAAGTACTTGAAGCTATCAAGTAAGAGGGTCAGATGCGCTAATTTAAGAAGTTTATTATTGCTGTGGATTAATCTTTAAGATAAGAGATCAATTTTTATAGGTATTTGAGTTAGTAATTAGTCTGGCAGGTCCCCTAGCTTGGGTCAAATTTTTGAAGTGAATTGAGAGTCATAAAATAAAAGTGGTGTTGGTTTTACACATATGTCTCATTCTCTGGTGCACTCTAACAAGTTCGCGAGCAAGAGTTCGGAATATTATTTGTGTGTTAATTTTTCCCTCAGCTTATTATCAGTAAAACTTGGAAGATGAGTAGTGTTTTCAGTTCATTTCATAATCTTCAGGTTTTCGAAGGTGGTTAATACGATTTTTTTAGAATTGCTTAGCACATTAATTAATAATTAAATAATAAGTTTCAAGATTCTATAACAATACACGCAAGCAACTGAACGCATTTTGTGAATTTTTATCAAACAAGCATAAACGAATATTACTTACAAATAAAATTTTCTTTGGTTGAACATAACGATGGGAGGAATTGGAGAGGTTAGAAGAATAATATTCATTAAATATATGTAGCAACAGAAAAGAAAATAACAAAATTGTGTACATATGCAAACTGTAAACCAGTGCTTCTCAAACTTTTACAACCCAATTTTCAATCATATTTTTCATCGCACTCCCCTCCGTACAATAACAACGTATAGAAGGTACTGAAGATATACTATGATGCTAAAGCTACAATACGACTTTAATTATAAACCGTACAAATTATCAAGATAAGTATTAAATTTTGTATAAAATTTTATATATGACAAGCCCATAAGATTTACTAGTAATTATTAAATTTGTTCATATCTTAGTATCGATAAATTAATTATCAAATACCTTTTGCAGTACTGTTATATTTATAAGTATATTATATCAGTGTAAACGTGTCAGAAGTTATTTTGTTTTATTTCTTTTCAGTAAATTACTATTTTTTTTTAAAATAATCTTTTATTTTTGACTTTACGATATGCTCGCGCCTCCTAAGTATAGTTATCATGGTTCCCTAGGAGGTCGCGCCGTACAGTTTGAGAAACGCTGATCTAAACGATTCGTGAACTGAAACGAAACATAAATTGAAAGTTAGAAATCAATTTTCACAATTCAAAAATAAGACATTAAGAAGAGAAGAAGAGTAATACACATACAGTATTTTTTCCTAACCGTATTTCCTTTGAAATACTGTTTTTTTTGTGGTGAAATTCTAAGATTTTGTACCCTAAAGGAGAGTTGAAGGGCATTAAGCAAAATAAGGTCAAGCTTAGCAAATCCTCCAAGTGTAATTTTTCTCGTAACACGAAGTCATTAATTCATTTTCATGGGTGTGGTTGACGTTTAGCTGGTTAATGATACCTGCGGGCGAAAATGGAAGAATAATGGCAATTAACTTTTAGAAAAGAAGATAAGTTGGGAAAATGCATTAAATGATGATATATTCAAATCCCATTTACTTAGTACTGATAAACTTGGTTCCAGATGTAGATGTCCATATTGGTTTCAAAAAACACAAATTAAATGGGAAGAAATTCTGGTTTGATCATTTGTTGTGTGAAAAACAATTTCAGTTAATTGTAAACACCTTATTCTTGCACTGAATTATGAACTTCTATGAAACAGTAAAACTGTGAATGATGAAACTGGGAGTCATTCTTCCTGTAGCTATATTCCTGTTCAAATAAAGTCAGTAAAGTACTACAAAAAGTTTCGCCTTCCTTATTTAATGTATACGGTGAATGCTAACACAAATTTGTTTCTTAATTATATTTTCAGAGTTTAATAATATTTGAATCATCAATTATAACAGATATAATTCGAATTGAACATTCGCATGTCATGTTTATGCAAAAGAAAAACAAATTTTTAATAACTCTTAACAAAGAAAAATTTTAAATAACAGCAGATAGATACGCATTGTTTTTACTCATGCAATTATCTTTATCTTCGTAAAACACAGCAAGAATTCGTTATTTGTGACTGCATATAAAAAATAAAAACAAGGAAGTCCACTATACTTATAATTTCAAAATTTTTTGCCCAAATTAAAATATTCTAAATGAGAATTTTGAGTATTCTGTAGTTATCCTTTTCAAAATTAGTGTTAGTACTTAAACCATCCTGAAAAGGGACCATAATTTGTTGAAAGGAGAAATAAGTGCTTTGAAATGTGATATTATTTATACTTCTCGTTATTTGAAAATGTCTTTATTTTCTTTTGTAAAGCTTTTATATATAATTAAGGAGAAAAAAATTCATTATTATTTTTTTATTCAATATACAACTGTTTTGTTACATGAACTACGGGAAAACGAAATAACATATAAAATAATAATTTTTATAAATATATGTGTTTGCCCTTAATTTTTCAGTAGCTTTTTTATTGGAATTACCTTTTTAACTTAGTTTTTCTTTGCATGTCTATATAGATTGAATATATTTCTAAAACTTATAAGGCAAGCACTCAATCGGGGAATAGGAAATAGTCAATAATAGAATGGTTTTCTTAGAAATATAATTCGTGACAAAAGCTTGGTCTTTCATACAACTCTGAGATGTGAAATATAACTCTTAAATTTAGTTACAATAACACTTGCCTCACTGTTCCCAACCTAAATAATTTTGATTTTTTTTTTTTGATTAATTTCCTTTTAATGACTGATTTTTTTAACACCCCATTCACAGTATTTTTGGTAAATTCATGTTAAAGCAGCTTTTTTTGAAGGGAAAACTGCTACAGCCGCGTTGGGCACTTTTTGGTAGGGGGAAATCTTATGGGTTCGCGTCACCGACATGCTCATGTGTTATGTTAAACAATTAGATGAACCAATAATGGTAAACTATGCATCAAATCCTCAAAATATTCTTCCATGTGATGATGAAATAATTCGAAGTACAAAAAGTCTAAGTATTGTTAAAATTAATCATGACAATGATGTAAACAATTAAAATAATGTTAAAAATCAAGTACATTGAAATTTAAGGTATCCCACAACGTTTGGAACCGTGATTTTGCAAAAGCGTAAAAAAGAATATTTTTTTTTAATATTTAGTGTCACTTAGATTAGAATACACGTAAGAAATTGTTTTAAGCATATTGCTACAGTAAAAAGTTAATTCAAAAACATTTTTTCGGCAAAAAATGAATTAAAAATTATTTATATTCAAAACATTCTCCTTTTATGAAAAATGCTTCTATAATAATTATATTTTGCCTATATAAAGCTCAGGCCTCTGTACAAAGTCTGGACTAGGATGCTTAAAATATTTAACTTAGAAGTGGATTTATTCATAATTTAATACATCTGAGTGGAGAGTTTTTAACAAAAAAACACCGATAATTATTTCAATTGGTAGTAACTCTGAAAATAATGTGAATTTTTATAAAATCCTAACTCAGGCTCTCTAGAGAAGTCTTAGACATGTATTTGCAAAATATTATTTTTAGAGAGGCATTTTTCATAAAAGGAACACATTTTGAAAATAAATAATTCTAACTTCATTTTTTCCCAAAATATTGCATTTAAATAATTTTTATTGTAATAATATTTTTGAAACAATTTTATACGCGTATTTTGATCTAAAAAACACTTAAATATTTAAAAAAATGTTCGTTTGTAAGTTTTCACAAAACTACAATTCCGAACGTAGCCAGATACCTTATGTAAATACAAATACTATCCATAAATAATATGATTGTACATTAATTGTTATTTCAATTGAATTGTATTTATATTTTGTCATGATCTTGTACAGAGCCCGTAATGTATTTCAATAATAAAAAACCATATAAACATGCATATAATTGTTGCTCGGAGTATCAATAGATGTGAAAACCGGATTGATGTTGATAATTTTAATTCAAACATTATGAAATTTCAAAGTTTAATATTAAAAGTTCTAAGTTTTCACTTCTATCGGCAGTCTCTATAACTGCCATTTTTTTTTAATTAATGAAATGGTATGTTTGTCATGCAGCTGTGGTCGTTAAGTTAAGAATAGTGGTTATTGCTTTTAAATAAAATCAAAATAAAATTTAAAAAAAAGCAAAATGCTATGAAATTTTGCATATTCAGTTAAAATGCTACTAAAAATGAAGGACATGGTTAAATAATACGTGCAAATATATTAATTGCTTTCATTTATGCAAACATCCAATGGAGAATACAAAGAAGATCAATGTTCTTTTTTTTAAAAAAAAGAAATATAACTACTTAAATTGGTTAGTAGACAGTGTGATCATCTCTTGCTACAATACAGCATCACAGAAATGTTTATGCTATAAATGACAATCTGGATCAGCTATGAAAATAGGTTCTACTCTTCTATAATAGAATACATTTGGACTTCCAAATGCCCTTTTGTGGAACACAACGAGTTGAAATCTTTTGCTTAAAATGCGTCTCAAACATACTAAAACGAACTCATATCTTCCCATTTCAATCGTTTGCTATAAGCCTTTCAAAGATATTACTCCAGGAATTAAATGTGTTGTGGCATTACGGCAGTGCTTCTTAAACTTTCAATATTTGGAACTAAATTTTCAGTCAGAATTTTCATTGCCCCCTTCCATACAATACATTCCATACAATGCAATACATAGTTATATGTATTGAATGCAATAATGTATACTTTGACGCTAAATCTCTCTCTACAAAACGACTTTAATCATAAACCGTACCAAGAAAAGTATTAAATTTTGTACATGTGCCTTTCAAGTAATAGATATTTTAAATATGTTATTTTTTTAAGTAACAGGGGATATGTATTATATTACTTTTCATTTCTAATGTTTAAATTGGAACATGTAAAATAGTTTTTAGTTCAAGAAGGTACCAAGACAACCAAACACCCTAGTAGCTTGATATAGAAAGGTTTTCAACTGCCGAAGAAGAAATCTTCATAGATTTTAGTTGAAGTGTGTCCGAAACAAAAGTCAATTTAATAATAAAATACTTTTTGAAATTTGTACGGGGTGGATGATGAATTTTCTGCTCTGAAAACAGAACAAACAACAACTCTGAAACTCTGTGTACCATTTCCCCAAGTCTAGAAATTATTAAATTAATTCTAAAAAAAGTATGGATAAATTTAATTATTAAATACATTATGCAATTCTTATATAAGTATATTATATCTAAATATGTATATTACTTTTTATTATGTCAGAATGTATTTTGTGATTTGCTCCTTTTCAGTAAAATTAATAATTTACTGAATAACATTTGAAATAATTAACATTTTATTTAAAAGACTTTAGGATGTGCTCTCACCCTCCACGTAGGATCCTCACGTTCCACTAGTGGAGAGCACCCCACAGTTTGAGAATCCCTGCATTACATTTTTGTGCATGAATCAAAACTGAGAACCAGTAGCACCTTGGGGGGGGGGGAATCTTAAAATTCCAGACCGTATCTCTGTATTTTTTTTTTTTAATGCATTAACATAACTTTCACTAAAAACGTGAAAATCTGCGAGTCCATCAAACATTTAAATCGATCTCACCAAATTTCCACCTGTGTTATAATGATGCTGTGAGGGTAGTATGGGATTCCACAGTCTGTTCCTCTATGCTACAACGAGAATCGCTCTTTAAATTAAATCGTAATTCATTGGAGATTATCACATGGCACTATTGTCCATATTTGTACGGAGAGTTTCAATGCTACCGACACTATCGCAAACAGCCGCATTCAAATCAATAGCATGTAAACACCTATACGTCTGGCATACAAGCACATTCCCTGAGTTTTATGTAAACTATTTGCCTAGAAATCTTTGTTCTAGTAGTTGTAACAAGTATTGAAGACAATTATCTCTTAGTCAGGCATATATCTTCTAATTACATCGTGTATTTTATGATTAAAATCTGTCTTGTCGAAACTCATTTTGCTTTATACTTTCATTTTATAGTTTATAACTTTAGGAGCTAACAGCATTACTCCATCATAATTTGCATAAAATGTAAATTTTATGCAAATCACGTAAATATTACTTACGTTTCCTTCCAAAATACAAAGCAATAAGTAACTGAAACCTTTGTGTATGTAAAGGCGCATGCATTTTAAAAGATATTTTAATTGTTGTTTACAATTGCTTACTTTCAGAATTTTAAACATTGATATAATTTTTTATATAAATATTATTTTAAAAATAACACATTTAGAATTTCATATCAATCTCAACAATATTTCTTCTTTATATATAAGCATGTTATTTTATAATGCTCCCAAGTCTTATTTTTTTTCTTTTGTTCGATTCAAATCAAGGTGATCTTTGGTTAAAATTTTGTTTATTGCCATCACGGAATCTTGCAGCATTACTTTGAAATTTCTATAAACATCCTTAAATACCAATCTACTTATTTGCACCTATTTTATTTAAACAATATAGATTATCACGAATTTTTCTTTAAATGAATTCTACTTAAAGTCACTAATAAACAAATGATGAAAATATATAGTTTTAGATTATATAAAATGCATCTTTTTAAAAATGTGATAAATTCTTCACAAATCGAACTACTTTAGATGATTTCCCCATTTTAACTATCTAAACTTTCTTATAATATAAAGTACACTTTTGTTGAACACTTTGATTATCATAAGTGAAATAGATTTACCTTAAACTAATTTTCTAATAATGCTTCGACTTTGTCGTACATACGTTTATTAAAGAATATAGAGCGATAAAGCTTGTTTCCGTCAATTAGAAATGTACATATTTATTAAATTGCTTCGAAGACATTTAAAATAAATCCTGTTTCTCTTAAGCAAATCCATTTTCTCCTAAAACAATACATTCAGTTCAGACAATGTGTATAAATTGAATCTAAAGATTTAAGGTAAGCATCTTAAGCACGTTAGCCCTGTTGCATTGCTTTTAAACAAAACTTAACTGCTTCTAAAGCGAAAATTGTAAAATTTAAAGAATTTAAAAGATTAATTATAACTCTTTATAACATATATTTATATACATATAATTATTGTTCATAAATTGTTTGTATGATTAAATTAAGTGTTACTTTTTTAAATCATTCTTTGACGTGTAATCGTTATATTTACGGTTTTCTAAGTATCATAAAAAGTAACTATTTATGAATATCTTGCACCGTTGGCTTACAGAGATATAAAAAAAAAGTATTGTATAAGATTTGTTATTATGATTTTTTAAATGGATTTTCCTCTACTCACATTGAAACTATTTTTGGATCAAAACTTTAAAAGAGCTTTTTTCTCACTATTTATAGTGCTAATTTGAGCTAAAATTTCTTAAGTATGATTGTATTCGATGTAGATACGATTCAATGCTAGTAATTATAATTAATGGAAAATAATAAATTAAAACTGATTATTTAATACAGAGGTTCCCAAACGTTTGTCTCATGGACCCCTTGCACTGTTTTTTTGGTTTTGTGTAGACCCCTACTTACCTAATATTAAAATTTTGCCAACTTATCAACTTAAATGTTTAAATGTAGCTGTGGTATAGTATACTTACTTTTAAAGTTTTATGGTTCTAACTGTAGTTAAGTAGAGTGTTTAAAACTCAAGAAACATATGCAAATTAATTAAATTAAAAATTATTTAATAAATGAAATAATTGTTACATAAAATTACAAATGTTTTTAATGGGTGGGATGAATCTGTTGCCTAAATAACAACTTTTCAACATTTGGCTTTAATCTTTACAGATTTAACCTTAGATCCCCTCGTTTGATATTCAATATTTCTTTTTTTCTTTCTGTTTCTATTTTGGAGACTGAGAAATACGTTCAAACTCCTCCTCTTTAGGAAAAGCAAATAAAAACTTTCTTGAGATGTTATAATTTGGGATAAATATCAGGCATACCTTTTTAGTGCCAAAATTGCTGGTATTCGTTTCTAAACTTTACTTTAAGATATTCAGGGCTATTAAAATAAGTTTCTTTCGGAATCAGGGATTTTTTTTAATGTGACAACATTAATTCATTACCTACTGTGACATTACCATAGTCAAACCATTCTCAAACCTAGTTTCAAAACTTGAATAAATGGCATTTGAATGTTGAACATAGGCTAAAACGTCATTTTTCTGAAAGATTGTCTGTGTTACAAACTAAGAAACTGTTAAAACTCGCGATAGTTTTATATTCTTTTAGTTCTTCTGGTAAGAAACACTGAAATGATGGTCTTTTTTTAATTAAATTTATGCTGTCACCTTGTAACTGCAAATTAATCCCAGTAAATTTAGTAAATCAAGCTGTTAAATAGATAAATCTGGTTCAAACTTGATTAAATTTTTTTTTAAAATTAATGGTACGATCTGATTTAGGCAATCATAGACCCCATTTACACCTCATGAATCCCCAAATTATTTTTTTGCTGACGTGCACCCCTTGAAGGTAGCCATAGACTCCTAGGGGTCCATATAGACCACTCTGGGAATCACTGATTTAAAGAATTAGAGATATATGGGCACTTTAGCATTACTTTTGATGATCAAGTATGATGATTTGGTGAACATGTTGGCGGCTCGAGTCCAAAATTTAGCTTTTTTCTCACATTTTAAAGAGCTCATTTGTAGTGAAATTTTTTATACACGATTGTTTTAGATGACAATATGATAATTTAACTATTGAAACTAATTATTTAAAAAAATTTCACTCGTAGATCACAATTCAATGAGAAACAATTGAATCTTGTAGCCATCAAATTAAACTATTCCCTTGTAAATTTAAATTATTAAAACTAATTATATTGAATAAATTCAATTTGACTCAACTTTCTCTTTCGCTCTTAAAATTTAAAGTACAAAGGATTATACTTCTCAAAGTGTAAAGTTAGAAAGTAAACCCGCGTATTTAAAAAACTCGTTTTTACCGGCTTTCTATTGAAAAGTTGATCATTTTCACACGTAAAATAATTCATAACCTTATAAATTTCTTTCTCATTTGAATAATATCTTCATATAGAAAATTAAAAATATATTACTATACTATAGATATATAGGCCAGGCAATAAATCTGTCCATGCATTGAAATGAATGAAAGACCGTAGTTAGAATCTCAGCTATTTAAGTTAAAAAAGTTTTCCTTCAAAACTTTATAAAAATTTCCTTGAAATATTCTAGGACATCTTGAATCTAAGCGCACATATTAAAACTCGTTTCTCATTTTCGTCTTTTAGCACTTATTGCTAGCTTCTAATTTAAATATTATTAAATTGAATAAGAAAGGTGAAAGTACTCTGAAGTTGAAAGTAGTCTTACATTTACCGGGAACTGTATCTTCAAATATAAATATTTAATTAAATAAGCGCGAAATAAATTGCACTTAAAAGAGAAAATTATCTCAAATGAATAATTTATGTCATTTTGCAAAATAAAGTTATTTTAATTCATTTCTAGGATTTATTAAGTCTGGTGAGATTTGAATTCATGTCTTTTAATTGAAATTCATTTACGTCAGTAGATTCGTCCAAAGTCTTTTCAATTTACTGCATTTGTTTCGTAGAACTTTGAGCATAAATTTGACTTTGATTAGTTGTTTGGGCACTAAATAAATTTCAAATTCTTTCACTATTAAGTGATTCAACTTTTGCCTTGATTAGTGATAACTTAACGTAGATTACAAAATTATACACATAAGAAATATGAATTATGCTTATTTAAAAAATGCGTGATTGAGCTTTGACATAAATTAATGATATATTTAAGTTTAAATTTGAGATATAAATATTAGAACTATTATATTATACTATTTATAATTAGGTTGGTATGTTATTTACTAACTAAAATAGTTATACACATAATGAGTCTTCACTGTAGAATTGAAATTATATGATAAAATATTCATAACTTTTTATAATTTACAATCCAGCACTTTGTTTTATTTTCTTCAAAAATATGTTAAATAAAGATGTTTATGTAATATAATCCACGTAATAGTCGAATAACTTATAAACATCGTATGTGCAAATATGAACTTAGATTGCTAACACACACGCGCACGCACACATATATGTCAAATCTTATAACCATACATAAAAGATTGAAACTTGTGACCAAATTACACTTATTGCCTGGAGTTCTCTAACTACTAATAAATACTTGTTTTCTTACTTATGTTATTATTTTCCTTCACTTCCAAGTATGCAGTGAAAGAATTACAAACTGTTTAAAGTAATTATACAAGTCCCTAATGTCGTTTTAAGTTGATAATAAGCATTACTACATGAAACTTTTAAAACACAGTTACCTCAATACATGTTTATGAAAAATTTTAGGAAGTAAAAATCAAAGAACATAAAGCTGTTAAACTATTCTGTAATGGATTACAGCTTCATATTCCCTTAAGAATAAGGTTAGTAATTAGTTTTAGGGGGGAAATATATCACATGTACTACCCCGAAATGTACTCTTAAAGGTAATTAAGAAGTGCTATGTTTTAGGTCTATAAACACTACTTAAACCTTGTATAATAAAGCTTTATATTAAAAATTTATCTACATTCTTAATTTAAAAATTAAACATTCAAATATATTGTCAGTACTGACCTTTGCATTTCTCAGATGGAGTAATTAAATACATACAGTAAAAAATAAGTGTATGTTAGTTATATAGAATGAACTGCTTCTTTTTAGCAAAAAGAAATGAAAATATATTTTTATTTTTAATTAGTACATGGAATTTCTACCATGAAAATATTATTTTTATTTAGACAGTTTGTTTGAGAAAATATCGATTCAAAATTTAGCGTAGTTAAATATTATTTTTCATTATTATGTCTTTTATAAAAAAAATTCACTTTAAATTTCTTTAGAAGTATCTCAAGTGCTTTAAATGACATTGTTCGGTTTTCTTTAAATGTTTTTTATAGTTTATAATTTGGAATTAGTTAATGTATTTTAAACTTTGTAATGTAAGCCATGCTGATAGTTGCTATGAGTTTTTAGCAGGAATTTGGAATTGTTTTATTTTATGGATTTTTGAAACACTATAATAGCTATTTCTACAGCACATAATCACTTAAAAGACCTATTGAATAAGAAGTATGTAGAATGAAATTTAACTTATAAAACATAATTTTTAGTTCAAAAAGGTATTTTTCTAAAGAATTATTAAGAATTTCTTATTAGTGAAAATATTTATAGCACGCATCTGATAAAATTTTAATGACGCTATAGAATCAATATGAATAAGTGATATAAAATCCATATGTTTAGAAGATGTTACTCGATTTAAGTTTGTTTAATGTTTTCATCTAATCAAAATCTCAGCAAATTCTAATGACTTACTTAAAAGTAAAACTTTCTAGATGTTAGGAGATCATATATCAGACAATTGTCTACGCTGAAAATCGTCACGAGGAGTAATGGACAAATAAAGTCCTAGAAATCTGATAATAAGTTTGGATATTAAGGCCTAATAAGGCCAAAAGAGTTTTTATGCATTGTTAATACTTGAAAATCTCAATAGTTCATAACCAACTAAGATGTCATTCTCCTCAGTTAACAGAGAGTTGAGAATAGAAAGCAAAACAGATTTTTCTCTTTACAAGCATCCACAGATAATACGTCTTTTCTCTGCAGATGAAAAATTGACCTCAATGAACCTAATCTGCTTATACTATTGTTTACCGAAGTGTTATCTTCTTATATTTAGAGCATTATTCGATTATAAAACGAATATTAGAAGACAATCATGCTATATAATTGTGTAAATACAACATTATATTTTATTGAGATAGAAATAAATATTCATCTGCCAATAAACAGATTGTAAATTATTATTGTATTTTCGTATTATGTTATCGACCAATTTTGCCCAAACGAAAAAACATCGCCAAATCAAAAGACTTCCAAATGCTGTCATCATATGTGTAAACAACATTATTAAGTCCGTACATGCGTAAGAACAGTTTTCCACTAATTGCTGCATAACGGGGCGTTTGGCTTAAGCCTTTTATTTCACTAATTGGTCAATGGTATAATACATAATTACCATAATTTTATAAAATATGCATATATTTTCAAAATTATCTTTAAATTAATCTATTATGTGATAAATCAAACAAAATATGACTTGAGATATATCATGATATAATCTTTATCTTTCATAAATGCCTACAAACTATAAATTATAATAGAAGTAATGTTGACCATTCTATTAGTCAGTGATTATGGGTTAATGATTTTTACGAAACACTCAATTACAATTCCATTCATAATATACTTGCGTAATAAGCAAAAAACTTTTGTACATCTAGAGTTCAATAGAATATTCATAGTTTATAAAAAAATAATTCTTAGAGAATAAACTGCAATAACGTTGTAAAGAAAAAAAAAAACAGAATCTTACAAATTTTCTCTAGGGCAGAAAATATCAATTTTTAACTAAATTAATATTAAGAAAAGTACTTCATATCCTGCAGAATAACATATTCTAGAAAGCAGTTATTGGAACTAATGTTTGAAAGAAACTATTAAAATTGTATTTGTTTTTCCAAGAGAACTTTTTCCATTGTTCTGAATACTATATACCTTTCTTTTTTTTTCTATTCACTTCATTACTTAATCCGTTATTTGATTTTTTTTTCTATAAAAAGAACAATATAGAAAAAAATTAATGCGTTAATTTTTTTTTAAAATTATTTGTACATTTTAATACAAATTTTCCCTTTATTTGTCTCTCTATTGCTATTTTTTTTTCTATCGCCATTGCATAACGTAACGTAATGAAAAAAAAAGCATAATATTTTTAAATTGAAAAAAAAAAACTATCATTATTTATCACTAAAAAAAAGCAGTACTTATTGAATTATTTCTTTTTTACAAAGGAAATTAGTAAATAATTTCTCTTACCTTGTGATTCTTTATAAAGGACTGATAAAGTTGAATTAAAGGCTAGAAAATAAAGAAAAATTAACTGAAAGTAAATAGATAAAAATTAATTTTAAGGCAAAATTTACTTAATAAATGGAACTATATATTGTTACGCAGATCGGGTTCGTGGATCTTATGATATCAGTTTAAAGAGAAGAAACATTTCAAAGAGCGATGGAATTTATCGTAGTTAAACAATGCGTAAAGCGCAGATTATAGCAGAAAAATTTGCAAAATAAATATCAGAAGGTTTTCATATATTCTTGAGCTCTCATATGCAACTATCAGTAACTAAAAATACAAATATGTATTATTAAAGATTATTCTCAAGTAATCACTCAGTCTTAGCAACTCTGCAATAGCCAAAACAGAACTAACTCACATTTCAGGGAGTGCCTCCTTTTTATAGGCAGAACGTATCTTTCTCGAAAGATCCGCGTTGGTAATACATCGTGATATTAATAGTTTTCTCCAGAAGTTTTCAGAATCATAAAAAAGAAAACCAAGGTACCAAAAAGAGTAACCAATCGACACAATGATAACCAACTTGCCAAATTTGTCGCCCAAAATGATGCCAACTTGGTTGTTTCGCCAATATTTCGCCAAGTTTCGATTGAAATGCCATTATAATGTGGCAGCGTTTCTTGCAAAAATTACAATTTTTATAATAAAATAAATACAACAGAAAATAATATTAATGCATTATATAAGCAAATATGAATTATTTACCCAATTTTAAGCATCAATTGTACAAAATTCATAACAATATGAAATTTCGTAATTTTTTTTTATTTTTTCGATTTTTATGTAAGCAAGATTTCAAACTGTTTTAATTTTTAAAAAAATTTTAGGGATTTATTTAATATTTAATTATTGAAATATTTAAATGATTATAAGAAGTTTAATACCCTCGAGATAATTACTAACACTAACAGTTAATTTTGATTTTACTTTTGATGTGTCTGCTCCGTTGTATATAGTAACAACTGTTTATTAAATAAAAGAATTTTTTTTTGTTAATAAATAGTATTCCTGAAATGTAAAATATATGAAATAAAAATAAATTAAAAAAATAGAAAGCTCTATAATATAGTGGGTAAAGTTTATGGTTTATCTTCCAGGTACTTATGTTTATTACGAATACGCGTTTAAATTTAATCTTACATAAAACTCATGCTGTACAATGTTATATATTATGAAACTTGTTCTTAACAGTTTTAAAAAAACTTACTCAAAATGGATGTTACAATGTTACGAGTTATAAAAACTATATTTTTAAGTTTTTATGTTTATATACGTAAAAAAG
>BMAV01015304.1:35144-73587 GCA_019973955.1 Trichonephila inaurata madagascariensis
TATAAAAACTATATTTTTAAGTTTTTATGTTTATATACGTAAAAAAGGCTTTATGAAAAATAATGTTCTAAAATCTCATGTAAGTACCTATGCATCTAAAAATATATGAATGTTACAGAAAATTAATTACTAACCACAGAAGAAAGGATGGGTAAAAACAATGCTTTTGAGTTGAAATTGACTTTTTAAAAAAAAAAATAAAAAGCTTCAAAATGGAAAGAAATATGAATCTTCATAACTTTCAGGAAAGAAATAAAGTAAAGTATAACTTAAGTAGTTGTTATTTCGAATGTTATTATTATTCCGCAGTGTTAGGACATTGGGCATACACACTGTAACGTTTCCCCCCATCGCACCAGCAAAATCGGCTTTCTTATGCTGATTACATTACGCCGTTCATCCCCACGTACACACCTAAAGTCTTTCATCTGACATCCCACCGATAACCGGTGACCATGAGAAAAACAACTACAGTATTCCACCGAAGAGCCGATCATTTAGTGAAATTCGAGCTGTAAGAAGGGACTTCCCCAACCCCCAAATGAATGGAGAGAGGAAACCGCTTGAAACACGCGAAAAAAGAAATGGTGTTTCGTCCACCTCCATCACCAATACAATATTCTGTCGTTTTGAAATAATAATTTAAATTACTTGTATCTAAATGTAAATATTTAATTAACACAGCTGTATACGTAATAAATCAATAATGTAACTTCTTAAGTCTCACTCTGCTCATCAATTTTCCTAAATCGTCCCAACACACAGACAAAGAGAGAGATATACGCCTTACAAAAATTCTCTAGCATGAAATCATCCATTACATAATAAAATGTAAATTAATTCAAAAAATAACTTAAAGTTAGTTCCTTCAAAGTCCCATTTTAGTAAAAAAAAAAACTTTTATTATGCAGTTGTTTTTTTCCTTTTGAGGTACAATAAAATCTGAGGAAAAAATTTGAAAATTACTGTTTTATTTTTTATTCGCAGACATACATTTATTTATATGACATGTTAAAGTGCTTTTTTTTTTTCTGTGAATGATACAGACATGAACGAATGATGAATGAGTTGCAATTTTTTTGATAGCTTAAGAATTTTTTAAGCTGAATATGAACTTTATGAAGAAAAATGGGAAGTCTTTCAATATTATTTTCTCTGAACCAAAGGTAAAGTTATTTTGAGTTTAAAAAATCGGGATTCACGGTATAACTAAAAGAAGTTTGTGACAGCGATTCAAAACACATTTAAAAATTGAAATATATACAATAGAAAAAAAATAACTGGTAAGCTCTCTTATTATTTACAAAAATATTTCTGAACATTTTGTTTAGTATTATTCATAAAAATTGAATTGGAAATAATATAAAACTAACATGAAGTATTTTAATAGTGGTATAATAAAACCTAGAATAAATCCATATTTTCTGTAATATCAATATTTTATTTAGAAGCAATACAATTATTAATTATATAACATCAACAATTGTACGAAAATAAAAGTTATTTCTATAAATTTTTACCTGCAGCATATGACTAATGCATTTCTTGAATTAATTATAAAATATATTATTGACCATTAAAGATGCTATACCCGGAAGGAGAATAATTTTTTTTAATAAAATATAATGGGAGTAAAACATGATTAAATTTACATTAGCTGTATGTTACATATTTAATATTGAATTAAGTACCTAGATTAAGGCGCTTTTAGTAGGAGCAACAGTTCTAATATTCCTGGGTATGGAATCAAGCTGGTAAATATACGAGTGCATTACTTTATGAAGCGTCTCAACTCTATTCTAGAGTTCATCTACTGTAGTAACTAGCAAGTGGAAGCATACTATCCTGCCGGATACACATATTTAGATTTTCCCAATCGGGGGCAGATCAGGAGAGAATTCTGGTAAATGCGAGAAAAATCTCACACTTTCTGTTTCAAGGGAAGTCAGGACATCTTGATCAACATCCGATCATGCATTGTATAGTCAAAAAGAAGTATCTTAAAAGTCTGGAAGATAAAACATAATCATGGAACATAACGAAGCCGAAATAAAATGGTTGTTATGCAAAGTTGTCAACAAGAAGTAACTGGGATGAGTACCTTTTGCACTGTAACCCATCATTCTAGGTACTGGACTCGCATGATGATAATGAATGAGAGCTGGGAATGTTATCCCCCTTGAATACAAATATATATCTGTAGCGGTTGTATCTATATAAGCCAGTAATAGCCTCCTGGCAAGGGTGATCATTTTGGTCTAGTAGTACATTATAAATCCGAAGCAAGCGAGCTATATCCGTCTCATTGCTGACCTTGACGCTGAACTAAGAAAAACGTAACCTTCAAGCAGCTGTCGTAGTGCCATCTACCTGCCACAAGAGAAATCAAAAATCTGTCAGACCCACTTGACGCGGCAACCATACCCGTCAGACATACTTGACGCAGCAATCAAAGCCATCAGACACACTTGCAGAAACAGCAACAATTCACATGCTCACCATAACAGCTATATCGTTCGTTCGCCTATCCACCGACTCAATGGTGTGGGAATGTGTAACAATGGTATCTATAAATGCCAGTAACAGCCTCCGAACTGAAATGATCATTTTGATCAAGTGGTATGTTACGTGCTTACGGAACTAAGGGCCACGCGAGTTCTCTTTGCCTCATATCCATAAAGATCACGTGCTCAGAGCGAGGATTTAATCGAAAAGACTCCGTTACTCCATTTTTGTGCCCCATATTGTCACTTAACATGTAACATTTTTCTTGTGTGTCTTTTCTGAAACTTCGTGAAAAGCCACAACAATGGTTACCATGCTGACGGGTAATGGTTCTCCATTCATCATGTGTGTGTGATAGAATTTTTTTCTCTTTTCATACAAGGCATAATAAGATGTGAATACTAACAATTAACGTTTACATGCGAATTCCTAATTAGAAGTCTAATTCACTGCGTTGGTTTTATACAGACTATAATTATATTTGAGGTTCAGATTCGATGCTACTAATTTGCATATCGCAGAGCATGTTATACATTTCATGAAGTCTGATGTTTATTGCATGCCATCTTCAAGATGCAATGACCTTAAAAAGCAAAAATACATTTTAACTTATTTTTTCTTAATAAGTATTTGCAAGATACTTATATAAGACATTTGTTCAGTCTTTTATTGACAATAAAAACATAAGAAGTAATTTTTTGACTGAAAAATTGAAAGCAGTATAGTGATTTCCATACGCCATTAAACACATTTTTTGACCCAAATATCAAATTAATTCTGTGTTACTTTAAATAAAAATCGTTTTATTCAGGAATAAGAAATGCTGCTTTCTTTTACATACGCAGAAAAAATACATACTGAATAAATACAAATTAGACTTGATAAATTTTCAATTGTTAATAAAATACTTTCTATTAATCCATTCAAGTTCAAATACATTTTTTTAAACTTATAGTGGATGATACTTGACGTTAATATAGTTTTTTCAAATAGTAATTGATTAATTAAACTAAAAATGAATAAATAGTAACAAACAAAAATAACAGTCCAACATCCCATATAGAAAGGAAAATCGTTCGTTGTGTCCTTGTAGTGAACTGGATAGGGTGAAGAACTTCTAATCCAAAGGTCCTGAGTTCGAATCCCACCAGAGATGGCATAGTTTCTGAGAATGTGATTTCTTTTTTTACTATACAATTTTATTAGAATAATTACATTTAATAATTGAGTCAAAAGTAACAAACAAACAAAAACTAGTCCAACGCTCTATATAGAAAGGAAAATGGAAAAATGCAAGGGAAATCGCTTTTCATTTAATCACTTAATATTGTGATTTTGTCATACGTGTATACATATTTATATTAATTGTAACTATTTAATAAAAAATAACTAAAATAAAAAAAAAATATTGGCTTAAGCAGAAAATTGACTTACATTATATATATATATATATATATATATATTACCTGTTTTACATTACTTTTATTAAGTAATGTAAAATTCGGATTCTCTTTCTGTTAACATTTGCAAGTTTAGACAAATTTTGATGATATAATGGATACAAATTTATTTCTTTTGCCCTTAGTTTATCACGAAATACATAACGTAAAAAAGAAAGTCTTCCCTTTTGATTAAATTTAAATTCTTTCGTTTTGGCAACATCATTTTTTGAGAGTAAGCGAACAAAAATTACTCAAATGAGCACTGAAACATTTTGATTCATGTTAATGAGAAACAGATGAAATATATTATTATTCGATGTTTTGAGAAAGTGACAAACAAAACCTTGTTTAGACAAACCAAACCCACGACTCAACAACGCTCGAGAATGGAAAGCTAGAGCTCCCCTATCTCGTGAAAAAAGGATCTGAATGTAAGAAAAGACATATAATATTATTTTGCTTCTTATAATTTATGCTAATTTCATACTAATGTGGTAGGTGTTAAAAAACCGTCTAATATAAAGAGAGAAAATAACAGTAATAACTTTTGGAAATGTTTTACTCCGAATGTGTTCTTATGAATTTGACAAGAAGTTTAATAGTGTGTTGTATCGTTCCATTTGGGTATAAAAATTTGTTTTAAAGATAAAAAGAGATTCATTAAGTTTAAGACAATAGTAACAAATAGCATCACTGTTTATGATCTAAATAATTAAATCTGGAAATCTTCAATGCAATGCTTCTCAAATTTTCAATATTTGCGAAACAATTTTCAATCATAAGTTTCATCTTGTTCTACCCTCTCTATACGATAACAATGTATTGAATTAGATAATAATAATATACTTTGACTTAAAGCTACAATATTGCTTTAATTATAAACCGTAAAAATTATCAAGCTAAGAATTAAATTTTGTGTATAATTTTATATATCACAAGCACATGGTTTCACTGATAAATATTAAACTTGATTTTATCTCTGTAATGTTAAATTAATTATCAAATACATGTGCAATACTGATATATTTATAAATATATTATACAGTGTAAATACGTATTTTATTTTTTATTATGTCAGAATATAACTTGTATTGATTCATTTCAGTAAATTAATAACATTTTAAAATAATCTCTTATTTTTGGCTTTTTAATATACTCGTGCCCCCAAGGGGGGCATCCCACAGTTTGAGAAACACTGCTTTAAAGTCTTCATGTCAAAAAAAGTGAAATGCTCTACGAATAATATGTAAATAAAAATTAGTAATTTAGATAGTAATTTACCAATTTATACTTGGATAATAGATAAATAAACATTCTTCTATCATTCAGGAGAGTTTCCAGTTACACAACGCTTTACCAAATAAATTGCTCAGAAATCTGACACAGGATTTATAACCTATAGAATAGTGGTTAATTCGAGTGGGAGTACTTTTATTGCAGAGCATAAACCATAAAAGCATTTCTCCCAATACAACAGCGTTTCTCAAACTGTGGGGCGCGCCACCGTAAAAGGGCGTGTTAACTATATGAGGGGGCGCGAACCTATTGAAAAGTCGAAAACAAAAGATAAACAAAATTATTAATTTACTAATAATCTTCAAAGAAAATATATTCTGGCATAAAAAGAAATAAACACAATATTTATACTGATATAAAACACCTACAAATGTATCAGTACTGCACAATGTATTTCATAATTACTTTAGCAATACTAAGTTAATAACAAGTTTAGTAAATGCCATTGACCCCATGGGCTTGCCATATATAAAATAATTTACAAAAATTAACACTTATCTTGATAATTTGTACCGTTTATAAGTAATCCTTTAATATGATTTTTTCGTACTTATAATTTTTGTCTTTCATAAAAGAAATTTAATGAATAAATATATAAAAAGAGGAATATAAACGATTTCTTTACATAATTTTCTAAAACTTTGTCACTTTTTCTTTCATCATAAACTCTTTGTTGTAGCTTCCTTTGAAACTTAACCTGTTCTCTTAAATACAAATTTTGTTTTATAAATGAGAAATAACATCACGGCATCAGTTCAAAAAATATTTTATTTTCAGTTGTTGTTTTTTTTTTTCCCATTTTTAATAATTGCTTCCATCAGAAAAAGAAAATCACTTTGCGACATAGCCATCCTGTGATGACTATGTCGTTCCGGATCCGCGTAAGCTAGAGGTGTGGGATTATCAAAATGATGAGACATCTTGGTTCTTAATACAACTTTTATTAAGAATAACTTATATTACTTAATTCTAATTGACAACTTTCTTTAAAGTGAGAGTTAACACCCAATTAAACCTTGTATTCAAGTCAGATCGCGCAACTAGATCATTTATCTTAATTATAATAAATAAACCGATTCATCTAACTTCCGATATCAAATATTACCTTTTGCAGATCTCCTTCCTTCAGTGATTGAGTGATATCTATAATGTAACTGAATATGTGAGGATTCCAACTTCTTTATAATGAACTTCTATTTCTTCCAAAGCTATAGGACAGCTAACTCTAGATCCGAATGATTCCACACTAAGTTATCTCTAAACTTGCCGCTCTTATCATCAAAGCTTCTATCCTTTTAAAGTATATCTCATTTACATATTATATTCGTTTATCTTCTTGGTATTGGGTTGGAAAGGTTTTGCCATTAATCGTGGCCGTCAAAGAACATAGGAGTTATGTTAGCAGAAGGACGCGAGAGACGTCACAACTTTTCAAGTGGAATAGAAAATATTCTCAAATAAAATAAAAAATGGTAATATCTGAAATGTAATTATACATATTTTAATATGTGAAACCTTTGCGATGTTATGTGTAAGAGATTCAAAAAAAAAAATTCTTTATTTTCACTGATTGCAATTAAATAAAACATTTTTACTTACTCAACTTCATATCAGTTTGGTCCAAAATGATATTTCTATATTGATAAAATTTTAAACAAATCCTGTTTCAAATAATTTAAGAAATAATAGTTGTATTTTACTAGTTAGCAAAATAATGGGAACACCTTAGATTTATAAAGAATCCTTTATCAGTAGGGTGTAGTACCACTTTTGGCATGTAATACAACTTGGATTCGACTAGAAATCGATTTATATAAGTGCTTAGAGGAATATTGTACAATTCTTCCTGGAGGAGGAATTACTGGAGGCATACTGCGGAAGGTTAGGAAGAGACACCTGCAGAGGATATCGATTCCTTAATGAACGCTCTAAAGTAGACCATAACAGTTAAATTATATTGTGGACAAAGGGCAAAGCTAGTAGTTTAACTTCATCCTCGTATTCATCAACAAGTCTCGTTGTATGGATAGGTGCATTATCATCCTGGAAAATTCCATCCCTTGCACGAAAGTTTGTCATACGATAGGAGGCTCCAAGTTTGCATCATAGGATGGACCTGATCAGCAAAAATTTTTCTTTACTTCTAACCAGTGATCCTTCCCTCTGGGGCTCCGATTGGTCCAGCAGAAAATCACGATACCACTGTCCATATAGTGGTAGATCCAGCTCCATGCTTAACAGTTAGAAAAAGACGATCACCATTATATGCTTGCGCAGGTGCCCTACAAACGTGCACCCATCATATTGTAGGGAGAAGTGTGAAATACGATTCATCAGAACATATTGCTTTCTTCCACTTATCAATCAACCAGGTTTTGTGAGTGTGACACCAATGTGCATTACCATATGTGACTAGTGGCTTGGGAATTGATGCAATGCTTCTCAAAGGTTGAATGCTTGCGACCAAATATTCAATCATAATTTTCATTGCGGCCCCCTCCATACAATAGCATAGTATTTAATTCAATAATACTATACTTTGACGCTAAAGCTACAATTCGACTTAAACCTCTTAAGTGCCATCGGCGTATATAAACGTCTGGCTCAGTCAAAGTGTTAGCTGCCCCAGACGTATATATACGTCTTTCCAAAGTACGATCTTTTCTGTGCACTGCTATCTATAAAATTATTCCGAAGGCTTTTGAATGCAAAAAAAGGAAATTGACAGGGTTTGCGAAGTATTTACTTATTTCAGAGGATTTGCTTATTTATTGGTTTCTGGTGGCATTGGGGAGCGAATCGCGTAATTTTTAATCGACACTTAAGGAATTAATTATCAAGATAAGTGTTACAAATAATCAAGATAAGGGTTACTTTTAGTGACAAGGCTCATCGGTAGTTATTTTGTTCTTAACTTAGTATTGTTAAATTACTTATAAAATACATTACGCCCTACTGATACACTTATAAGTGTATTATGTCAGTGTAAAGTTATATTTTACTTTTTATTATATCAGAACGTATTTTGTTCGTTTATTTCAGTGAATTAATAATTTTTTTAAATAATCTTCGGTTTTCGACTTTTCAATATCCTCGCGCCCCCTCGTAGAGTTATTATGCCCACCTAGAGGGGCGAGCCCCACAGTTTGAGAAACTCTGAATTGATGCTCTGTTATTAATGTTTTGTTTATGAAGTTCATTCTAACAGATGTTGATTGAGCTCTGCGGTCCCTTTTTCAAGTGAAAGAAGAAAGTATTTCTTCAGTCTACCGTTTAGATTTTGAAGATCTTTTTAACTCTGTTACTTATTGATGGTATGATTAATATACTTGTAAATTTACATAAAGATAATTTATTGAAGAATGTTAATTATGATAGATTTGGATCTCTACTTAGGTTTCTACTTAAAGAGAACTCTATATATTATAATGGTATATAAGTAATATATTAGAAGAAGTAATATATTTTCTAAAAGTAAAACTTATAGAAAAAAATTCTGATATATTTTCCCCATACAGTAGAATCATCTATTACAAAATCAAGTAATGCTTACAAAACTCACATTTAATCAATTTTCTCCCGTTATTTAATGTAAATAATAGCGTTATAAGCGATAGTAAAAGTTAAAAAAATGCATAAACTAGAAAGATAATATATAGGTTAAATTAATATATTTTACCTCTAAATAAACAGTATCATTATGTTACCTAAGAGGGAGGTTTATAGATGGTTTTAAATTTATCATTTTATATTTGAAATAAATGAATGATTTAAATTGCCATTCCTTAAAATTATAAAACCTATTCACCTTTTTTAGTCAATGGTGATGTTTTATTTTCTACGACATTTGATTAATTATGCAAATATTTTTTATCCATTTTAATTTTTTTTTCCAAAATCAAACAGCAATTTATCATTTTATGCAAATAAAAACTCCAGACATGTTACAGAAAAACAAATATGCTTCATTTTTAATCCCCCCCCCCTTTTTTTTTTTGAGAAAGTAGCATTAAAAGTTTTACTTTCATGTATGAATTTAGAAAAAAAAGCTTGTGTATAAAACTGTTAGTTTTCTTATTAGTTTCATCTCAAATATTATCAGAAATATCAAAAAAAAAAAAAAAAAAATTAAGAATAATCGCAGATTTAGTAAATTTTATCAAAGATGAATATTCTTTTAATAAGAATGATTTGAATACTTCAATCTCTTCATTCTGTAATAAATATTAGTATAAGAGAGGACTTAATTCAATTATAATTGCTTTCTGTATTTAATGTCTTAGTATATTATTATATTTTGCTTCTTATAAAATTTATTATTCTGACATAGAATTATGATTACTATTTTCTTTTATGGAACTGTCATGAAATATTACAAGCAGTGCAAATCATTTTCATACGTTTCATGACAAGTGAGCAAAATTAATCTCAATATTATTTTTCTAAAAGTAACACACTTGATTATTTAATTAATTTATTAACAAAGTTGTAATAAAAGCTTGGGATTAACTTTTGATCTATTAAAAACCCTTTCCCGAAGAAGAAGACTCGATTTATTCAAATGAATGGTTCTATTTAAGCATTTACTTTTAGATAGGAGAAGCTATTTGAGAGTATTTGAGAGTTAGTCAAGAGCAGCGTTTCTCGAACTGTGGGGCGTGCCTGCCTAGGGGGCATGATAACTGTACAAGGGGGGTGCGAGGATACTAAAAAGTTGAAAACAAAATATTATTTTAAAAAAAATATTAATTTTTTGAAAGTAAACAAACAAAATACATTCTGACACAATAAAAGAAAACATTTACGTAGGTTAAGAACAAGTTTAATAATTACCAGTGACTCCATGTGGGCTTGTCATATATACAATTATATACAAAAATTAACACTTATCTTGATAATTTGTACGGTTTATAATTAATTCCTTAACTGCCGAGATTAAAAGTTATACGGTTCAATCCCAATGCCACTGTTTTTTCATGTAGGCGCGTGTATGTGCTGTATTGGGGAGGGAGAAATAAATAAGGTAATCTTATGAAATAAGTAAATCCTTTCTTAAACACTGGCAAGGTCCTTTTACTTCTTAGGAGGGGGGGGGGGATAAAAGAGGAATAAAGAAGCAAATCTTCTGAAATATGTAAAACCTTCGCAAACACTGTCAAGTTAATTTTATTGCATTACAAAGCTTTCGGAATAATTCTATGGATAGAAGTTCACAGAAAAGATCATACTTCGGAAAGACGTATATATACGTCCAGGCTATTTAATACCTTGGCTGACTAAGACGTTTATATACGTCGGTGGGACTTAAGAGGTTAAAGTCGTATTGCAGCTTTAGTATCAAAGCATAGTATTACTGAATTCAATGCATTGTTATTGTATGGAGAAAGGGGGGAGGGCGATGAAAATCATAACAGAAAATTGGGTCGCAAGAATCGAAAGTTTGAGAAGCACTGGTTTAGAGTTAGCTAAGTAATTTCTGGATAATCAAATATTGCTAATTGACAGTTTAGTCATAAGATAGAGATTATTAATAACGACCGGTGGTCACACAACTAATAACACAATTACGATGAATTAGGCTGTAGACGTCTAAAGTGTTCCAATAGTAAGTGAATTAGATTGTACTCAAATATTAAGTATACTTTTTGCCGTGTGATTGCTCTTATACTTAGTAGTGGTGTGCATTTTCTGCCCTGTCGATTTAAGTTATAGAAACAATAAATTGTAATCTATACTGATTATGGCTGATCCTTATTCTAATCCCCAAACACCGATAAACGGGGCGCGTTTATTTCAAAGTTAAGGAACCTTTTCAAAGACATATCATCGTTACACAGTTTGATAATTTTAATGCCATATGTAACGTTCCAATATACGTTTTGTACGATATTTTTTTTTTCTTTTACTCTTTTTGTAGGTTGAATAAACGATCTTTATGGGTAAAAAATGCTCTGAAGGATGTAGTTGAAAATATTTCCAGTTTTATATCCGAATAAACCCTTTTCATGGCCACATAAATTGGCGTCAAATTTAGTCGAAGTACGAGATAATATCATCCTCAAAACTAACATTTACAAATAAGAGCGCCGGAGAATATTGCTTACAATCTTTTTAAATTCTTTATCTCTAGCAATAATTTTTATTATTGCGTACAAATTCGGCAATATTTATTTTATAAAAATTTCTTTTTCTAATTCTTGTCTCACTTGTACCCCTTCCTAGACATTGCCTGACTAATAAGATCTTATAGCACTTTCTGGTCAGCCAATCACAGCTATTATCCTCACCATTTAACATCAATGAGAAGGATGTTTATCAGGTCTCGGACTCAGTGCCGATCAAAGCTCATTTCGGGTTCAGAAGATCTACAAGCCTTTTGGCACAGGAGGATAAAAATTTTTAGCCAAGAAATCTGGTTAAGTCCGGCTTATACGTGCCCTTTTGGCCCCCTCCGGGCCCCAAGGCGCCAGCCCCAAGAGCCAATGGATAAGCCGACACTGCTTTGACTTCACCAAAAAGAACGAACTTAAGCCGTTCTTGTACTTTCATAGCCAAGCCCACTAGCATGTTGCCGCTCTACCAATCACCGTGTAGCTACGTGTCAGCATGAAGTTTTCCACCCTTTCGCCCTTCATCTTCACAATTATTCAGATATGGTATTTAGGGTTGCAATGTAACCATATACACGCGGACACAACTCAAGGAAACTGGAGGAAAACTTATTATAGAAAGAATTCCTTTTAGAAAGAATAACAATAGAACGTCTTCTTTTTCAACCTCAGAGATCCAAAAATCTCATCCCTCATGGTATTTAACATGAGGTAATTTTTAGAAAGCCGCGTATTTTGTTAATCCAAACAAACTGGTTCTTCGAGAGTTGCCAGAATTTAATTGATTGATTTGAGATTTTTGAAATATATAAATAAGTTTTATTTTGAAACAACGTGTTGTCTTTGTCTTTATGCGTGGCGTCAAATCAATGTATAAGAAACAATCTGTGCAAATATTTTATTCGCAAACAAACGCTTCTATTTTGGATTTTGTGGAAATAAAATGTACACGATACAAGTTTTTTTTTTTACTGCAAATATATCTTAAATGATAATTGGTCTATAAATGTATTTCATTAATGTTTGAATTACAAATTTAATTTTATAGTATTTTTTTTTTTACTGGATAAAAATTAATACTTTCGCCAAAAATTTATTAGGATAAATTATTTTAATACACGCTTCAAAATGTCTAAAATATAAACAGCTATGTTATATTTAATATAAATTTTACTTAATATAAAAATATTTTAATGGCATATACTGAGATTGCGAAAATGGAAAATAGTAAAATAGATGTACAACATTAAAAAAAGTACTTATTTATATTATAATTTTCATAATTAAAAATCTGAAGTGTTTTAAAAAGCAAGGAAAAATATATGAATAAATATTTATATAGAATTATTCAAAATTGACAAATAATTAATTTTAATGTTGTATATAAAATGTATTGGAATTAGAATTTTTAATATGGTTTATTTGTGTAAAATAATTCAATATAAATCAGTCTTCTATTAATTGATATTTGGAAATATTTCGTTTAAAGATTAATTTTATTTAATAAGTTAATTTTATCCTTTCATTTCTCGAAATTTCAAAAAGTTATTGTCATTGTAACTATAAAAAAAATGATGTTTTTGTGAATATTTGTACTTTAGAATTTAATAAAACAGGGAAAATAAATTCTTCATCCAAACCAGTGTCATGAATTAAATCTTAATTATACAACTGAATTATAATTGTATACGAGAAATGTGTTTCAACTGAAAATTCTTATTAAATTAATTAAAATTGTTCTCGAAAGAATTTTGATAATTATATGTTATTCCACGTTTTGATATACAGTTTAAAGTATTCTAATGAACCGTATCTTAACTTGAAGTTGATAACAGGATTGTAATTTTAATTCATAATTACGCTCTAATGATTAAAATACATTAATTGGAATTTAATTTCGGTATAAACATATACAATTGAGTAATTCCTAATTTCCCTAAAAATAGTTTTAAAAACAACTAATTTATGAGAATAATAAATTTCTTAACTCAAAATATCTTGCAAGCATATTTAAAGGTTGTTATTCTTACTTTTTTAGTATCTAAATACAGTTAAAGGAATAATTAGGCTATTGCAATTGCTGTAATTATGCAAGGAATATATTACATACTTATTCGATACTGATGCGAAGCAAGCCTCAAAGTGGCTTGTGACATTATAAGGCATTGGCACTGCGATCACGTTTGTGTAGAGGTACCGCAATTTCTCACGGAAGCGTGTTGTGTAAGGACGTTTTGCAACATCGTAGCTTAGCCCAATCCTTGGTTGTTGTTTTTTTAAATTTATTTGTTTACCCATTGTTAACACACACAGTTCCCCATGTCATCATCTAGATGGTGCCACAAGATGGTGGACAGTTGGAAAATTCGAAGTGGTCGAATCACAAGCTACATGCTGTAAGGACCTGAGGGTTTCGAGAAAAGGGGAGAGAAACAGTTTGAAAATGCGGGATCAGTAATCAGCCAACCTGGGGAAGACTTCAAAAGGTAACAGCGCCGGCGATTTCTAGAGATATCTTGAAACTTCTAGCAAAAGGAATTGGTTCATGAGAGCGACACATCTGCCTCGTAACCTGTGTAATGCAACAAGAGACTTAATGCGGGTAACCTGTATGTCAGATGCCCAGTAATCGGCAACTCTTTAACTGTGAAACACAAAAAAGACTATCCAGCTTGGTGCCGATAACGCCTGTCTTGAATAGAGAATGATTGGGGACGAGTTCATTTCAGTGATGAGTCGTAAATTCATCTGTAAAGTAACTCAAGACGTGTTCTCATCTGAAGAAAATCTGGGAGTCGATATCGGCCCTCTAATATTGTTGAAAAGGATCACTATGGTAGAGGAGTTCTGATGGTTTAGACAGGCATATCGGCCTTCATGTGTTCGACAGAGGTACTTTGACAGGTCATAGGGACGGGGACGAGACCCTTGCAACCTATGGCAAACTTTTCCGTGGAGCATATGGACCAAACTTCATCTTAACGGACGATACAATATGCAAACAAAGGGCTCAGTTGGTGGACGAATTCCTCCAATCGGAGGATATTCAGCCTGTGGAATGACCTGATATGTTCCCTGACCTTAATCCCATCGAACACGTATGGGACATCCCTGGACTCTCAATTGTAGCTCGAAAACCAGCTCTAATGACCTTCGATGATCTCAAGATTACCTTGGGATAAGAGTGGGAGTGGTTACCACAGGTATGGATAAGGATCCTGATAAACAACTTGAAACTCCAATGCGAGAGTTGTATAGCGGTTAGAGGCGATCATACACTCTATTAGATATGTTTCCCCCTTCTGAAAGGGTATCGGTCAGCTACTGTGCTGGACAATGGACCAGTTTCTTTATTTAGAATGCAGGTTATGTCAATTTTTGAGAACAAAAATAGTAAATTATCAAAATAAAAACCCCAGTGAAAATAATAATGTTTAAATAAAATTTAAAAATTTATAATTTAACCAATTGAAATCTAGTTCTCAGACATAATATGTAGGCAAAAACTTGTTTGATGGTACCAATCTTCACCCCGTTGAAACCTGATATGTTAGAATAAAAACGTTTTAATGCAATAGTATCTCAAATATTGAGATACTTGTTATTTTTTAATTTGAAAAATATCAAAATACTAAAAAATATGATTATACAGCAAAACTTGGGCCGTGTCTAGAATTCATTATTTACTGAGTAAAAAATTGCTATTCATTATTGCTTTTCACAAATAATAATTTTTGAATAAAATCTCTCGTTTTCAAAATTTAATTCGTAGCATTTATCATTTCAAAATAAAATAAGCAGGTGTCAAATATAATGTGTACTTTCTCAAACTACTACGAGTTTATTTCCTTTTTATCAAAAGAAGAAAAAAAAATGAAAAGTGTATCTTCTCAACTCGTACTTGCTTTGGGAAAGCAGAGGGTACTCTTTATCGAATTGTCATGACACTTTTGTGCCAATGTGTCTAAATTAATGATTCTATACCGACATTCAACGCCAAGTGGTAGTATAACAAATGGCTTTTGCCGTAGAAAGGATATTCGAAAAATCCGGAAAACTTTTGAGACAGGATTGAACGGGAAACGACCAGCAGAAAAAGGATGTTGTTACATAATGCCTTCTACAAAAGGAACGTTGAAGTTAAAATGAGAACGAGGGAAATAGAATTGTGAAAGGAAGATTGAAACGTCTTAAAAAAGGTGTACGCTAGAACAAGTTTTTAACCTATACGCATTTATATGAATTACGTTATAAATCAAAATTTTCCCAAGACTAAATTAATGTGATGTCTATGGTGCTTTTTTTATCTATTTTTTGTTTCAAACAATGGTTTGGATAAATAAATAAATTACATGTGTTAAGTTAAAGTTTTAATTAAAAAGATATTATGTCAGTAGTTCATTTACTGATTGCTTTAAAGCATATCATCCATTAAAAATGATTCTCGAAAATTAAAATATTATTGAACGGTTAATATGGAATGGAAGTTATGTAAAACTCAAACAACAGCATTCTGTCAGGATTAGTTAGAAAATAAAACCTAAGTAAATTGAAAGAATGCAATCTCACCAATAAGTACTATTCAAAAGCAATATATAATTTTCATGTATTTTGATTTTCTGGAAGTAAATTTCGTAATGATTATTATTCGTACTGTAAAACTTACTGAGTGAAATATTCTAATGCATTTTCATTGTACAGATTGAGACAGGCTTAGAAAATATACAAATTTGAAATAAATGTTAATTTTTTATTTTTATTGTTTAATTATTGTTTTTACAATATTTCATTAAATGTATTTTTAAGCATTAATTTTTAATAGTGGTTAAGCATTTATTTATTTCTGTGTTTTCGAGTAATATAATTAAAAATTGTAATTTTTTTTTCACAAAAATTATTTAATGCAAATGCTGGAATTTTTCTTTATTCATATAAATTTCTTTTGCTTATTTGACTCGACGTATATTCTCTTTGTGGAGCGTCCCTAACTGTAAATATGTTTGTAACTGATAGCTAAAAAGTTTATCTTATAAAATGTTTTATAAATTGCTAATTTCTTTACTTCCAAATATGATTGATGCCCTCGTGTTTTAGCTTAAGGCTGTGAAAATGCCAACATAAATATACTTTCAATATTAAATTAAATTAATATCTTAACGATAAAAAGTACCGATATATGTTTATATGTATACTCTAATTCTCAATTTTACATAGCGCAAAACTTTATTTTTAATTTTTGAAATATTAAATGAAAATTTTTTAAAAATTTCTCAGAAGTATGAAAAGTTTACTTTCCCACCATTTAGAGATATTCAATTATACGTAGGGGTTTCAAAAAGTAAAGTAAAAAAGAACATTCAGAGTAAACGGTTATTCAGGAAACAAAAAAAATCTATACAGAATGTAGGAAGACAAAAGTACATACTACTTCCCTACTTAGTCGCTATACATCGAGGCATTGGTTCCATCGGTACACCAAACCATCAAAACTATGGTCATATAAATTAGTGTAAAGGCTAAGCAACCAAGTCAAGACTACTTGGTAAACATCAGCATCGGTTCGGAAATGCTGACCTCCCAAGTGTTTCTTTGCTGATACTCCGAAGTAGTAGAAATCACTTGGTGCGAGATTGGGGAAAAAAGGAGGGTGGTTTAGTATCTCCCACCGAAAGTGCTTTTTCTTTATCTTGCCCATTTGTTTTGCCATTGTCAAATTCCGTGCACAAACACCACATCTGTCTTCGTAACATAACACTTTTACCGTACTATTCTACCAATTTCCAATGAATTTCAGCGGGAGAATTTTTCTTTAAACCAACGTTTCTCAAACTTTGGGGCGCACCCCCTAAGAAGGTGTAATAACTCTACAACGAGGGGGGGGTAGATAACAAAGGAGTATTTTGAAAAGTTATTAATTTACTGAAAGTAAACAAACAAAATGCATTCCGACATAATGAAAAATGAAATAATTTTTTGTAATTTTTAACAATATTAAGTTAAGAGCAAATTTGATAATTACCAGTGGCCCCATGGACTTGTGATACATAAAATTATATACAAAAGTTAAAACTTGCCTTGATAATTTGTGCGGTTTATAATAAATCTCTTAACTACCGATTAAAAGTGGTGGCGCGCGTATGTGATGTATTGGGGAGAGGGGGAATATATAAGAAAATCCTCTGAAATAGGTAAATCTTTCGAAAATTCTGTCAAAGTCCCTTTCTTTGCATTCCGAAGTCTTCGGAATAATTTTATGGACAGCAGTGCACAGATAAGATCGTACTTCGGTAAAACATATATATATATACGTCAGGATCAAAGAGTTCTTTGGTTAAGCGAGGCGTTTATATACGCCGGTGGTACTTAAAGGACGTAAGTCATATTATAGCTTTAGCTTGAAATATATTATTATTAAATTCAATACATTGTTATTATACGGAGGAGGCGAGATGAAAATTATGACTGAATATTGGGTCGCAAATATTAAAAGTATGAGAAGCACTGCTTTAAACGCCACAATCGTATAATACTTCTTATTTCAATCACAGTGCATATTTCTCTCAATGCAGCCATTTCTAACCCAAATTTACCCATATTAATGGAAAACCAGATCCATCTACTGGTAACGTTTGTATGTTGTGATCGTCTTCGTTATCTTCAAAAGAATTTTTATTCATATGAGTAATTTGCACACCCATCAGAGCGCGTGTTACCTTTTTTTTTTTTTGAAACCCCTATATATTAGAAAATTCCGGGGTAATATCCTCAGATATCTATGTTATTTATATTAAAAATGAAATTGTTTAAAAAAATTAAAAGTATTGTAGATTATGGCATATGTAATCCACTTAAATCTTCAGTCAAAAGCAAGTAATATATATATATATATATATAAAATAATTAAATAATTGTAAAATATTTTACTATTTAAATCAAAAATTTATAAAATAACTTTTGATGTGCGAACACTCTAAATTTATATTACTGTGAGCATTTTAATTATTTAACACTTGACTCATTTCTGTGGATATTCCATATGCGAAAAATATAAATTTTAACATTTTATCCAAACAAGTAATATAAGAAAAATAGTGACAAAATAGAAATTGATTTTCCTTCCAATTTTCCATCTTCTGTTCTACGTATGCTGCAGGACTATTATTTTTGTTTATTGCTATTTACTCATTTTTTTAAATTCATTTAATGAACTAACATTTGAAAAGGTGAATTAACATCAAGTATTATCTCCGCTATAAGTTAAAAAAATGTATTTGAACTTGAATGCATGAATAGAAAGTATTTTATTAACGACTGAAAATTCGAACGATATATATATATATATGACAGGCCCCAGGCCTGCTGGTAAAATGAGGAAGGCAGCATCTCTATAATAACTTCTTTATTTCGCTTCAATCACATAAAATCCAACATCGCGGCCCTTTGGTGCGCAACCAAGTAGAACATTAACAACACTTCAGACAAGAGTCACCAGCTAAACCTTTTCGAATTTGCGTTCTTCGTCAGCGCTCGCTCCACCTTTAAGTAGGCTTATTTACCCACAAATCCTTACGCGATGGTAAAGAGTTTGCTCTATTTTTATTTATTACTTACTCAATTTTGAACCTAAACTTTTCAAACCTGACATACATACATACATACATACATACATACATACATATATATCTAGTACTTCTTCACTGTTATTGTATATTACTATATATATATAAATATATATATATATATATATATTATTATATATATATATATATATGTGTGTGTGTGTGTGTAGGAAGAGAGTGAACTAATAGTAGGAATTGAATGATAATAAAACTAATTTTTCATTACAATTATAAATTGTGACGAGCTCACGCGTCTTCTCATTAACATGTCTTTTTGGGTTCTTTGGGGCCAGAATTGAAGGCAACTCTTTTCCAACCAAACCAAAAGTGAATTGTGAAGGAAAGATGCAAATTAGGAAGCTTTTAAATAGCAGAAGTTTAGAGTAAGCGATGTGGCACTTTGGGGAATGTTATGATAGTCCGTGATTCAAGTGTGAAGAGGTTTTGAAAGGTTAAGTGACAGCCAACAGAAGTTACCCGTGACAGAGAGCCCTTAGATCAAGGAGCATACCATTGCACGCCAGGCAACCGCAACTTCAAAAAGGATTAAGTAAAGTGACACTTCGTTGGACGAAAAAGGTAGGAGTGACTATTTAAATATTCGGATCTGTGATAGAATTGGAATTGAGCTTAGGCGAGTTAGTTATTGATAGTGGTCCGGGTTAAGTTATTTCGGTATTATATATATATTGTGTGTTTAGCCACCGTAGATTCTCTCACATATCATATGATTATCTAATCTGTTAGAGGTTTAATTTTAAGGCCTTAATAAAGTCATATTAAGATCATGGCAGTTTCTAGTTCTTCATTTATTCTTACACATCTAGCTCACGCTGATAATCAAGGAGAAGGGCACCCGAGAGGGGCGCCCTTACAAAATTTAAGCTTTGTTTCCAGGAATAAATATTTTCTTTGTGTCGTCTAGACATTCAATCAAAATTTATATATCAAATAACAATGGCGGGTTATCCCATTCCAATATTCTTAAAATGGAGTGAAGTAAATTCATATATCTAAAATAATTTTAATTTTCTCATTGCAGTTCTGTATTGATTAATTATTTCGACTAAACCTGTTATAAAAAAATTCTGTAACTTTCTTGGAAATTTTTTGATACTATAAATATAACGCATAAATATTTTTATGTCTTACGGAAATATTAAATTTGATTTAATCAAATTTATCAATATAAAAGCTGCAATAACTTATGTGAGACTTAAAATTATAAAATGAAAAATATTTTCCACTTTAAGTATGTTTTACTTAAGAATTACAATATATAAATTTTTGCTTTTGCACACACACAAAAGTTAGTATACATATTCAGTATGAAATGTGTAATTAATGTAGTGTAGAGTATCTAGTTCCTTCATTTCAATGTAATTAACTGATATTCTATTATATTATCTCCATATAATAATATTTTTAATGCCTCTTCGCAGAAATTTAAGCGATATGTAGTCGTTAAAAGTTAGAGCATTTAATAACCTTTGCAATTTCCATCGTTGTTAACAGAATTACTTAAAAATACTAATATATCACAAGGAACTAAATTATTATGTTAATGGATTAATAAAATAATTTCATTTTTCTAGTCTATTAACTTTGAAAACAGAATTTTGCCATTATAAAATCCAAAATATTCAAGTATCCTATTTTTAAAATTAAAATATTTTTCAAATTTCATAAGATTTTGTGTGAAAATTTCAAAGCTATGACAGTTTAAATACTAAATCCCTGAAAATGAAAGGGTTGTATCAAACTTCTAAAAAAAAAATTTTTTTTTTTTTTTTTTTTTTTTTTCAATTTTTTTAAAAGGAATGATTGATAATATTTTCAAAACCTAAAAACACTTCAAAGAATTGGAAAAGTAATATTAAAATAGAGAAGATTAAATACTAATAACATAAATCATACAAAAACAGTGAATTGTGGCTACAATGACATCATTATTAACACTCATACTAGTTCTATTTAGATCAAAAATAGGCTGTGGGTAGCCTAGTGGTTAGAGCACCGGACTCCGGATCGGAAGACCTGGGTTCGATGCTCGTATCGCCAAATACCCTCCGAGTACACGCGGATCTATATTAGCAACATTCCCACTAGCCATGACTAATATCTATGCGGACGACACCTCCATCTCAGCCAACTACAAAAATCTTAAAACAATCACTATTGCTCTAAATTCACACCTTAAACTTTTGGAAAACTTCTTCAAAACTTGAAAAATAAAAATTAATATAGACACAAAACAATAGCAATACTCTTCACCAGGGGAAGAGAACACATTGTACAACACCCACTCTGTATTCCACACAACTACAATGGTATCAGAGCACGAAGTACCTAGGATTAATCCTTGATAAAAAATTAACATGGAAACAACACATTATACATGCGTGTACCAAATTCCGGAACGCCTTACGCTCAATTTTCCCTTTAATTTGCCGGAATTCTCAAATGTATCTCTATAACAATGTACTTCTTTACACTGCCGTATTGCGTCCATTTTAACTTATGGATGTCCTGTGCGGGGATATGCTGCTGTGTGATACGAATATTAAATTACTTGAAAATGCTCAAAATTCATTAATAAGAAATATAACTAGATCCTGCAGGTATACAAAAAATAAAGAAATTTACAGATTTCTTAAATTTCTGCCTTCAAAGCATACATTAAAAAACTTGCAGTTAACTTTTTTAATACTCTTCCCAATAGCAATAACTCCAATATTTTAAACTTGGAAAATTATGATCCAAACTTTAATAAAAAGAGGCCCAGAAGAATATTACTGGACTCACATGTAATCCACTTTAACTTATATTCCTGGTCATTCTCCGGTAGAGAATGACACCTTCTAAATACTAAATTATTATTTTTTCTTGTTGTAAATTTTTAATTTTTATTTATTTTTCATATTGTTTTAAATTTTAAATTCTCGCTACCAACACAGGCATTCTAGCTAACTTAATTTTAAATTTTTCTATGTTAAATTATCTGACTGACACCAGGACAGCAAATAGAGTGTTTGCTCACTGATCCCTATCGACTAATAGCAGACGTCTTGTCTGCTAGCAAGAATTTGGAATTGAACTTTGCTACCGTCGAAACCCTCCAGCATAGCTCCTTCCACGTCCACCAATCAGGAAAGGCCATTTCAATCAAGGCTCCACAACAACAGAGCCCAAATACATTCAGTATGGGACGGAGGAACGCTTCGCGTTCCAGTTCCCAAAGATGTCCAGCGTCGTCGAGTACACGCGGAGCACGTGCTCGGTAAATCATTGGATCCAAAAGTCTTGTGGGCTGATTTACGAGTGCAGGGAACTGGAGAAAATTTCCCTCCTATTCAATTCCATGGCTAAATTGTGGAGGTGGAGACAGGTGGTGTCGCCATCTATCGTTCCTTCGAGAATTTCTCCGCGCTAAATCGTACTGTCTTCTGTATGTTTCTCAAGGCTAAAAGCCAACGACAGGCGTACTTCTTGCCCATTGCCACGATGAATTTCGTGGGTCTCGATCTGACTATGTCAGACAAGTGGCATGAGCAACAACAGCAGAACAAAAATAAATTGCAAATTTTAACACGAGCGAAGTTGAACAAATTTATTACGACTATGCAGATAACGCGTTAATATTATTTGTATAGATGCGCGATATTTGATATCAAAGGTTATTTAAACGAATTCAAAGAGAATAGATGCAGTTATTTTACATTTTAAGAACGTTTTCATAAACATTCAATTAAAAAAGTTCAAATATGAATGTTAGTTGCCTTTTTGATCTTCTACGTTTTGATATTTAAAAATTGTTGCTTATATTAATGTCAGAATGTTAATATATAATCATACGACAACACGATCACATGTGATGAACGAAATAATAATTTGATTTAAAAAAAGAACCATGAAACATAAACGACTCAGTATTATAGCGTTGCATAATAAACATAGTTCTGAAGATTACAGTTAGCAGAGTTAAACAAGTTTCATCTAAGAAAAATCCTTCTCCATTCTTATTATATATATTGTTACGTAGATCCGGTTCGAGGATTTTACGCAAAACAACCACAAAGAAAATAAACAGTTCTTCAAGAGTGATGCGAATTTATTAACAAAAATCCAATCCTTTCAATACAGGATTCAGCTGCAATATTCAGAGAGTAAATCTCCGAAAGTCTTCACACCTTCAACAGCAATCAAACACAATCAGCATTGCTTAAAAATACACGTATGTAAAAGATTATTCACAAGCCCAGCTAGCTAATTGCTAGTCACTCTTCGCTGGTTAAAATCAGACTCATCTCCGTCCCGGCGAGCATCTTTATTTAAAGATGCGGCAGAAACTTCCAAAAATATAACCGCTCGTCTCATTGAACGTAACACTAGTAGAGAGATCCACTACTTTCTAGAAGATTCCAGAGGGTTTTGAACTCGCGAACATGGTGGCCAAAAATGAGACCAACTTGGCTCTACCGCCATGATTTCGCCGAGTTCTCATTGAATCACCATTATAACGTAAGGAGCGGCATTGATTGTGAGTAGCACAATTTTAACAAGAAATAAATATAACATAGAGTAATATAAATGCATTAAACACTCAAATACAAAGTATTTACACTATTTACCCAAAATTCGTAACAATATATTTATATGCATATAACATATTTATATAATGCACCAGGAAGAGTTTTTATCTGAAAGAGATGAAAATCGTTAGATGTAATATCAACATATATTGAAAATAAAGAGCTAACAGTAACTGAGGAATCGAATTTTCGTTGATGAAGAATAGCTACAAGAGCAAAAAGAGTCGATCTGCTACTGGTTCTGATCTAAGGATTCGAAGAGTTGGTGAATATTCTCCTGCCGAATTACTTGCCATAGACGTTTCAATTAGCTACTTAGATCGGCGTGATACAGGTACAGTTGGAGACGTTTACATATAAAAGCCCAAACATTTTTATTTGGGGATTGATGTAGCGAATACACTTTACAGGGTAGCTTTGGAGAGACACTAAGACAAGCATTATAAAGGCGTGCTTTGTATGACTGGACACTATACTGTTAAAATGGGCATCCAGGGATTGATGAGATAAAGCAATACCACGGGATGTAGAACTTCACCAATATACTGTTGTTCTCCAAGACAGTCACGGATGTCAAAAAAGAGGTCTAACTAGCGAATGAGTTATTATTCGTAATTGCTAGGATCCAGAATGTGTTGCGAAATATACTGGAGTGGCTATATCGCTTCCAGAGAAACAGGTTGATTAGTCATCGAGGCTCAAATCAATGCGGAACCTATGATCGAAAATAAATCCACTTCATTTCATGGTATTTTATGCAGAAGGGTTTCTGTCCCACTGCTTAAGTGCTTGAAAGCATAAAATGCCGATGAATAGTAGGTACAATTACCTACGTGACCTCAGTTCCTTTTCGCTGATTACTTGTTTATTGTCATTGTTGTCAGCTCGGTTATATGTCGGATTACTGAGAATGACACATCGAGGACTGTGTGCGCCCATCAGCCGATTACCTTTTCGTGCAGCATTATTCCATCCCTCTAGATCAATTCTTATTTTCTTGACGCTCTAAATAGGAATGGCTCATCCAATACATTCACCAATTTCGACGTTGTGTTTTCGATATAATACACACATTTAGCTGGAGATGACAAAATATGTGCAAGAAAATGATTTATACATTTGCCAATATATTTAAAGACCTGACAGTTATTCTTTAAAATGAAAAGAAATATTTTTCATTGTACCGAATAGAGATATCGCTTTTTGAATGGGTCATATCTTATCTCAGATGTACTTTATCTCAGTAAAAACGTGTACTGCTGGAGTGAAATCCATATTTTAAGATTTTTACAGAGCTAAAAGGTAATTAAGAGAAATTAAACTTGCATAATCCATTTTGTAACAAACTCCTGGTTTGTAAAGCAACTACATGGCTGTAACAAGATAGACTATTCTATTATTGTAGAATTAATCTATTCTATTATATTGTTAGAATTATATTGTACAATTCTATCACCATAACAATACTATCAATCCTAAATTCAATAAATTTCTACTTTGATTCAGATGTAGCAGATATGTACAATGTAGTAAATACATGTGATTATGTCCATAATATTAAATGCATTTGGAAGTATATGTTTTTCCATGGGTATGAAAAGAGATGAGGATTATATGGATACTTTTTTAAGTAACTCTATATCCATCATTGTAGAATTTTTTTTTATATATTAAGTTGCATGTTTTTCAACAAGTCAATTCAAGACCTCATGCATGTTCCATGCATAAAACGTACTCATGCTTTGCAGTAACAGTTAACAACTACACATTTCTCTCCTACAGGTAATATTTAGAAGATTCTTTTGAAAAAATATTGATAGCCATCCTTCTCATAATACACAACAGTTTTACAAAATTATTTGCAATAGAATTGGGAAATAATTGCAAATACATTATGCCTTTTAATTTCTCCCATGACTGAAAATATTTCTGCTTTTATTTGCCGTAAAGATAAATAAGTTTTGGTAATTACGAAGGAATATAAGAATGTTTTTTTTTTTTTTATTTTAATTGTGCCTAGAGCTAAAATCGCACCGTTATTCCCAAATATCTGTTCGGCTGCAAGCTATTAAAATTTTGTTAAATAATTCCTTTCTAACGTAAAATTTCTAAAATAAAATTTTTCTACACTCAATATTATTTTTATATTTCTAAACTTTTCCTTTTATTTTACTGTTTCCGAAGTAAGCCAACTTCCCTGAATTTTATGATTTTATATTCCTAAGTGAAAACTTATTAAATTTGTGTGTGCGTTGCAGTGTATTTCATGAATACAGGCTTAAATAATTTAAATGAAATAGTTGGAAGTTCATTTTCGTTATATATATGCAATTTATTGACTGTGAAATTTTACGTGATTTTGTTTTTCAGCATTATTTCTTTAAGAAATTTTATCGTGAAAATATTCCAGCCAGATCAATCAGCATACGTTTTAAAAAGATAGAATAGATCAGGTAATCAGTTCTTGCTCCTTATTTTTTTCTTTTTCTGAGTCAAAACCCTTTCCATCCCCTTGGTAGTCATCAAAATGCAATTACTTTTTCATGAACAAGATAAATGTATTTTTCGTTTCACACCATAGTAATTTTCTAGATTGCACAGTTTGAGTTATATAAAAAAGAGAAAGAAGAAAAGAATATCCTTTATGTAAATTTTCTGAATTTTATTTGCGATTAAACTTAAGTTTTTAATTCACTTTTTCTAAATCAAAAACTTTTAGAATGAGAAAAAGTTTTCTTGATAAAAAACGTATGTCAGTACTCAAATTAGCTCTTTTTTATATCACAGAACTGATTGTAAGTTAGAATGCATATAACTTCGCAAATTGCATGTGATATGTGTTTTGTTGACTTCTCTCCTTATATGCAGAAAAAAAACATTAAAAAAGGATTTCACTGACTAGAAACTTTAATATAAGTTTTGCAATTTAAAAACTGTCACGTAAAAGAAATTGTGAAGTTTTCTTTCTCATACAGTTTGCCAAAAAATCAATTAATTGCATCTAAAGAGATATTAGAGTAGAGAGAGAGAGAGACTCTTGAGTTTTCCTCCTTGTTTAAAGCAATAACATTTTTATATGTTCAACGATGATTCATGAAAAAAACTGCGTATGACTTAATAATAGTTTTATATTAAAAAAAATCCTGCCATGTTGACTATATCTATTATTTGTATAGAATTATATAAATATTGTATATTTGAGTGCATTTTTTTAGAAAAAAGAAAGTATACACGGTGCTACCAATTTCGACCGACAAATTTAGAGGGCTGATAATAGGCAGCATCATTAGGACAGTTGGTAATTTGATTCATGAAAAATGAATTTTAGGATCTTTAGAAATTTACACAGTAAAAACATTGTAAGTAAGAGACAGTAATACAGTACAGTAAGAGATTTACTGTACTGTACTATCCACTTAATGTTTTCCATCATTTCAAATTTTCTTGAACCATTAAAAGACAAAGCAGTGCTCTTTTTATGAGCTAAATTATGTATTTCTTATTTATAGTTAAGAAATTTTATCATTAAAAATATTAATCCTAATAGAAAAACTCTTGTTTTTAACAAATATATTCCCTGAACTCTTTTCCTTAAAGTTACAAAATTTGCATAAAAACAAGATGCGTGTGCTAAGTTTAGACACTTTCCATGAGCTTAGAAGACTATGTTTTTAATTTTTCAAGTCTTGTGAAGCTTAACATCGTAATTAAAAAAAATTTTAAAAAAATAAAAAAATTGGAAGACTTATGCATCTGTAAACAACATGTTAAGAAGTCATAGTAAATCATATGAACGAGGATTATTTCTCAATAGAAAGTCTAAGTTACAATTATTTATCTAAGTCAGTGGTTCTTAATTTTTTCCTTAACATAATGCTCATTAATGATTATAATTCTTATATAATTTAGATCTCAAGGATATGTGTAAAAGTGCACTTAAAATGCATGCTTTTTCAAAAGAGCTTGTTCATTTATGGTTTTTTCCTCCTACAGGATTTCTATTTTTAAAATTTATATTGTGTGGTAAATATATTTCGAATAACAACAGAAAAACTATAAAATAAACCATTTGTACCATTTTTTTTCATATTGAAAAGTACTTTGCAAATTTTTTATATATGAAAAACATCCTTTTTCATTCGAGAAATAAAAATTATAGCTCTTATTCTCAAAGGACAAAATAAAACAAGTATCTCTACTTATACCACTTAAATAATACTCCCATATTAATATAAAATAGTTATTAGTTATATAAAATGTTTATTGTTCATAGTTCGAAAATAATATATATTTATTCCACTTTGAGAACATTTTCATATACATGAGTATTTTGTTTCCAGATTTTCCATACCATAATTAAGGTCTTTGCTGGTTGATTTCATTTTGATATACTACTGAGCTTTTTTCATGAAGATATGAATATTTTATTACAAAAGAAAATAATAATGCTTTTAACTTACCATTATCATTTTGAAAAATTTAACGGTTTAATTAATATATATAAACTCGTTGATAAATCATACATCTTCTTATAATACATGTTTTATTATAATGATTCTAGCCATTCACATTGTTAAAAAATGCATAACGTTACATCTAGTTAATTTAATGGGAAAATATATTAAGGTAGGATATTTTAGCCATTGATAAGAATAGTTTTTTTTCTTCGCAGATCTTTGTAACTTCAATATCATTTTATCGAAGTTTTTCAGAAAAAGTTAGGACATAATAACGATTTCTTGACAAGAATTATTAATGTTTAACTTTGGTCCAAGCCTTTGTGGCAATAAATATCCTTTCGTGTTGAGCAGTGCTTCTAAAACTTTCAATATTTGCGACCCAATATTCCATCATAATTTTCATCGCGCCCCCTTCCTTACAATAACAATTTGTTGATATTAATAATACAACATTTAGACGCCAAAGCTACAGAATGACTTTAACTTCTTAAGTATCACCGGCGTATATAAATGTCTCGTTCACCCAAAACGGACGAATGTACAGGCGTTTCCGAAGTACTATCGTTTCTGTGCATTCCTACTCAGAATTATTCTGAAGGCTTTGAAATACAATAAAAGGACTTTGACAGTGTTTTCGAAGGATTTACTTTCATCAGAGGATTTTATTTATTTTTATTCCCCTCCCCCACCCCTGGAATATATCCTATATGTGCGCCTACGTTGAAAGCGGTGGCATTGAGGAGCGAATCCCGTAACATTTTATCGGTAGTAAAGGGGATAATTATAAAGCGTACAAATTATCCAGATGTTTATTTCCGTATATAATTTTATACAGGACAAGCCCATAGAGTCACCAGTAATTTTTAAACAGTAGTATTAAACTTTAGTATTGCTAAATTAATTATGAAATACATTTGCAGTACTAATACATTTATAAGTTTACAATATCAGTGGAAATGTGTATTTTATATTTTATAATGTCAGATTGTATTTTGTTTATTTTCGGTAAATTAACATATTTTTTGTAATAATCTTTTGTTTACGACTTTTCAATATGCTTGTGCCCCCCCTCGTAGAGTTATTATACCCCCTCCTCCCATAGTTTGAGAAATGCTGGTGTAGAGCACATGACGTACGTTAAATCTATCGTGGTTCAAAAACTTCACTTGGCATGAAATTGGATGCTTACAAAGTAGGTACAGACTATTATGAAGTAAATATTAATGGAAAATTATTTAGGTGTTTATATTTTTTTTAATTCAGTATATTCTAAATTTTCATTATTTAAGAAATGGTACAAACAATGCAACAATTTAAACCTCATTTTCCACTTCAGCCCTTGGAAGTTATTAATCAATTATCAATATCTTGATGTGTCTATTTGATGATTATTTTAAATCGCTCTTTGGCTTAATTTCTTTTTAAAAGTGTATTAATTCTCCATTTTTAATTAATAATCTTTTCCATTATGAAACCATTTTTTCGTGTTATTTTGCTTGAATTCATATGTCCTTATGTTTTCCAGGCAACTGATAAAATCTCTGAAAAATTCTGAAATGATTAAAAATTTATTTTCATTCATTGTTGTGTTTTATTTGTTAAAGACAATAATAATTTGCATTAAAAGTGATATTAATCAGATTTGCAGGATTTACATTAGGATTCCCAGTCCAAAAACATTCTATCTTTGCTAGTAAAAGATTGCATTCAGAACTCATTTACTTTTCTACAAATATTGAAAAACAAATTAAGCCTACTCAGAAACAGAAACGCAAGAATTCCTCACTTAGTGCGGCTTCACAGAGTGAAGAATTGCTATAATATGTTTCGCTTATATAATTTGAGTAATAAATTTTACTAGTACGTGGTTTGAAAAAATATTATGCTGAAATTTTATATACATATGTAATAATTTTAACCCTAATATTTTTAATTTACCTGGTTTCAAGCTTGGGATGGAACCTTAAAGTTGATTTGAAACACTTCGATTTGTTGCCTACTGACCAGTGTTCTTGCTCCAGTGGCACAGTCTAGGATGCCAAACATCTGATCCTTGTCTGTACTAAATTTACTTCCGAAAGACGTACACTCATGAACTGTCTACAAAAGAACAATATATATAGCGTAGCCTCCGACTGTCTCTGCCTTTTTTTTTCAGTGCAAATTATCTTTTACGACGTTTTGTGCAAATATTAATACCATATTTTCCCGTATTATTTATATTGTAAATTTTGTGTGTTTGCGTGTGTTTATTGAAAGTGTATATATATATAAACATGTATGTATTGTATATATACTTAAAGCATTTTGTATTATTAAAATCTTATTATGATGAGATGTTTCTCCTAATTTTCCCCATTATATAATTTTAATTACTTAATGTCTCCGATTCTGTGTGTGTGTAGTGCAAGTCAGCAATTTTGTATTTTGTTCTGTATTTATTGTATTTGGACGCATTCTTGTTTCTTTTCCCTTTTGATTCCCATTTGAGGCTGTATCCTTCTACTTGAAACTCCCTATCAATATTGATTGATTATTGGCTTACGTTTGTAAGCCTGTGTGACACTTTTGTCGGCGCACAAGGGGTATTTACCTGGAGTCTCAAAAATATCATAATAATGTATATATATGTACTTGGATAAAGACATTTAAAATGATAGAATCAATTAATTATTTGCAGTCGTTGAGGGATGAATAGGGTGGTACATCTACTTCTACATTTATTTAGTTACGTAAGAAAAAACACACACGCATAAAGCAAGACGTTAACAATCACAGTTTACATGACGTTCTCAAAAAACAGCCATTTCAGTTTGGGAGAATAAGGTTATATGGCTATTTTCCTTTAGGAGGGTAAACAAGAAATTAATTACTGCCCGAAGTTTTGTAGGGCTCAAGACCATTATGAATTCAAATCCCTCGAGATAAATTTTAAGTGAACTATTGCATGTATATTTGTGAGGATTGTCCAAAACAAAATATCTTCCGACGTTTAGCTGGTAAAAATATATTACTTTCTTGACGCGATTGGGATCCTAACCCATTTAAAAATAGGCCTTTAGCATCTCCATACTCTTTGCCAACATCCTTTCACTGTAGTGAACACTTCTAGAAAGATTTTTTTTGTAATGATGTTCATTATCACCGTCGAGCACTATATTTTATCTCTCTTCACTCTTAAAGCATTACATTTTCAATGTCGTCTTCAATTTTCATACCAACCAGAAGTAGCAAGGATCCATGTTTTCGGAGTAGGAAGGATTTTAGAAAGATGGTATTGCACGAAGACAGAATTCCATCTCATCTGCTGACAGCAACTTGATCACAACTTTCGTAGATACTCTCTGCATGCCTGACATCTTTACTAAAATCCCACTCTCCTCAAAAATCTCTCGTACAGTCAAATAATGATCTTTCATTACCAGACTTTTCACCCTCTCAACAACAATTGCATTCAAAGCTGCTTGTTACCTCGTTAAGCCTTATTCTCTCTCCTCTGACCATGTAAACTTTTTGACCATTTTCCTGTGAATATGCTGACAAATGAATGCAAGTAATATCTTAAAGCTCTTCAGGTTTCTCTTACTAGTACGGACTGACATGTATTATAACGATCTTGGTAACTTTAAATTTAAATTTTTCGACACATTAGTTCCGAAAACATATTCAAACAACCAGAGCTAATATTTGTTCACAATTAAACTCTTAAACTTGTATGGCAGATACAATCATATCTATCTCTCTCTCATCTTCTTTGTATATATGTAAATGTTTGAAAAAGTGCTTATCCGGTAGGACAGAAACCACGATCTACGGATTCGTAAGCAGGTAACATATCACTAGACCAAATTGATCACTTCAGTCTACACATGCCCCCACCAGTGAGTCGGTGGATAGGCGAACTAACGATATAGTTGTTATGGTGAGTATGTGAGCTGTTAATTGGAAAAGTTGCGTCAAGGGAGCCTGTGCCGACTTTGCTCCTTCAAGTAAGTCTGACAAGTCTTTGGTTGTGGTTTTTGCCAGTAGATGGAGCCACGACAGTTCAGAAGGTGTTGCGCTTTTTCTTAATTCAGTCAGAGTCACCAATAAAGAGTCGCATTTCCCGGAAGACAGAACTCGCGACCTACGGATTCGTAAGTACGTAGTATACCATTAGACCAAAATGCTCACTTCAGTCTGGAGGCTTTTACAGGCTGATATAGATAATACCACTACATGTTCTTATGATTTTTGAAAAAATTCGATGACAAAGTACAAATGTTTTTCTAAATCTTTATTTCTGAAAGAAAATTTATCTCTTTTTCAGGATATTTACCTACAAAACAACAATGGTTGTTAAATGGGGAGCTTGATAAATTCTCAGCTTTTATATCTGAAAAAAAATCAAATTAATGAGATCTAATAATGAGATCATTGGTAATCTCCAGTACCACAGGCGAAATTTATTTTTTGTACTCACCATAAACTTAAAAATGAATTGAAGAAATGATTAAAACATTTTATGCAATCAATACTGATTTGGAAAGAGAATATTACATCATTACTAGCACGATACGTCTCGTCGTTCTAAATTCGAAAACTTAATGAATCATTTCCTACTTGAAAGTGCAGGATAACCTTTCAACAGAGTCTCCTATCAACAATTAATGCAACATTTGACAGATTGCATTTGTCAAAATTTTCGATTGATTAGAAGCTCTCCGGTAATAGATTTAGGGAAAGGAAATTCCTGATTTAATCAATATATTTCCGTTTGTTATATGGGAGGCAAATTAATTTAGATAAGGTAAATCTCTCTCTCTTAAATAATACTTTAAATTTCTAATTATTATCATTTTAAGAATATTCTATAATTTTTAGAAAATAATTCGAAATATAATGAATATTTTTTTCTCTTGATAATTAATATGGTCATTCATCAGCATTTTTACTAGCAAAGAGGCGTAAACATGCTTATAATTCGTAAGGAAAAAAACCGTGTTCCTATTGTTCTGCATCATTCAAATATATAATTGTTTTAATAATCGTTTTAAGTTATTTTTTTTAAATCGAAGATGATTGTATTATTAGTCACAACTTAAACTTAGGATGCTTTATTAAGAGTTTTCAGGGGTGCGAACTTTCTCTAGAAGGCTGAAAATACAAACATTATTCAAATATACACTCACTTCCAAAAGTTAAGCCTGGTGAGGAAAATGCTGATTTCCGGAAGCAAATAAGAATTGAAGAGGATGAAATTCACTGCAGAGGTAGATGAGAGTTTGCAAATATGTTAGGTAACAGCGAATCGTGCTTTCATGTCTAAAACTATGCAAAAAAGGGAAGTCTTATAAGAAGCCAGCTTTATGAAGGATTACAGAAGTTGATTGTAAGTGCTGATAGAAGGTGTTTAAAACTTTCGTACAATTTGTTTTCAAGACTTACGTGTTTCTATGACTTCCAGAAAACGAATGGAAGATTCTGAGAGCTGGTGTGCTGTGGGGCGCATTGAAGCAGGACAGTCGATCACAGATGTTGCTCTTTTCTTCGGCATTCATCATTCTGTAATTTAACGTTTATGGAAACAATTCCAAACCACACAGATAGTTGTCCGAAGGCCCGTAGGCGGTCGTCCAAGGGTTACAACCCACGCGGAAGATCTATATATTGCTATTGTAGCCCAGTGGAATCGCAGAGCAACCTCCATACGTGTGACATCTATGGTTACAGCGTCCATCGGTAATGCTATATCTGCCGCTACTGTACGCCGAAGATTGCATATGAATGGACTGTATGCCCGGGTGCCTCGAGTTTCTGTTCCTCTATCCATCCAATCAAGAGAGGCACGATTAAAGTGGTGCCGGGAACATGGCAATTGGACTGTGTCTGACTGGGGAAATGTCATGTTTACTGATGAGTCAAGATTTGCTCTGGGGCCAGATGACAAGCGTGTAAGATATGGCATAAACAAGGAACACGCAATCAGCCCCAAAACATCACCGAACATCACGCACTCTGAGGCGGAAGCATTATGGTGTGGGTAGGGATTTCATTAGGATACCGCACCGACCTGAACATCTTTAAACGGGGTTCTGTGACGGCTGTCCGGTATCGAGATGAAGTCCTAGAACCCATTGTGAGATTGTACGCTGCAGCAGTTTTCACAACTTTTGTTTTAATGGACGATAACGCACGTCACCATACAGCTGACATCGTCGATGACTACCTGCAGAGTGAAGGGATTGCGCGTATGGCGTGGCCAGCATATTCGCCCGACCTTAATCCCATTGAAAATCTTTGGGATGCTCTCGGTCATGCTGTATCTTCACGTTTCCCACCTCCACCACTCTTATGGAGCTGGAAACTGCTCTACAAGAAGAACAGCGATTGCTTAATTCTGTGGTGGTTACCCACCTAATTGAAAGCATGGGCAGAAGGTGTAAACTTTGCATACAGATGAGGGGTAATTACATACCCTATTAATGTCCATTTTTTCCATTTTATGCTGTTTATTTTCACTTTATACATAATTCTGTTTAAGTCTCCAGTATGACGTTATCTGATAACTTACAAAAATTTAATATTGTTTTCATTTCTGTATAAAATTATTGATTTTGTTTTATGTATAAATTTATATGCTACTTTACTGCCAAATTTTGTGTCAATCAAATAAGTATTTGTTGAATTTTTTGCATTTTACATCTTCGTGCTTAACTTTTGGAAGTGAGTGTATATAACTCTTTGAAATTAAAGTTAAATAATTGGAAACTCTTACACATTATTTATTTATATAGGAATGAGGCTTCAGAAAAGTATAAAATGTTTAAAATATAATCATAATTTTAAAAATTATAAGCATATGAAAAAAGTAACATTTCTAAAAGAAATATTAATTAAATTTTATGTTACGCATGCTATTTTCTAAAATAGTAGCTTTATTTATACTAGCTATAAGTTGATTTATAAAGTTAAGTGTATCCTTATTACTCTGTAATATTTTTATATTAGTAGAATAATAAACTATATTTTTTAAAAAAATAAATTTAAATTTTCTAATTTATTTTTTTTTTTTATTATAAAAATAAAATATATTTTTTAAAAAAATAAAATTAAATTTTACAATTTTTTTTTTTTTTTTTTTTAGAAAATATTATAATATTTTTCAAATATTTTATTATACAAAAGATATATTATTCTTAAATGATGTAGGGTTTAAAGAGTATGATACATTTTATAATTTGTACAATTTTATACTTTAGAGACTACTATTTTAGAAAATATCGTGCGCAACGCAAAAATTATTAAACGTTTACTACAAAATTATTTCTTATTTTCATATGCTTAAAATTTTTAGAATTATGATTATATTAAAAACATTTTGCAATTTTTTGAAGCCATAATCTTTTTTTAACAATGTGTAAAAGATTTCAATTATTTAATTTAAATTTAAAATAATTTAACCTGTTTCAAAATTGTTTATATTTTCACCACTCGAGACAAAATTAACTCCATAGAAACCCTCGATAAAAGTCATGACAAAACTTATTGTTAGTCATATTTTAATAAAATAATATATTTAATCTTTTTATACACAGCTTTACAAGTAATTATACCTTCGTATAATCAAATTCCTTATCAGTCTTAAGAAATATTTTTCCAAAATATTTACTAATGAGTTATTTCATTCTATTTATTTCAAAGAGTTTTATCTTTCACTGCTATCAAACTTTTTCCAGTAGCATCAAAGAAAGTGCAACATTAAGTAACTCATTCTTCTTAAATAATAAAATACTGTTTTATGTAAATGTTTATATTTGCATTCACACCCACTAAGGATTTTCTTATCAATCCCTTATCTCATCCGAGTCCTTTTATATATACTGAAATAATTCTTCTTCCGATACTTCATAACTCAACTGGGAGTAAAATAATAAGATCATATTACTAATACATTTACTGAATCTCGTACACATGATTCCATTTACTTTATTTATTGCATCTTCTGAGAATTTTTTCTGTTGTTGAGATATTCAAACCTTCTCTAAATGAATTTGACTATTACACCAACAGTCTCGAAAAGTTTTAGAATTTTTAAATTTAATTTTAGTGCCTTAGTATCTGAGAGGATTATGAGTGCAATGTTTGAAAAAAAATCTTCTAAAGGGATATTTTAGAGTCTTGAATTCTAAAAATGATTCAAATTAGATATTTAAGAGTAAGAAAAATGTGCATTGTAATGCAACGCATAAACTGTTTATTTAGTTATACTTCTAAACCTGACTAAACATTCTACTTCTGATACCTACTCAGTAATAAGAATAAGTGATAACATTTTCATTTAAATGGAATGATCTCATCACAAATTTATTCATATTTATAGCCAAATTTCAAAAGCTTTAGTTTTTTAATACATAGCTCACCTAATATTTATTTATTTATTTATATAAACAAATATCGCTTTATTACTGCGTTGAATTAAGTTGCAGAAACTAACACACACACACACACTATTAAGTTACAGAAACTATTATACTAACTTTAATATTGACTGTTAACAGAATAAAGATAAAGCATTGAAAAACGGTAATCGAAAATTCAAAATAAAATGGAATTATTATGTATGAAAAAATTAAACAACCACACAACTATGAGAATAACATAGAAAATAATATGTGCATTTAAATATGCATATGAATAAATTTTTGAAACATGTTTTTGTATGAAGTACGAAAATTCTATTCATTAAATAAATACTTTAGACATTTATATATCCCTCAGTCACTATCCTAACACCATTGCTAAAACCCCAAAACATACTTGTGTTTTTCAATTAGATGTCCCAATACCGGTTACCAGCATGGATACTGAATGTAATGGCGAATGAGCGTGTTTCACACGTATACTTTGAATCATCGGTACTTACACAGAGTGTGTATAAGATTAAACATCCATTCCCATCGATTATCGATAATAGTGAAATAGAAACTATGTCACAGAATCTATTGCAATCTATTTCAGTTGAACTCGGAAATTATTTCAGTTCTATTTGTCTTAAGCACGTATTTTGAGAACAGTTATCCACAGTTTATCAAGGCTTAATCTACTATTACTGAAGCATGGTAAGTGTTATATTGAAATATTCCAGTTATAAAGTGAATGAGTGATTAAAAAAATGGTCTACAAAAATTAAAGCAGTTTTACAAAAAGAAGATTAAGTGTAGTATGTGATACTTTAATCTTACATGATAAGAATTGGGCAAGTTGATTTTTAGTATTAAATATCCCATTTATAAACTAATCACTAAATTTTCTCGGAACTTCAAATAATTCGTCTTAACAAAATAGTAGTAATGTTTTTATATTCCTGTATTATACAGATAAATACCATTAATTACGATTCTATATATATTTTGCATAATAAATCTTTTTACTTTACAGATATACTCAATTTACATGTGTTTTTTTGTAATAATTATATTTAGTATATCTGCTATATTGTAAACAATTTTCTATGATGTTAAATAATCTTTAATTGAAATGTAAAAATTCAGCTTAATGCTTAATATAATATTCAAATTATTGAAATTAAACTCAAAACCACAGAACTGTACTGTGCCCAAAGAAGTGGAGTAAATTTTTTTAACAACCTTAAAGGGGAAGTCTTAAGGCATGGGACAACAGGGCCCAGGCTCAGGGCCACACCCTCGAAGGCCCCGTTTTTTCTCGAGTCTGTCTAAAAAGATCAAAATCTGGATAATTTCTATGGTCAAATACTATTCCCATACATATTCTCCAAAGAAAAACAGGGAATTTGAAACTGGATGTCAACTGGCAAAAGTGGCAAAACTGTATTATTACATGTTGAATCTTGTCCATGTATAGGTTTAAGTCTTATCCCATAAATAATCCTATAACTCATTTGGTTGAAATGCGGACATCGGTCGGGCCTGTTTGTGCCTAGGCTTATGAGATTATTTGTAGTGCATATTTATTTGTTTCAAATTACCGTTTGAAAGAGTATTTTACAATATATGCTATACACTGTTTACTTTTAAAGATGTCATGTAAGTCTTACTTTTGCGTAAGGTAGCGGAATCTCAAAAAATCTTAAGATTTATCTAGGCCCAAGGACTCAAAGAATCTTAAGACGTCCCTGAGAGGGCTCTTATCATAGGATTACTGATTGACATTGGAGAACCATCCCACAATATTTCCTGTTTGTCATTTTTGTTCCCATAAAAATCTAACGTTTCTATTTTCATATGTCTCCTTTTACTATCTTATCCTCTTGAGGAAATCTTATTTCGAAAATAACTAATCAATTCAGGCAAAGAACTTTCATGGCAGTTGATTAAAACGACATCATCGTTCTTCATGCTGTCTGATCACAGACCTAGAGATAGAAGAAATCATTTTCTCGGATAATATTACTCTTTC
>BMAV01015304.1:81597-101445 GCA_019973955.1 Trichonephila inaurata madagascariensis
CTTAGAATTATAACCAAACGGAAAAAAATCAAGGGCTTTGGGGGGGGTCCGGCCCCCCCGCCCCCCCTTGTGTGCGCCACTGTTCCCACTCAAACTGTAAAACTGTAATTTACATGTAGTATGTAGCTCTCTCTCTATTTTTTTTCAATATATTTGTAACAAATAAAAAAAAATTAATTTCTTTATCTCCACATTTTAATTTTCACAGGTTAGTGCTTTTCCAAAAACAATGTTTCTAATCACCTTTTCCACTAAATTTCACTGAATTTTTATTCAGTCTTTGCTTTTGCACCTTCTCAGAGACTCATACAATTGTCTGTAAATATTGTTTCCTTCGATGTTACACGTAAGCCAACTTCTTCCTCTGTGGTTTATTAACAGTCATGGCAAATGTCAAGCTTACAGTAGATTACGTGCGTTTCAGTATGGAGGGCATATCCAAATCCCTTTTGAGTGTCCAGTGTGATCCTTGGCATTCATTCAATTTCGTCATTCTTATTGCTTGTTAAAATTCCACACTGCAGTATATTTTTCTGAATATTTTTCACTACCAATCTTGTAGCATTACACAGTCCATCAGTTATGCATAAATTGCACATTGCTTGCCATTCTCTGTTCTTCGTCAAATATTTTCAAGATTTTAAATCCGTGAATTCAATGAAAAAACCCCGCTTTCACCGCAAAGAAAATTCCGAATGAGAAGTATTTCAATACTGTGAACAACCTGCGTCTCTTAAAAACACAAGCAGAAATAATCTCACTATAAGAATTAAAAATATGTGCAAATCAAAGATAGAAAGAATAGAATATCAAGCCCGAACAGAGTACAGGCAAACCGGTTGTGACCAGCTTTTGGTATCTTGTATGGTGTACGGTCAAACCGGTTAGGGGTTAATATACAAATAAGTATTATATATTCTCACTAAATAAGAATGAAGTACATCAATGGTTTCTAATGTTATTGTCGGTTCTTACTAATGTGAAGGAATCTTAAACATATGTTCATTAAAAAAAACAGTTTTATAAAGCACGTTTTAAAAATGTTCAAAACAATTTCAATGTGTTTGAAATGTATGAAATGAGGTTAAAGTTGATTTGACCAACTTAAAATTTTAATGCTACAAGCCTACTATTGCTGATGATATTTCCACATGATAGTTTAATATTTAATTTAATTTTTAAAGTTATAAACAACGATATATTTGCTTAAGCATGTAATTGTTGATCCTTCCGTTATTTGAAAAATGATAATTGCAATAAAAATACCGAAATATATATTTATAAAAAAAATTACTAATTGATATAAAAAAAGTTTCGATGAGTAATTATAGAAAAAAGAATTAAAAAGCATTTCTTTTTAGAAAGATAATTAAGTGGCGTTAATTCCTGGAACAATTGTTTTAGAAAACAAAAGAGAAATTGAATAATGAATTATTTCATGTAAAACTTTTAAAACTCTATCGTTTTTCAAGCATAAATTGATTTAAAAAACTGTTGATAAAATAAACATTGATTTAGAAAACTATTTTTTTAATATTTGCGTTGCAATATTATGATAACATGATTAAAAGAAATGTTTAAATGTAACTGTTATTAAAACCCCTTAGCATGAAAGATTGGTTGAAAAACAATAATGCAATCTAATGGGGATATTTTTTTCGTGTGCTCTAGGGATTTTTATTTTAATCGTTTCTCTTTCCTAGAAAAAGCGACAAACGTTAGATAATTCTTGGTTCCCCACTTTTGCATACCAAATGAGGCTATTCAGTACTTATGTTATCAATAACTAACAATCTCTTAAAGTATTTTTTACACTAATCAAGTGATCTGAGAGCTTATTTCACAATGAGACGATGCTTTAATTTAAGTAATGATGTCGGTTTGATTAAAGAATTTTAATTACAAGGAACATTAATTAGATTGAATTGAGCTTTCTAAGGAAAGTTTAATCAACTATAAACAGTTTGTTTTGAATTTATTTTGGATGACTGTGCATTTATATTTCTCAAATGAGACATTTTAAGTAGCTATGGAAGGAGTATTCATTTTATAAATTATTTATATCTCAACAAACTTATTTGACATACTGTTAAGGCATTAAGATATTTTAATTTGGCATATATATTTATTTAAATTTGCTAGGATGTAAGTAGTACTAATTATTGTATAGGTAATTACAATAAAAATAAATTTAAGAATTTGCTTACACATTGTGGTAAACGTTTTGTGGTCGCCGTAGCCTAGTGGTCAAGTTATCGGTTATGTCACGAGTTCGAGCCCAGTACCACTAAAGAACTACCGTGTAGGGGAGAAATGCACATTAAATTTGTAGGGAATTCAAACATCCTTCCGTTGATGTGGTGTGGGAGTTGAGAACGGGGGGGGGGGAGCCAGCTAGGGTGTCGTCCTCGTCACTTGACCAGGGTTCAAAACTACGAGGTCCGTCGCCAAAGACCCTCATGTAGCTGAACAATGTGATGTTAAGATTCACTCACTCGCTCACTGTAAACATTTTAAAATTCGTAACATATTTAAATAAATATGTCCTGTTTTATAATCAATATGCATAAAACCAAAAAGTTATGTTTCTGTTTTCTCAGCACTGTTGTATTAATAGCGCTTAAAATTGTCTGATTAGTCACAGAAAACAATATCCACGAAAAATTAAATAAATGGGGAATTTTACCTATAATAAAACAAATAGAGTCTCTCATAATAGGAAGTACAAAGTATGTCCAACTTTTGGTTTTTCAGAGAAGTTTTAAGAACTCTTTACAAATTCGACCTTTTCCTGAAACCTATTAAAAATCCATTTGTAATATAAAAATGTGTGTTTGTGATCTATACTGATCATTAATACCAATAAATACATGTTAAAATATATTTGAAATTGAGTTAGAGATTTTAAAACATCAATCACATTGCAAAAAGATAATGAAAAGTAGAAATATTGTTTGAGAACTAGCTTTCTAAGTAGGTTACTTCCGGAAAAAATTTATTTCATTACCTATATTTCAAGTGCTCCAATATTTTTTCATAATTTTTTTTATTAATAATACTTTCAAAGGCATTTAATTATAAATTTACAGATCATTCTATATCTTTATTTCAATTATCTGAAAACTATATATATATAATCATAATCATAAGTAACTTTTCTTTCATTTTAAACATGATGAAGGATACGAAAATTCTCAACATGTTTTCTATTCAATCTTCTATTCCAACAGACAATTTTAAAACAATTGAAACAAAATCTTTACAATACAGTACATTGAAGAGTATTTATGATGAAAAGCAATAATTAGTTTTCCATTTCTGACACCTTGAAACTAGTTACGACTGCTTAGACTGTAAACGAAATGAATAAAAACAGAATAATATACATAGATCATTCATTTTTCGAAAGGCTTTCAAGGTTGATACCCACTAACTATTATTTTTCTCCATTAAAGTTTAAAAAAAACAATATTTCCATTTCGCTCTTTTTCAAACAACTTCTTTTTGTAACTTATACAAATATCATCTTCATTTCTTTGAATTTTATTTCGAAATTTTTCTTAATTAGAAGCAGAGTAAGCATACAACAGATTTCTAAAAAGTAAATTGTACAGTATAAAATTCGATTTAAAACATAGCTCTTGGAAAAAAAAAATTTCAAAAAAAAAAAAAAAAAAAAACATTTTTTTATTTATTTATTTTTTATTTTACATTGAATAGTAATGTTCAGTTGATAAATTTTTTCTTTAATTAAAATAAAACAGAAAAATATCTGTTATTTTCAGAAACAAATTAAATACTTTCTAGGATGTTTAACGTGTCCATACACTTGCTAATACCACCTGCTTGACGGTATCAGATCAAGGCTCACTAAATTCATCCTGGCGAGCGCTAGATGTACACCTGTCGTTATCCGTAGCTTAGAACATCCTTACAGGTGACAGTACGATTTGGCTCGGTTCCACCTCAATTTTGCGGGTGATCACCCTGGAGTTGGTCAGGGCCTCCCACGTCTCTTCCCTTCCATCAACCTCTTGCAGGTCAACGGCTATTTAGAGTACCCTCCTGCAGCTAAGGAATAATACATTTACAAACATACTTGCCTTCTCCGGGATTTGAACCCAGGCCCTACGACATAGCAGTCAGCGTCACTAACGACTATACCGGATGGGCGGCAGGTATGATTTAAAATTTATTTAAAATATGTTGTTGCATACATATAAATGCATATATACAACAATCTATACTCACATATGTCATATATACACAGATGCTTTGGCAGAAAATGCAATAAAAAATACTAGTGCTGGAGCCTGTTGTATTATCTCCATCATTAATTGCCCTGTGGGAGAGCACTGTGACAATTTCAATGGGAATATTGCGGAGATAATACATACAATTTAGGAATTAAGAAATAGCCATGATCATAATATTACTTTCTTTAGATCAACAAGCTATTTTGTCACTTATCAAATTAAATTATAACCAAATTTCCCTGGTTCATTCTTGCAAAATAAAGCTAGGGGCTGCGGTAGCCCAGTGGTCAAGGTATCGGATCATGGCAGGCATGTCATGAGTTCGAGACCAGTACCACTAAAGACCTGCCGTGTAGGTCAGCGATGTACGTTAAATCTGTCGAGAGCTGAAACGTCCTCCCATAGGTGTGGTGTGGTAGTTAGGAGAGGAGGTGCCAGCTGAGGTGACGTCCATGTCACTTGACCGTGGTTCAAAATTACGTGGTCGGTCGCCAAAAGCTCTTGTGTAGCTGAACAGTGCGACGTTAATATTCACTCACTTACGCAAAATAAAGCTAAACGATCTAGTTAAGACCAGAGACCGCATTGCTTTTTTTGGATTCCGAGTCCATTATGGAAATAAGCTTGCTGACAGATTTGCTAAAGTCGGGTCTCTTATGACCAAACCTGATTCTCTTATACTAGATGTCTGCAAACTTTACGCTCAAGGGCCAAATTAATAAATTTACAAATATCCGTGAGCAACGTCAATCAAATTATATTGATCCATGGTCCCCACGACTACCAAAAAGTACTGTAGTCAAGAAATTTATACAAAAAAGGGAGTTTTATTTTACAGCTATAACTGTTCCTAAGGAATATATATATTTATGTGTGTGTATGTGTGGTGGGTGAGTGTGGATGTGCGTGTAATAATCCCTTCTAGTATCCTTTCAAGAGTTACCCCTTTTAAATAATTTTCTTTAAATAACGTTTAATTCTTTGGTTCAGGACTAAAGCGTTAATCTTAATCGTAATCGAATAGTAAGATTGCATCAGAAAACTAGTTCCTGTCCGTTCTAACTAATCGTATTTCTTGGTAGAACAGTCACACGAACTTCACAGCCGGTATAAAGGGGAGTAGGAAACCTTTTACCAACGATGTTAAATTGTCTGTTTTTGATGCATCTTTTTTAAAACTCTGTAATATGTACATGTTTGAAATTTTTTCATACAATTAATGTACACTTTTTTCATTATACAGAATTAAGCTTTTAGCTAATTTTGAATTTTTTCATAATTTGTAAAATATTTTATCAAACATAGGGAAATTTGATTCATTTTTCTCATAAAAAAATGTAAAAAACATTTTTTTTTAGTTTTTTACAAAAATTTCATTTTAATATATATATGGTATCATTATAAATATATCATACAAAATGTACATACCTGGGAACAGTAGTTTCTCAGGAAAGGTACATCGAACATGAAAATTTACATTTTGAGATAAATTGATTTTAATGTATACAGTTAAACTTTTAATCAGCTGTGAAATAAAAAAATAAAATGCTCAATTTACAAAAAAAAAGGCACATGTTTTGGTTTATATCAGACGTTCAACTTTTAAGCAAAAACGAAGTACTTTGTTTACATTTTTCGCCATTCAAATGGGCGGAGCTCAGTTTCAACGATTATTTAAAAATAGGTTTTAAGGGCTTCTAATTGCCCTAGAGGTTCCAATAAAGTATTTTTAGAAAAGTTAAAATCTATACAATTTCAAAATGTCAAAAAAAATAAAATTTTAGCTTTTCAACACTTCTAAAAACGAAAGTTCTTTGTGCTCATCACTCTTTATCTTTGTGTTCGTCCTGTAAAATGTAGCTGCTGCTTGCTGCTTCTACTATGTGTAAGTGTGCGTCCATAATAGTTAAATATGCCTAATGTGCTGAAAATTTATATGCCTGTGACCACAAAAAAAAAAGATTAAAACCTAAGAAAAAGTAGCTCCCACACTTTATCAAGAAATAGCCTTCGGCAAATCTATATACAAATAACCAATATAAAAAGCCTCGACTAATTTCCACATATATATATATATATATATATATATATATATATATATATATATATAAATTAGTTTCAAGAAAATTTTAATGGAAATCTTATTAAAAGACTTAACAAGCCTGTTAAAGATCAAAGTCTATGTTTTTGAGAAAATTTTGGAGATTTTATGCATGGACAGATTTTTTTATATTTCAAATTATTTATGATACAATGTGAACTTTTTGAAAAATTCTTTATTTTTAGAAAATGTTATCTTAAATGGATGTCAAGCACAGTAGTGAAATGTTTTAAATATCAAGAATACAGAAAAAGTGGCGTTTTTTACAACAAAAAGCCGACAAGCCTCAAATTCAAATGAGAGGCCACTCAAATGTCTTCAGCGAGCCACGGGATGAAGATCCCTATCCCATACTATTACATAATATCAAAAAAATAATCTGCAATAAAATAAAATAAACGAGAATTTCTCTGTACGAGGTAGGATTCAAAAGTTCCTGGACTGAGGCTATATCTTTAAAGATATTACCAATTTAAATGTTGTACCAGCACATCCTGCTTTGAAATAAGACCCTTGAGCAACAATATACTTTTCGACATCGTTTTTTAAAGTAATCAATACACATTTCTGGGATCCATTATTAGCCATGTCCTTTAATTCAGCCTGCGATGCACTTTTAATTTCGTGTGTGGATTAGAACCGACATTTCTGAAAGCGACATGCCAGCTGGGAATATTCAGAAGCCGCAGGGGGTGAAATCAGGATAATAAAGAAGATGAAGCAAAATAGTTGTTTTCTTTTTTAACCCGTCATTGTTTGAAGCCAGTTCTTACGTAGCGCCACAGAAACATTCTCAATGTTTTTAGCGGTGTGCTAAGTTTATGGGCATCCACAGCATTCGTCGCCTTCGACACTTTATCTGCCTTCCCTGACGCGTCGATGCCACTCGAAAGTTTGCGCTCACGATAATGTATCACTGCTGTACATATGCTTCATTATTTCGTTAGAGTTTCCGTAGCACTCTAAAAAATATACTTTCTACAAAATTTGATATTCATACTGACCTAGGATGTAAAAGAATTAAGGGTAGAATTTAAAGTCGAAAGAAAATTGTTTCTTTATATGTGATTCCATATCATTCTCCAGGGGAAAAATGAGAGTAGCTAGATTTGATGTGCTTGATATGTTATTTTAAAATCATTTCTGGAAACGTATTAATAATATTATAAAAACAATCAAATTAAAATTTTTAGAATATCGCTGATAACAATAATGGAGTATTCTATTGGAGTTTGCACAATCAAGTTTTAATTTTTACCTTGCTACCTATTCATGATAACATAAATAGTAAATATTCTGCCACTGACTTTTTTTTAACTGATAACATTTCTTTCGGTAATCAAATTTACTAATTTATTTTTCAAAGACTGAATCTTTATTAAATATGATTCTATATTCATTAAAGCTGGACAAAGTTTCTTGTTAATTAAATCACACGAAGCTTATCAGTCTATTTTCAAAATTTGTGAGTAATTCTGAGAAGTAAAAAGAAAATAATAAGAAATATGATAATTACTATTAACTGAAAGTGTTAAGAAAAGTTGTAACTGGAAGCAATAATGGCGTGATCTGCAAAAATATCAGATTAATACATGGGAACTGATAAATCTCTGCATTACATGCTGATTATGTATGTTACTTTCCCTTGTTCAAAATGGGAAAGTGATTTTGTTGAGAACAACTTACTCAAAAATGTAACAATTGCCTAAATTATTGTTTTTATAACGTAACGCGTTCATTTACAAAAGTCTTTGGTTGTGAATATAGGACAAAAATAACCAATCTTAAGCAACTGCATTGCTCTAATTTATTGTATAAATTCATCATTCTAATTTATATTTTAACAAAAGGTTCGAAAATAATCATAAATATAAACAAATTTTGAAAAATGCTTACATAGTCGATATAGGGCAATTTTTTACATACCGTGAACCAGAAAAAAAAGTTGTGATTTTTCAGTATTCACTTTTTTTGGCAAGAAGCGCTTTTAAATTCACATTTCGAAGAAAAAAAGCTTTAAATGAAGGAATATTATATATTTATTTTGCTTTTAATTGCGTTCTTAACTTAGTTTTCAGTTTTTGCACTAATATATTTTGATTCACACTCTCCTTAATATTAATTTAAATACAAAATTAACTGATGGACTTTTAAATTGAGTTTCAGGGTTTTTATTAAGGCATTCATATAGTTAATTTTTCTCAAAGTCCTTTAAAATGGTTACATTTGGAATGAACAAAAATGGAATTTAATAGTCGATTGAGAACATTAAAGAAATATTATAGTTCATGCATTTCGAATGTTTTTTTAAAAAGGAAACAAGATCTCTTTTTATAGGAAGGTCACTAGACAGCTGTATTTAACAACCCAATAGATGAAAAATATGCTTTATGAAGGAAATTTGATTGAAGATTGTCAAACTTTGCGTGCCGTATGAAGATTAAACCTTACAACTTTGACCTAGTAAGAAAATGAGGACTGACTGCATGACTCCAAGGAATATTTAATGTTTATTTCTTTGTCCATCATTCTTCTACAGTTTTTCAGAAACTTTTATAGAAATTGATCTCAAAGTTCAAATCAGAAGTGAGATATTCTAAAAATATATTTCAACGTCAGTGGGACATAACAAAAAGCAGTTTACAAAATGTGGATTATATAGATATATAATTGGGATACAAAGCATTTGAACAGTTTTTACGGATTAGATGTTCTAAAATTTAATTTATTATGAAAATATCATTTGGGATCTAACTTCAAACTTTGAAATGATAAAAATAATTCTTATAAGATTATTCTTTATATATCTCTACAATATAAAGTTTAAAAAATAGGAATTCACAATAATTCTGCATAAATTTATAGTGTTTTCTTATGTTGTACTCGCTTAACCATTTTCAATTTTTCGTGGACTTGAGAAATAGGGTTAACATTAAGCAGGTTGTTACATTATATTGGTGGTCAAAATAGCTAAAATAATCATTTTTTTCATTTGGGTTGTAAAATATTTTACAATGTTTACAGACTTTTCGTTTCCTACTGATTTAATTTTATATTATTTAGTGTTACGTATTGTTTTAAAATTTCCTTGAAAACAGCTATACTACCTTTTAAAATAAATAAATTGGCAATGCTTAAAAGTAATTTTGAGAATAACAGAAGACAAGGATAATCTATAATCCTTCACATCAATTGATATGAATCTGGTACGAAAATTTACAGAAATTTAACAAACTTGTTTCACATATATATACAGCATCCCTTAATGTAAAGAAAAGGATTTCATATTTGTGCTTATAAAACATTGATTTTAAAGGGTTATATATATATATATATTTAAATATATATAATTCAATCACAACACAATAATAAATCGAAAAGACGAAACCAAATGAATCCTATAATATTAAATCCCATTTCAAAATATCAATGGCGAATATAGAAGATAAAATTCCAAGGTTTTCAAACAAAATTAAAAAGTTAAAATTTAAAAATTAAAAAGTTAAAATTAAACCATTAAACTTGAAAATTTAAACTATTCGCCATCGCATTCTGAAAGATATTATATTAAATTAAATATAATATATAATAATATATATATATAAAAAATTCTCTTCTTATTCTTTACTTATATAATATTCCTAGGTTGCAAAATATTTTACAATACATCTGAGGTGTAATATTTAACTGCAAAATAACTTATGTGCCCACAAAATATCTCCAGTGTTACGCCTTAAGTTTTTAAAAAGCAATACATAATCTTAGACTATATAAAAAGTATGTTGGCTGTTATCAGTGGTATAAGAGAAATAAAAAAAAATATTTGATTTTAAAACATATACTTAAACATATATATACAACTATTTATTAAAAAAATATATATATTTTATAATTTATTTTTTCAAAACCCCTGCTTAGAATTTCCCTCTTACAAATATATAATATGAAAATAATTTACTCTTTCGGGTTTTATGTGTTTTCCTTCAGAAAATATTCTACAATATATTTTCCTTTTATTCCAATACTTCAAAAAATTCTCAACAATACTATAAATTCAAACGAATAATGTATGAGATATATAGATCCATGAGAGACCAAAAATAAGTAAGATAGAAAAAATTTTTAAGATTCGTTTATTTTATTGTAAAGTAAATTTCCTAAGACTTACAAACTCGTGATAGATAATTAAAAAGAAAAATTGTGATTTAGTCCTTCTTTCTTTATTAAAAATGAACTTATGGTAAGTTTAAAAAAATATTAATTAATAGAAATATCAGGTTAGGATATAATTTGTTTCGAGTATGTACGCATTTTTTTTTCCAATAAATATATGGATATGTTAATAGTTTGACATTTTTTCTATTAGTAATCCAAACATGTTATGCATAATTGTACCATTTTAAAAACATTCGTTTTAAACTGTGTTTATATTATTAATAATATTATTAATTTAATTTATGCATTATGAAACAAGATATTCAATACGTTGATTAGTCAATACTTATCAGAATATATTATTCAGATTATCATGCATTGCTAGAAAATGACAAAAATATAACATTTTGCTTGAATAAATAATGCGGCTTCTTACTGTTCCAAAAGTAATAGAGAAAGAAAATTGTATACACTTTTCGTCTGAAAACAAGAGAGTTCTGTCAAGTAGTTCACATTTATGGAATCACATGGTTTACAAGTTGCAAAGAAGAGACGAAACTATTTAGTTGATTTGCGAACTAACTCTATCTTTTAAGAGGCAATGTAAACTGCCTACCCTGAAAAGGGTGAATGGTCATACTTGTTGAAGAAAATCACCAACTTTGAGTGAGCGAGTGAATGCGCGAATATTAACTTCACACTTTTCAGCTACTCGAAGGCTTTTGGTGACGGTCCTCGTAATTTTGAACCATAGTCGAGATCACCAACTTCGAAGATTTGTCATCACAAATGCTGCATTTACTCTAAGATGTTAGCATAAGGCTATAAAGTCTAGTTTTAAGACACATACACACATATTAATATGTCCTTTAAATCTTATTCCAAATTCGAAAAATTACACTTTAAGGGTGAATTTGTAATTTGCTGGATATCCATTTTTTTTATTTTTTTATTTTGTGATTTTGATCGACATGATTTTATGGTTTATGAGTTTTTAATTTTATTTCATTGTACATATATTTCAGTCTGATGCCACGCTACACATACAGCAGATATAATAGTTCCCCCTTCATCAGTGTTTTTCTAGAATCAGCAATTTTATTAATTATTTATTTATTCTCATGTAATGTCCAATAAATTTAATGATTACATTATACCTATGAGAATTCGATAACTGCTGATTAAAACAAGTGTTAGAAAACCAAATTCCAATCCTGAATAATGAACACAAGGTAAACAGTCGTCATATATCTAATGAATCAAATAAACTAGCTTAGAATATATCTACTGCAGCAATTATCGTACGTTTTTCTGGGAGTTGTTTTTAAAATATATCGGCTTTTAACTAGCTACGGTTCATCTAACAACTGTTCTCATAGTAATCCAATATTTATGAACTCTACACGTATTTTAATTGAATTGTGTAAACTGTAAATATTGGTAAGATCATTAAGTCATAACTACTAATCAGTATTTAGGTAGTAAAATGTTGGAGATAAATTTTGATAAAATCAATGTTCAGGATTTTAAGGGGACATGGTACGATTTACGATTTAAAGTTTTTCAAAACTTTTTAGTTGCTTCCTATGTGTGCATACTATGAAAAACAGATTTTGTGCTCAAAATATCACAAAAAACAAGCCATTTAATATTTAAGGAAAATATAATTTCTGGTAACTTTAAAATGCTACTCCTCCTACAAAAATATGCGTGCAAGCAAGAAATTTGTTTTACAAGTGCGTTAGACTATGTGTAACAAAAGTTGGTCTAGGTTTTGTGCGATAACAGGATTGATATTAGTACAATACTTCTTTTTATGAACGCTTATTGAACATTCCTTAAAAATGTATAAATTATGAGTTCAATTATTTAAAAAAAAAGTTTTCATTTGATTCAAAAATGGATACCAACTTTTGTGACATGTACTATTAGTAACAGTGTAAAAAAAAATTCAAAGCATTAGACACAATAGAAAAAAAGCCTTAGCATTTTAAATGAAGACAAACTAGTTAGTTTATCTTTCTGAGTTAAGTAAGTTTAAAGTTTTAATTTGCCATAGGGGTGTTAACAAAAATTAACTTAAAAGCTATCATAGTTCTGCGTCTTTTTAAGTTTAGAGCTTTCAAGTTTAGTCAGGTTATAGAAATGTATACAAAGAATAATTTAGGCTGAAAAAATTAGGCTTGATTATTGAACTGATTTTGGTCAATTGAATCGTACTGTGTCCCCTTAAAACTAAAATTTTTATTTTGTCAGGATATAACCAGTAAATTTATTTATATACATTTGTAACTATCAACATATTATTTATATAATAAATCAAAAATTAATTTAAAAAACTGGAAACTCACTCTTTTTAAGAATGTGTGTGACTGGGTCTAATTATTATCTAGATTGAAAATTAAATAAATGAAAATTTTCACCCTCTATGATCCCACGTCTGCACTTAAAGTTATTAAATTTAAGGAAAGATCTTGCTTAAGTCCGAAATACATACTATAACATTTTAGTCTTCTATATATATATGCGGCCAAAAGTACAGTTTGAAGAGCCCTTTCAAGACTGTAAAAAAAATTTAATTAAATATAATGAGGATGATGTTATATATTGGAAAATAAGTGTTTGAATTGAATTTTATGACTGGTATTTTAATGTAAAATGCAATTTAAGAAAGTAGAATCCTGGTTTATTTTTTTAAAATTTAATTTAATCAACATATTTAAAGCATCGCATACACAATCCTGTTAAAATTTTAGCTAAGAATATATTATTTAGAACATTTTGATTAAAATTTAATTGAGATGCTTTTATTTAATGCGAAATTTGACGGGCTAAAAGTATTTTTTGCCTTTACATAGGCTAACAAAAATTTTAATTACTATATAACAATTTATTCCGAAGTTATAGAACAGACATATATTAATAAAAAGAAGATAAAATTTATAAAGTTATGTTAGAATTTTAATTAAGCCAGAGAAAGGAGCCCACACACACACACAAATTCATTTGCGCTAGTATTATCTGAAACTTTCAACATTCAGTGGAATGAGAATTATATTTACATCGCACTATAAAGCTGCACACGAGAACTATTGGCCACGGACCTTGTAATTTTGGACCAAAGTCAAGGGACGAAGACGATACTTGAGTTGGCATCTCCCTCTCCTAACTTCACAGCACCTACATGGTGAGTCTCGTCAGATTTAACATGCAACAGCCCCCTCTTTACGGTGAGTCTTCAGCGGCACGATGCTCGAACTAGACATTTAGTGGAAATTATATAATTAGATGCCACCTGAGTTTACTACTGATTAATGTGATCCGAGAAACCCAGTTTTCTTTGTTTTCAAAGCACAAAACTCGGCCATTTCTTGAAACTTATAAATGTTAAATATTTTAAGTAAATTAAGTAACAGGTTAAGTATTAATTTACTTTTTATAGTTCAGAATATAATTTGCTTTTTGCTTCTCCTTTCAATAAATTTACAATTGTTTTAAACAATCTTTTATTTCTGAGTTTTTGATATGCTTGCGCCCCCAACAAAGGAGTTTGATGTCCCCTTATGGGAGCATGCCCCACAGTGTAAGAAACGCTGATTTACATAACAGCTGTTTGTTATAAGTTTTCAAAACTATTCGTTTTCATCTATTGTATTTTTAAGCTACAAAATGTGTTCCTTGCATATAACATCAGAATAACCTTTTCACTTCAGTATGTTACTGCAGTAAATTTTATTGTTGTGTCTCCAAATATTCGTTTAAAATAGTTTTGTTTGTAAGGATTGTGGTTGTATGTGGTTTACATAGCTCTCACACTAATTTAAAACATAACATTAACACACAATACATGAATCAATCACACAAATGATGCAAATTTCCTGTAATCTTAATTTGGACTAATACGAATTTTTTTTCACTGCTAATGTTTTGGTGAGAAGATAATTTCCGTGTTAAACACACAGTGAAAAGATGTATTATTAGGATATTTCCTATTCACACACAAAAAAAAGTGTGGGTACCACATGGTAGAAGTAATAACTGCAAATTTTGTAATGTTATTTCAGAGAGAGAGAGAGAGATTAGTGTGTGTTCGGTGAGAATAAAAAACAAGGGGATATTAGTATTGGCGAATAAAATTATTTATTCATATGTCTGTACACATAAAGCAACATTTTTCTGCGCAATATACAATCATATTTGTGAATTAATTGTATTTTAAAAAGGAAGCAATAGGTTTATGGTAGCTGAAATAGGTTATAGATACTTTAGATACAAATTTTATTTAAATATGTATAAAAAAACTCCGCCAAGCGTTGTTCCGTATTTTCCCCTGCTTTCATTTGGATCATTTGACATAATTAAATTAAATTTTGATTTTAAAAAATCAACTAAAGGCTTTGATTTTCTCTTGAAAAATCTACTATAAGATTCTCACTTAAAATCAAAGCTAATTTGTTCAGAAAACCCGATCCGGCTTTGTAAATTTTGGTTGTAATTTAACAATATTCAATTCTATCCATGAATTAATTTAAGCAAAGGGATAGTAAGACAGGTAGTTGATTGGGAAGAGAAGAATCTAGGTAAAAGCCTTTAAAAAGGAATTTAATAAGAAGATTTTTTCTCATATTCTTTTGCTTAGACCGTCTCTTTTGTCATTGTATGACAGTTTTGTGCAAATATATCCGGTGCTGCTGCAAGATAAATCTTCTTAATTATATTTGGTTTTCTTGTATTTAAATTATTTAATGTAACTTTTACTTGAAACCTGTATACTTAATTTTGTTGTTTTAAATTTTTAATTGTTTTAATTTTCTTTCTAGATTGAGAGTATATTTAAGTCTTGTGAGTAATAGAACTATTTGTTCATTGCTATTCTGATTCAATTACAAGAAAAGATTTTTATTCTTAAATTCACTGCAATATTGCTAATTATAATTATACTGTTTACTTAGTTATATAAAAATTTGTACTTTTTCAACATTTTGTTTATTTTTAGTGTAGGATTTCTCTCTATCTCTCTATAATCCTATTTTTTAAGAATATTACATGTTTCATTTTCATGCTTCAACTAGGATTAGAAAAAATGCCGCATTCATTTTTGTAGAAAGAGGTGGCGGGAAGGGGAAACCCTATACTTTTACGGCGTATTAGTAGGGGGACAAACTACCGCATTTCGAGTGGCGGAGGGAGAGAGGAAACGTCCCTCTTTTCTTTTTAACGGTATTGTATGTCGCGGATGGCCTTGTACGAGCAGGATTTCCGACCCGAGAGAAAAAAGCTGAAGGAGCGTTACAAACTCGAGCGTGAAGCTCATTCAAGTTCACTCTCCAGCAAAACACGCCAATAGAAGTTATCACTTCAAAAAATAAATATATAAAGCCTTTACTATAGCATCAACCATTGAAAGAGCACTATCGCCATTCATTCTTATTCACTAAATAGCTCTGCTAATATCTTTGCACTCTCTTATAAAACTTTTCCCCTAAAATCCATTTGGGGAGTTATGGGGGAAATATATTTTCTTCAATATAAGTGGAAATGAATTTTGAATAACCCCCCATTCTAGCATTTTCAATTTACCTTTTTCTTTCTGTTCTTCATTTTGTAAGTATTGTTACTGGAACTGCTTATATTTACACTAATTCACTTAGCACCAGAAATCATTTAAGAAATTTATCCGTTTTTTTGCGGTTTTCAATAATTAATTAAAAATCCTTGGAGGGAATCGTTAGAGCTATTTTAATTCCCATAACATGCGTTTTTGCCGAATATGAATTTCCACTTACAATCCCTAAAAGATACATTTTAGTCAGCAAAAATATATATAAAAGTTTAATATACTTGAAGAAAAAATAAAATAACAGTAATTTTTATAAGAAAGAAGTAAGTTCTTTACACTTTGTTTATTGACATTCAACTGTTTGCGAACAGGACCCATTCACTCGTGATGTCCCATTTGATTCATGTTTGAATGGACGATTTCAACAATCGAACAGCTATTCGTTACGATCTATACCATAGTGGGTAAACATTTCCTGTTTACGGGCCACTTTTAATGTTTTTTAAGTGTTGTGTCAACCCAGTGGGGTAGGTGTAGAAAATCTGTATTAAAATTGTATGGGTTTTCTTTTCTAAACACTTATTTTTGGCACAGTATCCATCTTTTATAATATGGTATATTACTATTTTTACTACAAAAACGCAAGTAACACAAAATTGTTGAATGCTTGAACAACTATGAGCGACTACTAGACCAAGGAGTGTGGACGTGTTCAATGCAGAGAGCAGAGAACATGCGTGAAACAATGAATTTGAAATTAACGTATGCATTTACTTTTGTTCGATGCTGACTCATATCGCAGGACTCGACATCAACTCGAGAACCCAATACCATGGAGCCGCGGTGTGCATAATGATGTCTAAATAGCCATTCCCATGCTTATGGGGAAAGTTTTGATCATCAAAATTTATTCTCCCCTTCAGTCGCTTGTGCGGAAAAATTCATTTCTACGACTGGTATCGCAGTAATCAGTATTTTTCTCTGAAGTGGCAGTGAACGTGTTAAGCGTCAGCTTCCAATGAAGGTACAAGTGTTGTCTACACATTTATCGAATCCTTTGTTTTATATACAATCGCATGTTTTGTGAAAAGCCGATTCTTCAGTCTAGTTGTCTTCGGCGCTCTATAAATATGTTTCTTTTAGTATGCGCGTCTTAGGACTTAGTAGAGGCGGTCACCCCCGAATGTCTTGGCGGTCCACTGATCCATAGCGATCCACTTAATGCCCATCGCTGATCTATACTGAGAACAGTTGAATCCTTCAGCACTATTAGTCGTTTTTTAATTTAAAATTTATATCAAACAAAAGTTTCAAATTTAAACTACAGTAACAATAAAAAGCACAATATGACAATAAATAAATGAATGTTTGAAGTACTATTTAGGCTTAAAAGCCGAACTCGCTCCACAGAATTTTGGAATATGCGTCAATAAAATTCAACTGAAATACAACTAAAGAAGATAAAATTTTAAAAAAAAGTGCCTTTTGAATTGTATAAGTTTCTTTCATCTTAATAATCATCTGAATGTTTTTTTAAATTGTTAAATTATAGCATAGCACACATTATTTGAATCTGTAGCATATCGTTGAGTGCAAATTTTATATAGTGGTTAAGTATCACTATTCTTAAGTATCATATGTGTATTTTAAAACTTTTATATGTATTATATAAGATAATCTCTGCACACATACACACATTAACTAAGAGTATCCATTAAAGCGCACACATATTTTTCATTTCTCAAACTACCTAAGTAATCTTTGAATTACCTAGATAAACTACCCATTAGCTACTAGGCACTCGTTACAGGGGAAATAAAATCATTGGGGCGGAACAACAGCAACGTTTCTGTCCGCTTAAATTAAATGTTGTTTTATTTTTTTTTATATTTAAAGAATCAATTTAATACAGTCGAACAATCAACACATTAGTTGATAAAATCAATCAACAGTCAACAGAAAAACTACAGAACAAAGAATCAAATGGCTTAAGATATTGTTACGTTGATCGGGGTTCGAGGAATTTATACAAATTAGTCACAATGAACAAGACAGTTCTTTAAGAGCAATGAGAACTTATTGTTGAAAATCAATCCTTAAAATACAGGATTAATCAGCAAAATTAGCAGAATAAATATCAGAAAGTCTTCATACCTTCTACAGCGCTCTGACATAAACTATCGGTGTCTAAAATACACGTATGTAAAAGATTATTCACAAACACCTCTCATCCTATTCAACAGCCAAGCTAATGGCTATTCGATCTAAACGGTCAAGGCAAGAATACTAATCTCTAGTCTCAAAGCAATACTAACTAATCTCTTGTCAAAACCATAGTCGCTAATCGCTGGTCAAAACAAGACTAATTCAGTTCGGCGAGCGTCTCCCTATTTATACCTCTAGCGGATCTTTCGAAAAAATTCCGCGTGCATCATAGATCGTACAATTAGTGGGCTTCTCCACTAATTTCCAGAAGAATCCAGAAGTTCCAGATCTCACCAAAATGGTCACTAATTCACCAACTTGGTCACCAAAAATGATGCTAACTTGGCTCTAGCGCCAAGATTCCGCCAAGTTCCCATTGAATCGCCATTATAATGTAAGGGACGGCGTTGCTTGCAAATATTACAATTTTAACATAAAATAAATATAACATGGAGTAATATAAATGCATTATACATCCAAATGCAAATTGTTTACACTATTTATAAAAAATTCGTAACAATATTATTGCGATTAAAAAAATTGATATATCGTTATTTATTTGTTTCGATATTTAAAGAATAACGTTAATATAGTCAAACAAACAACAAATAAGTTTATTGAATTAATCATCAATCAATTGAAAAACTGTAATACATAGAATCAAACGATTTGCCACATAATTACAATTAAGGAAATGAATTTGTGAAATATATTATAAAATTATTTTATTACTTCTAGGTATGTGTAACTATACTTTGTAATATCGGATCTTTTTTAAGATTTAATTGTGTTCCACAAGATACTGTTTGTTGAAAGTAAATGTATTATTTAATTAATTCAAGCTGTTTTTTATCGGACACACTTGCTGCCATTCTGTTTTTAAATGTTTAGAATAAATTATACTGGGATGAGTCAACGTATTCAATCAAAATTCCTAACAGAAAGGAAATTAGCGGAACAGGCTTTTGAAATTTAACCTTACGGAAACCACTAATGTAAAGATATATAACCTAGTTAAAATATGGAAAACTCTTGATACTTCACTTAAATGGAGCAAATCAGTAAATCCGCACTTTAGCTAGGTAAATTACACATCAACGGTATTCGCGCTTTTACGGTAAAGAAGTTGAATGCAAACCCAAATGTTGAATCTCAAAACCATCGACAAAGACTCTAAATTTTCTCTAAATTTGTCTCTTCCATTTATTCATATTATTTTTTTCTGAAAAACATCAACGAACTGCTTTTGAGATACTCTATTGAAAATTAATGTTATTATTTTGTGACATGCATACGTCACTGAATATTTTCAGAACCGTATGGTTGAATATACAGTACCGTCGAGACAAGAAAATCAATATTTCTTATTTTTGCGAGCGAAGTTCATAGGTTCCAGAAGATTTCTCCTTTTTTTTAAAGTCAAAATATGTTAGATTCATGAGTCTATAGATCTATTTACAAATATACGTCGACGAAATATTGAGTTAAGCTTTTCTGTCCAGATTTAAAATCAAGAGAATATGAAGTTTGTTCCGGATGTATAATTTATATATATATATATATATATATAT
>BMAV01015304.1:101545-133936 GCA_019973955.1 Trichonephila inaurata madagascariensis
ATATATATATATATATATATATATATATATATATATATAATCGTGAAATCATTCCTTGTATTAGAAAAAAATGGATTGTTACTCTGAAGAAGAATCCGACTACGTACGGAACCGTGATTTTGCAAAAGAGTATAAATGGATAATATTTATGATATTTTCTGTCACTTAGATTAGAAAATGTATATAAAATTGTTTTAAGAATCTTATTACAATAAAAAATTATTTAAATACAATATTTTGACAAAAAATGAACATAGAATGACCCATTTTCAAAATATCCTCCTTTTGTTAAAAATGCTTCTATTACAATAATATTTTGCCTGTATATAGCTCGGACCTTTGGACTGTGGCTCAACTAGAAGTTTTGAAATATATAACTTAGAAGTGGGTTTATCCATATTTTACGACAACAGAGGGAAGAAATTTTCAGAAGAAAACGCCGATAATTATATCAATTGGTTGTAACTCTGAAAATAATGTGAATGTTTCAAAAAGAATAGTTCAGACTCTCTGGAAAAGTCTTTACTTTATATAAGCACACAAAATATTATTTTAGACGCATTTTTCATGAAAGGAGAACGTTTTGAAAAAATGTTATTCTAAGTTAATTTTTTGTCAAAATATTGTATTTAAATAAATGTTTTTGTCAAAATAACCTTAAAACAATTTTATACATGTATTCTAATCTAAGTGACTCTATATATCATGAAAATTATCCATTTATGCTCTTTTTTAAAATCATGGTTCCGAACGTTGTCGGATACCTTAATATTCTTGTTGGTTAGTGGTTATTGACATTTTTCCTTTGGCAATTTCGCTAATAAGTAAAGTAAAATGTTTTTTGTAGACCTTATATAGAAGAAAAATTAAGACTTGCTGTGCAGAATAATTTACAGATATATATTCACTCGACTGAAATTTTCTATAAGACTACCTCAGTTGAAGTAATATTCAGAATTTGAAATCTGTGATGAAATATTTTCCTTTCTAAAGAATGTCACATGTAAATATGAACGTAACTAATATCTCATGAATATTTCAATCAGTATTCTGCGCGAAATAATAATAACGCTGTGGAAAGATAATTGAATGTTTTGACATAACTTCGACCGTATCCAATTGCCGTTTCGCATATAAATGTCATTCCTAGTACAATTCCAACATCTTGAGACGGATTATTGAGAAAGACGAAAATAACTAATTCAGAAGTGATGTACAAAGTGTTTTACTGATTTGTGTATCTCTTTTGATATGCACATGTCTAAGATATTTATGAATTAAAATTTGCCTTAGAATGTTTATAATAAGTAAAATCAAAATCAATGAAATTTGCATCAATTGCTATTTTGTTAAATATTCTCAATGTTATTTACTTAAATTTGAGTTAAACACAAATAAAAAAACACGTAAAACTTAAACGAGAAAAAAAATAATTTTTCCGATTTTACTCGTCCTTAATTTCTAAGAAACAAAATAAATATGCTTACTATAAAATTCAGTGCGCAAAAACGAAGCCATAACTTTTAAAGTAATGTAACAAAAGAGTGAATAATTTAAAATAGTTCAATTGAAGAATTTTAATGACAGAAAATTGCCTTGTTCATCTTGAACCACTTATAAAACTTAATATTCTAAATAAAATTTTGAAATTTCACAAGTATTTAGAGCTTACCGCTTTGATGACTATTCAAAATTACAACGACTTATTAATAAAGTGCAAGTATATTTTAAACAGTCCTTTGTAAAAAATAATTCTTGTCAATAAAAAGTTAAGATTTAATGGAATTCAACACATGCAGTAACATAGTATAAAAAAATAGTTTTAACAAGTTTTTAAAATATAAACATCATTTTGCAGCAATGTAGCCATTCTGTATTCTTTTGTTCTTTTTCTTTTCTTTCTTCTTTCTGTGAAGGAATTTAAAACCATTGTCAGAAATACGTAGCACTGCTGTAAGCGACCAAACCCTATAAACTATTACCCCCAACATATTAGATAAGTATATATATTTATAGAAAATAACAGAATATATTTTATGTAGCTAATAAATCAGAAGTATTCAATATTGTACTTATTTTTACTTATAAATCACTTTTCTTTCAGATATAGGAATTTGCAATCAAATCAAGAGGGTGTAAGGTGTTTAAAATATTACATATAGAGCTACGTTCTGTATATATAAACAAGTAATATTAAAAAAAATTAAGTCAATTCCTACTTAAGTCAACAAAGAAAAATTCTATTTTAGCTACTTTTTATTAAATAATTACAATTAATATAAATATGTATATACATATGACAGAATTACAATATTGAAATAGAAAGCCATTTTCTTTTCTATACATAGTGTTGGACTATTATTTTCATTTTTACTATTTATAGAGTAATATTATTAGGGTATTTCATTAATTAAATTAACTATCCCAATAAAATATTATATTAAAACGAATTCGCATTCTCAGAAATTAGGCCATCCCAGGGGGGATTCGAAACCACGACCCTTAGATTAGAAGTCCAACCCGCTATCTATTGCGCTACAGGAACACAACAAACGATTTTCCTTTCTATATATACTGTTGGAATATTATTTTGGTTTTTATTGTTTCATTTTTTAATTTAATTGATGAATTAATATTTGAACAAAATGTATTAACATTAAGTGTCATCCGCACAAGTTTTGTACAAGATATATATCAATATAGAAAGGGAGAGTGTGAACTAATAGTAGGAATTGAATGAATAATTCATTAATCTTACTAATTACTCTATTCTTTGCTTATTTCACTATTTCGACTAGAACAAAATTATAAACGTTGCATTTAATGTCACGAAGCCATTTAATATATATAATCTCATTTTCCGAAGAAAAAAAAATTGTCTCATTATTCAAAACCTGCGATGCCGTTCAATATGAGCATCCTAATTTAATATTTAACCTTTTCTTCTTAACTAGCCGCAAGAGGAGTGGAATAATTTACAGCTTCCAAAATCAATACAAACTTATTTTATCCTGATTAATTCAAAATGTTGCTTTGTTTTTCTTTTTACTTTGCTTATGTTTTAATATTCAAAACTTCTTAATTAGAAGATGTACCTTAATATTTGAGAGATCGAAAGTCATATAAGGATCAAACTGTATTTAAAATTAACTTTATTTCTTTAAAAGAAAATTTGAATTTACTTAGAAGAAAGAAATTTACTTAGATAACTGTTTCAATATCAGCGTTACTAAACAATAAAAAAATATATCGTTTGGAAAAAATTGTAATTACCATAACTTTCATTTCGTTAGTAATTAAGGCTACACGGTACCCTTTTTCAAAAAAGTTTTTTTGGAGACAGTTACAGAAAAAATAATTGCTGTTTTATATTTAAATTATATTATTAAGCTGATTCTATAAGTAAAAAGTCAGTTTGACCAGCCATTATCTTACAATTTTAAAAAATTAGGAATTTTTGAACTTTTTTTCAGACTCTTATACAATACTCAATTTTGAAAATGTTTTAGTCATTTTAAGTTATTTATGTTCTCTAGGTTATTACAAACAAAAGTTTGTTTGGATTTGAAAATCTATTGCATCGTTGATTTTTAATAATTATTTTTCTAGAAAAACCTGGAAAAAACACGAAAATTTTTAAAATATCAACTTTAACAGTTTTTAGAAAAATAATTACAGATCTCAGCTCTAAATCTATACTAACTTTTATAGAACATACGTTTGGGAGTATATACAAAAATTTTAAAGCCTCTATCTTGAACAGGAAAAAAGCCTTAGGGTTTAGAAAACACTTATACATTCAAAGTTGAAAGTCTGAGAAAAACGCATTTAAAGTGTGTAAAGTCATAAAACAAAAACTTATAATGCCCGTAAAGCTCTAATTTTTTAATATTTTATTTTCCAATGTATATATATATATATATATATTCTTCATTAAAACACTACTTTTATTAAGTATGACTGAAAATTATATTTTTAATTCGAAATATATTTTTGCATAACATTGATAGCATTTGTTAAGACGTCAATTTATTTAGCTTTGTCTTAACCTAATATTTTCACAAAAGTTTTGAAATACGAAGCATTTATGTACAAAAAATAATGATATTAAATTAAGCTAAAAATAGTCAGGTTTGCTCATAAAATTTAATTTTTTACAGTTTTAAATTGGGACAGTTTAGGAAGTTTTAGCTCTTGTCGCGCGTACGGTTTTAAAATACTAAAATATAGTACTACAATATGTTTAGTATAATGTAGTTGGGTACATCAAGGAAATATTGAATTATATCTGCAAGATTTGAATTCAGAATACTTGTATTTGGAAGACTAATTGCAGAATCAGCTGAGAACTGATTTTTAGATCATTTTCAGATCATTTTCATTCATACATCTTTTTCAGAAGTATTCCATCTCTTTGAAATATTGTTTCTCACAGCAACCTGAGAACGCATTTGCCATGGCATTTTCTCTACAGAAAAAAAATTAATGATAAAGCTTTTTATATAAACTATTTTTAAAACAAAAATTAATCTTAATTAATTAATTATGAGAACTCAAAAAACTCAAAACATAATCAAGCAGAAATGATTTTAGTAATGAAAATTGGAATTAATAACCATTTCAAACTAAAATCTCAAAAATAGTTTGAATCAATTCAATTTAAGAGTGGAAAAATGCTTTAAAATTTACCGAAACCAAAACTATAGCTCATAAAACTTCAAGTATCTTAAAAACTAATTTGCTAACAGATCTGAAATTTTGTGGCAAGCTACTCAATGATATGGGCCACCAGAAAACGCAAAAAAAAATTTCGGTAAAAAGGAAATTTTTAGGGTACTCTGTAGTCTTAATGGATAGAAACTTTAAACTAAAATACTCTGCAATGCAATTAAATTGTGAAGATGAAAAGATAAGTTTTGAAATGAAAGTCCTATGTGTGTACAATTTGTAATCAAACAATCAAACGCGAGAAGTAATGTATCAATACAGGGTTAAATTATGCATGCCATGGTATGATTGGTGTTTTATAAGTAAGAGGGATGATCAGAAAAAAAAGGTTACAAGCCGCAGCATTTGAAAACTACATGTTGTGGAAAAATTTTGTTTTCCCAAAGTTTAGACTAATGGCCTATTTGTCGTACAACTGTCTTACTGGTTAGTAGTGTAAGTTTCCAGACAGTCCAGGACGTTTGAAATGGCAAGACGATTAGAAAATTGGTCTCATTTGGAAGTGCGGGCAATGATTCGATTTTTATGGGCAAAGAATGTGTCCGCATCAGACACTCACAGCCAAATCGGGAAAGTGTATGGTGAAGAAGCAATGAGAAGACAACATGTAGCGAAATGGTGTTGTTTTGAATCAACCAGATAGGATGCTGAAAACCACAATATGGCAGGGAGCGCCCAACCAAGAGTTTGTATGACAGTCAACCCCTTCCCTCCCCCACACACAGCCCAGATTTGCCACCCAGTGACTGTTTCATGTTTACGAGGTTGAAGAAGCTCTTATCCGGCAGACGGTTCTCTTCAGACAGTGCGGTGAAAACATGCACCAAGACCTCGTACAATGGGCCCTGACCTAATTTATACCAAGACGGGTTAAACAAATTGGTTCTACGTTCTGATAAATACCTAAACAGACTTGGCGATTATAATGAAAAGTGATGGGCACGAATGCCTCATAATTCCTTTTTGTAGTTTTTGTCTATTGTTAATAAATATTACTTTATTCTACTAGTATCCCTTTTTTTTTTATCACCCCTCGCATAATATGTTTCTACTTCGTCTCTCCTTAACGTAATTACTAAGGTATGAAATTTGTTTTTCTTTCACATCATAGCTCAAATATATCCCATGTGGTCATTTATATCTTACGTATTATTTAAGTCAAGCATAAATGTAATCATAAATTGATTTAATGTTTAATCATGATACATTTCAAGAATTTTAATGAAATTAAACTCCACAAAAAACTCCGAAAATCGCTTTACAATTGTCTTCTTGATTAATTTTTTAAGGTATTAGTATTTTGTACTAAAGTTTTAAATAGTTATAGTATGCTAATGTTAAATAAGTTTTTCTGATCATATAAATTACAGTTTATAAAACTTTTGAATGTGGCCATCACATTTTAATCTACTTTTTATATTGTTTAAGTATTTTTATTTTTATAAGCATTTATAAATTGAAACATTAGAAGAAAATTAAATTTAATATATGCTGTCATGCTAAGTTAACTTTAAATTATTTTTGGAGCAAAATAAAGTTTTTCTAAGTTAAAAAATTTCTTGTTGGTTTTCCCAAGTACAACGGCATAACCCAGTTTTAATTACAAATCTGTTTTGTTTTGGTCCAATAAACTATATTTGCCGCATGATAATAATTGCATGTCACATTTATACCGAAATTACATGATTCAGTAGGAATGCGTAACCCATCCGGAAAGTGATAACCTACAGTGTTCACAAACCCTGAAATTATTTGTTCAATGAATTACCACAGATGCTTCAGATAGGAATTAATTCAAATAATTGGACGCAAACATCCTTTAAATAATAGCATAGCTGTGTGAATTTTAAAACAGGAAACGTCATAGCTGTTATATCGGGCTCGTGGTCTTGTGGATGACGCAAATGCTTATAGATGATTTATGCATTATAAATGTACAGAAGCAAATAATAGTTTAATTAACATTTTCAGTGAACATTAAATATATAGATCTATAGATTTTTCTATGAATATCCTTTATTATTTGTTAATCTCCATGTAAACATCTATTTTTGCATGTTGGCTCCCCAGCTTGGCGATCTGTTAATATTAAAATCGTTTTTATAAATTATAAACAAGTAATGGCACCTCATAATGTTGCCACGGCAAAGTTTTATCTAAATTCCAGTGCTTGAAGTAAAAAGATATCCATTTGGTCGAAAGATTTTATGTCGGGAGTCTTCCTGCTGTGAATAAATGAATTGATTTAAAACTAAAATATTTGGATTTTCTAAAATATAATTTCGTTACAGTCCATTCAATTAATACTCAAATATTATTCTTTAATCACAGACCAACATTCAGTAGTAAATAAACAGGACTATTATACTGATTAAAGAATATGTCTCTGTATATATTTCATTATTATTCATATTTATTAAATAATTACGGGCACACCATTATATTAGATCTGTTATTTCAAATGACTTTTTTTTTCATCATTACTTTTCAAATGAATAAAAAATATTACACTTTTCACAAAAAATCTGATTTCATTGACTACACAGTTTAGCAACTTCTAATTTTTATAATTAAAAAATATCTTATTTTTCCTTACACCAAAATAATTTTTAGCCACACGATTTTTTTAAAAAATATTGTATTGTTAATAAACCACATTGATGACGGTCATATAGTAAAACAAATACAAATAAGTTTTCCCCGTGTGTTTTTTTCATCAAAATTTGGATACTTATTACGAAAGAATAGTAAATTATGTTTTATTGAAAGTAATGTCCACTATTTCCTCCTTTTATCAGTTAGCATAAGGGTACCATGTCAAAAGAACGCCCCATCTTTTGAAGCTATAAGTGAATCAACCCAATTTTTGACATCTTCATATGACGTGAAGCGCTGCTGAGACAAGTCATGTGGCATCAAAATCGGAACAAGTGATAATAGGAAGGGGCAATGTTTAGTAAATACGGCGGGTGGGGTAGGACTTTCAAATTAAGTAATTCTAATTAGGTTCGACCACCACCGCAACTTCTGGACAAGTGTTTTCAAGCAAGAGAATAATGTTGTTGTGTCTAAAGTAGTAGTGGGTGCGTTTTTCCTTGCAACTTTTTTTCCTTGTGCTTAAGCAACTCATAATACACTAAAGCAATTTGATCCCACCAAATACACAACATGAGTTTCTGTCCATGAATATTTGGCTGTTGAAGCTTGGCCACGTGATTCCCATGAATTTCTTTTATTTGGGTTAACTTAGTGAATCCATTTGTCATCGCAAGTGACTATACGTTGCGAAAGGTCGTTTCGTTTATGCCTGAAAAGCAGCATTTCACGTTTGCAAAATTGGCATTCAAAGTTTCTCGGCTTCAGTTCAGACGGAACCTAATTTCCTTGATTCTGAACTCTTTCCAACAATTTTAAACATCGTGAAATTTTTTGTTGAGTCACTCTTTCTGTAAGTGCAAGTTATCGCGTTTAGCTTGAATATTCCTCTACGTTCTTTGCATTTGACGCCAATCTCGCCGTTTTTAAACTTTTGAAACCACTTACAACAACTTCTCTCACTGAAAACGGCCCCATGATATGCTTCTACAAGCAAGCTATGAGCTCCCCTGAGCTGTAAATTTCTTCAAAGTAAGGTCTAAATCAAAAATTCCCTCAAATGACACATATTCTGCTCAAACCTCAACAGTTTCGCGCGGAGAATATTATGTGATTTAATACAAAATCGTCAGTACTTCAAAGTTATGGTGTCGTCAGTTGTCCAACCATACGATGTCACGTTTTGGATCTGTTAATTTCAAGCACAATTTACTGGTGAAGTCCTCTTTTGTGTTTAACGTTTGAAACTCATTTGTTCTCCTTATAAATTTATACACCAGAAAGAAAACAATGAAAATAGGTAGAGAGAGGTCGAGTATGCAAATGATCAAAATATAAAACAAATGACCAAAATATAGAGCAAATGACCAACACTCAATGCAGTTTTGCTGCAATAAATGTGTTTAATGAGAAAAACTTCCAATTAAAATTGCGTAACCTAATTCTTTATCAGAAAAGTTCTGCTATTTGCAAAAAAGAAAAAAATAACTTAGATCAGTGCTTCTCTCAAACTTTCAATATTTGAAACCCAATATTCAATCACACTTTTCATTGCCGTGCCCCTTCTACAGACAATAATAATGTATTGAATTCAATAATGCTATACTTTGAAGCTAAAGTAGGGGTACTCAACTTTTTTTCTGCCGGGCCAAATGCACAGCTTGTACACGCGGGCCGCAACATGAGAGGAGCGGGGGGAATGCTTAAAGGCCAAGATAACATAGAAATTTTAAAATGTGGAAAAGTGATCCAAATATTAAAGTTCCCTATTTTGCTTTTTTAATTGTTATTTTTTTACTTTTTTTTTATTTTTTCACTGAATTTTTCTGAAATGGAAGCATTTAAGAATCACTCCCTTGCCCTTTATAGATCCGTAAAATGTACAATATGATTATCAATAATATAACAAATTTCATAGGGTGCCTTTGTTACCACTTGGCATTACCTCTGACAAAACACTTTTTTGCTGTTGTAAAGATTATTCAAGAAAGCCTATTTATCACCTCTTGGAACAGATCTTTGAAGAAAAGTGTCATTGAGCGATTACTGTCCATTGTTATTTTTTAAATACAACACCTTCGTGACAAATCAATTACTGATCTCTTCTTGTTTTTCTCTACAGAATAGTCAACTTTCCAATCGTCTTGAAACTACCTATTTTCTTCGAATATTTTTCGCTTGTAAGATGCGAAAGATAGTTAAAAATTAGTTCCACTCATAAAATGGTCGCTACCCCGCTGTTGTCTATTATCACCTAATGAGGAGAAAAAAATATCAATATGCACCCGTACGATATCGACAGCAAATATCAAAATTGATACATTTCATTTGTTAACAAAGAATTTCCAACCAAATTTTTATAAATAAATGAATTTGTCAGAGCAATGGACAATGGCCGGGCCACTTAAAAAGGCCTGGTGGGCCACAGGTTGATTACCTCTGCGCTAAAGCTGAAAAGTGACATTACCCTCTTAAGTGCCACTGGCCTTTTATTAACGTTTCGTTCAGCCAAAGTGTTAGTTGCCTTGGACGTATATATACGTCTTTCCTTAGTACCATCTTTTCTGTTGACTGATACTTATAGAATTATTCTGAAGCCTTTGGAATGCAATAACAGGACCTTGACAGTGTCTGCGAAGAATTTACTTATTTCAGAAGATTTGCTTATTTATTCCCTTTCTCAGAATCCCCAATACGTACGCTCTCTTACGTGGACAACAGTGGCTTTGGTTAGCGAATCACGCATCTTTAAATCAGTATTTAAGGAATTCATTATAAACTGTACAAATTATCAGAATGTGTTAATTTGTGTGTATAATTTTATATATGAAAAACCCATGGGTTCAATGGTAACTATTAAACTTATTTTTAACTTAGTTTTGCTAAATTAACTATACGAATAAAATACTTTGTGCAATACTGATACATTTAGACGTGTATTATATCAGTGTGGATGTGTATTTCTTTCTTATAATGTCAAGATGTATTTTGTTTGCTTACTTTCAGTAAACCAATATATGTATTTTTAATCACTTTTTGTTTTCTATTTTTTAAGATGCTTGCGCCACTCTCGTAGATTTATCACACACCCTGGGGGGCACAAAAAAGCAATCCATATTCATATTTTAGTTTGATATAAATAAGTAAAATTTTAGTCGTGTATACATTTTTCTCATCAGAATTTTAAGAGGCAATAAACAAACAATCCTCTTTAATTTAAAAAAAAAAATGCAGGATAATATTTTAATTGTGGGAACATGGTACCCCAAAAATGACTGAACTATCGTTTTTTTTTTTTTTTTTTAATTTTTTTATTTAATCTTATTCTTTGCATTATTATCTTTTGATTAATATGTCACTTGTGCATGTCGAAAAGTTGGAAATTGGATAAAACTTCATGTGGAAACAAATTAGGCGATTCATCTACGCCCCCCTTTTTAAAAAAAAAGCTAAAAAACATGTTTTGATAAAAAAAAAGTCTATTTTATAAAGACGATTAATAACTATAAGAAAAAATGTGTTATGCATAAAACTGGATATTTCCGCAGCAATACAATAATGTATATTTTTTTCTTTGTGAAATTGTGAAATATAAATTTTTGAATTAAGGCATTTTATATTAAAAACTTCATTATTTGAGTTTTTTTCCTCATATATTTTTCATACAAATATAATACTTCAATTTATGTGAGGAAAAAACTAACATTTCTGTCGTGACAGAAAAAAAAAATTCTCAACATTTTTCTTGAACTTTTGTGCAATTAATATTTTCAAAAATTGATCCCTTATAAAAATATATGGGTTGAAAAAATACGAAAATGCAATCATTTTAAAGAAAAATAAATAACTAATGTCTGAAAGGGGTATTTTAAGTTTATTTAAGCTTATTCTAATTATTGTTTCAGAATTATAAGCTTTTAAGTGATTTTCTCACTTTGTGTTTTTGGAAACATTAATGCATTCAAAATCCTACTTCTTCCACAATTATTTACCAATCTCTTCCATTTTTTTCCTGCGTGTTATATGTAAATCAAGTAACAAAATTAGAGGGATCCATTTTTCTGTATAAACTGAATACTTCTCTTAAAATAACTAAAATGTAAGAAATATTGGTTTTTCACTTTTTTAGCATGCCTATCAACATTTTATATTTTTTCTACCAAACTAATTAAGATATTGTAAAATCAATCCCTAAAGTTGTTTAGAACATCCTTAAAACATTACATAAAAATTTCAGGTCAGAAATTAATTATTACAAACATAGTAAAATTTTAAAATTTTCCAAATTTTCTTCAAAAAATTTGAATTTTTAAAACTGTATTAATAATAAGTAAAAAAAAAATCATCTCGTATTATTTTTTGAAAAGAAACATTATATAAAATTCTAAAATATAATTTTTAAATATATAAATAAAAAATATTGCTCAAAAGAAACCAAGTTTTTTTATCTTAAGTAAATTAAACCTCACGTGGATGGTAGCATCAGTGTCTAAAAGAGAAAAAAATATATTAAATAAATAACAAATATTCAATTTCAAAAATAACTAAACCTGGAGTAGTTCACAATCTTATTTTTCATCTTTTAATTTATTGTTTTAGAAACAAGACGACATCTCATTTGAAAATTACATTGTAGTTTCTAAATTCGGCAACAAAGCAAATGTCTCATGGCCCTCATTAAGACCCAGAGGAAGAAAGTGAACTTACGATCATTCGCTGACTCCTAACATTGTCTGTTTCTTCCCATGTGACGACCAATCTGGCTGCTGCCTTCGGCGTATCAAAACAGAACAACCATGTTTCCTCTCCTGTCGAACGATTGTTTCCTTTCAATTACTCTAGGATATCGTTCAGTACGGAGACTCAATAGTTCGTTACAGCAATGAGACCTGGACAATAGATAATTTGATTCTAATAAGTTGTTTTCTTTAATGAACAGTTCTAGATCTATTAATAAGGTGTTTATAATCAATTCATTTTAGTTTGTTTTTTTACAAGAAAGGGTCTTTAAGAAAGAGCATTTATTACAAGTGTGTCTTTTTTAACCTTGATTTTAAATAACTATAACATAATAAAATTTTTGATCAGAATAAAAATAATGAAATATTAAAACGCAAAAAATGCGGAATAAGATGTTATTTCTAGACATGTAAAATTAATTATAATTTTTATGTTGCATAGAAACACATGCTTAAAATTAAATTTATTTTATTTTAAGACAAGCAGTTAATTTTTTTAAAAAAATAAAATGTAACTAATATTAATAGTCATCTTATAATGAAAAAACTAATTTGTGAAACTCGCTATTACTTTATTTGTCTCTTTCGGTATTCTCATTCCATTATCCTAAAAGATATCTCCGTAAACAATTTATAAACTTGAAATATTTCTTAATATAATTTTATACAATTCAAAAGAAGAGTTATTGCATAAGACATACTAATAAAAAGAAATTCTTAAATTTAAAACATTTATTTAAAAGAATATATAAATCTTGTTATACAAGGTGCTACCGAATTCGACCAAAAAATTCAGAAGCATGATGAAAAACAGAATGGGGATGACAAATAGTCTTAGAAAATGCGGTCGGAAACCACTTTTAGTTTCAGTAATTTTCAAAAACAGTTAAGAAGAGTGCGATATCTAGGGAGATAAGAATGAGCAATAATAGGCAAGAAATACATTTATTAGTCGTAAGACATATCTACAATATGAACAATGAATCCCATATCGACATCAGAAATGCAAAGACAACTGATTGTTACAAAAATTGTTCGAAACTGTGCCCTATAGGAGTCATAGCACAGCCAACACTGACGGACGAAGGATTGTCAGACGCGTTCAAACAAATACGGTGAAATTGCGATGTCAGCTGAAGTGACCACGATCAGTGCAGCGACATCTTTGAAAGTAGCCGCCAGCATCTCGCACACAAGCAATTTCAGGTGACCCCAAAAGAAGAAACAAATAGGATTAAGGTCCGGGGTAGCGTGGAGACGAAGCAATAGATCTGCCACGTTCAACCCACCTTCCAAGATAGGTAGCATGAAGGTGGTTTCGCACCGTAATCGAAAAATGTGCTTATGCACCATCATGAATGAACCACCCAGATGCGCAGCGACCGGTACTTATTTCAGAAACTCCAGAAGAAGTGAGAAATTCGCATAACTGCAGATCGACCGCTACCATCATGACGCTAAAATCTGAAATTGTGCACCCATTTTTGCCAGCATCTTCTAATAACCGCATCGCTTCGACCAACATAACGAGCGATTCTCCGAGTTTCCCAACCTGCCTCTTTCAATCCAATGATGCGAGCTCTTTCAAACACAGTTGCTCCTATTTAGTTAGAATACTGCGTAGAGGCATTTATTCAGTCATTGAAAAGTATCCTAAATCGCAGTGCAACAGAAATTTTGACCATCAAATTGAGATTCGCTTCTTATAGATACCTGCTGAGTGCGTAGTTCCGATGCGCTATAGCTCCCGCTATTCATTCAGTGGACATCAAATTTTAAACGTCTGCATGTTCGGTTCATAATGTCTTTGCATATGAAATTCCATTACAATCGAAACTCCTTTTTAGTGCTTCGTTTATGTCTTTTTTTTATAGAGGGTATTATAACTATTTATCTGATTAATATCTCTTGTATGGTCTGGCCTGCAATATGCTTGCTCATTCAACTGCAATGTTGATGCCTTACATTATTCGGGTGGATTACTCTTATACATATTGTAAATTCATTTCTCAACATAGTCACCACTAACAACTACACATTTGTACAATTGTTCTATCTATTTCTTCATTCCATCCATGTAGAAAGATTCTGGTTGGCTGCTTATCCATTTGCGCACGGATCCCTAAACTTCGACATCCATTGAAAATCGTTGATATTTTAACATATCCTTGAATTTGGGGGAACAACCAAAAGTCTGACGGTGCTAAATTATCGCTGTAAGGAGGTTGTGACACCACTGTGAATATCAGTTTTCCCATGCCGTTCTGTGTTTATCCACATCAATGCCGTCTTGCATTGCCTTGAAGGAAAAGAAAGACGTTTCCTTCCGGTTTGAATCTGTGGAAGCGTTGCTTGAGTGATTGTAATGTTGCACAGTACATGTCGGAATTCATCGTCAATTCTTTAGTCAGAAATTAAGTGTAAAGCACACCATTTACATTCGAAAAGATTGTGAGCATGGCGAGCCTCTTCTTTTCTGGGTCATAATGAGGAATCCAGAATGTCAAATTTCAAGCAGCCGTGCGTAAATGGATGCGCAGCCAACCAGAATTTTTCTTCAAGGATGGAATGAAGATATGGATAGAACGATTGAATTAATGTGTAGCTGTTAGTGGTATCTATGTCGAGAAAAGAGTTAACAATATGTAAGAGTAATAAATGACCTTCATTCTGATACCTCTGTTATTATTTTACCTGTCGGAAACTTATTTTATACTATTGGAGACCTTACTTATTAATCGCCCCTCGTAATACTTTTAAAATACATGAATTTTGTTCGGAGAGTTAGTATTATACTAGCGTCGAAAAAAAAGCTGCACGACGGCTGTTCACAACAGACCTTGTAGTTTTGAACCATGGTCAAACGAGGAGGATGACACCTGATATGGCAAACCCCTCTCCTAGAATATACAACACACCAACAGGAGGACGTTTGAGCCTCGACAGATTTAACGTGCAACGAACTACTCTACACGGTGGGTCTTGAGACAAGACCGAGCCTTGACCACTAGGATACTGCGGTTAAAAGTTTGTTTGGAATGTTATCATTTATTGTGAAAAGAAACTGTATTCATTGCCCCAATATACAAAATATTATATAATACTGTAATGTTTCCAATATGCAAAATGTAATGTAATACTATAATGTTGCCAGATTATAAAGCATAATATATAGAAGTAGAAAATCAGTGTGTAAATCATTTAATTTATAATTTAAATAATGTTGGTTACTTTACTTTCCTATTGAAGTCGACTGACGGTTTTGAATTCGGTGTGTAGGTGAGAGACCACAACAGAGGATTCAATGTAATTATGTATATAAATTTTGATCATATTTAAAATAAACTAAATTTAATCTATTTGTTTGATATTGGCAGGATTTCGTTCATATAAAATCTTTTACAAAATTAAAGGTTTTTTTTTTTTTTTTGCATCAGAAAATGGGAGCTAAATCGAATCTAGGTTTCGACTTTCCTACGAATATTTTTCTGAACCTTGGAAGATCTTCGGGTTGCCAAATAGACCTATCAATTGGCAAATTAAAATTTCAGTAGGTTTACTCATAGGTAGATAAAATAAGTTGCCAATAGGAAGGTAAAATTTTTAATTTTTTTGTCCTTCCAATGATCCGTAATTTCTTAAATTCTTTCACATAATCCAATTATCCCCGTGCCTCTCAAGCTTTCAATAACTGCGACCCAAATTTCAATCATAATTTTCATCGCAATCCACCCCAACATACAATAATAAGGCATTGAACACAATAAAAACATACTTTGCCGCAAAGCGACTATACAAAATTAATTATTAACCATACAAACTATCAAAATATAAGTATTACGTTTTTTTTGTACATGACAAGCCCACGAAAGGCATTAGTAATTATTAAACTTGCTTTTAATTTAATATTGATAAAATAACTACCAAAAACATTGTGAAGTAATGATACATTTATAAGTTTTCTGTATCAGTGTAAATGTGCATTTAATTTTTATTATGTCATAATAAAACTTTTTTTACTTCCTTTCAGTATATTAATACTTATTTTAAATATTTTACTTTCGACTTCTCAATAAGCTCGCCCCCCCCCCTTACAGAGATATCGTGCCCCCCAGGGAGGCGTACTCTACAGTTTGAGAAACGCTGAATTAACCTCACATCCTCTGTTAGAGGAAATTTTCAAAATACTAGGAGGAGACAGAATTAGAGTTGTAATGCGTGAATGCAAAAATAAAGATGATAAATCCCTATTACTATATTTTGGTCTTACTGCGTTATTTTGATCTCAGTATTGACGGAAGATTTAACTGATTCAACTGGTGTAGTAATGTCTGGTAGATCAATATATATGTAGTGGTCATGATGCGTACAAATTATGACTTCATATGGTGGTAGATAATTGGAATGTAAACTCAAATCAGATCTGATTTGCGTTTTTTCTGTAAATGAATTAAATAATTATCTATTTTTTTCTTATTTATTATTAACACATCGTAATTTTTATCTCTCTCTCTTTTCTACTGGTTTCATTGGTACAACCCCTCAGCTTCATCTTCAGCGTATTTAAAAATCAATCAGTTCAAATAAGGTTATTCAATAAATTTTTTCTTGAGCTTTGCAGTGTCGTTGCGGTCTCCCATTCTTCATGGTCGACATTTGAGATACTTCTTTTTATCTATCTTAGACTTCTATGAAAACAATTAATTAAATTACAACTACATTTATTCACACAGTTTACCAACTTCCTGGTTTCCGACTGGATTTCATCTTATCTGGTGCACAGTCTTTTTGGGACTTGAACTATCTTCCGATTTCTCTTTATGAATAGTTAGATGTTTTTCTAACTTATCTAAATTATTTTTGCTGTAAATATATTTAGCCCAATGCTATAAAAGAGTATTTAACTTTGATTCTTAAAGCATGTGTTTTCTTTGGTGCGCCATAAACCTAAAACCTTTTTTTTTAATTTCGTCAATATCATCACGGAAAAGGATAAATTGTTATACTTACTTCCAAAAGTTAAGCACGAAGAGGTAAAATGCAAAAAAAAATCAACAAATACTGCTTTGATAGACACAAAATTTGGCAGTAAAGTAGCATATATATTTATACATAAAACAAATTCAATAATTATATACAGAAATGAAAACAAAATTAAATTTTTGTAAGTTATCAGATACTGTCATACTGAAGACTTAAATAGAAATGTATAAAGTGAAAATAAACAGCATAAAATGATAAAAAGGACATTAATGGGGTATGTGATCCCCCTCAACTCTATGCAAAAAGCTTACACCTTCTGACCATGCTTTCAATTAGGTGGTCAACCACCGCAGAATTAAGCAATCGCCATTATTCTTGCAGAGCAGTTTCCAGCTCAATAAGAGTGGCAAGAGGTAGGAAACGGGAAGATACAGCACGGCCGAGAGCATCCCAAAGGTTTTCATTGGGATTAAGGTCGGCGAATATGCTGGCCAAGCCATACGCGGAATCCCTTCACTCTCCAGGTAGTCATCGACGATGTCAGCTCTATGGGGACGTGCATTATCGTCCATTAAAACAAAAGTAGGGCCAACTGCTGCAGCGCCCAATCTCACAATGGGTTCTAGGACTTCATCTCGATACCGGACAGCCATCACAGAACCCCATTTAAAGATATGCAGTTTGTTTCGGTATCCTAATGAAATCCCTGCCCACACCATAATGCTTCCACCTCGGAATGCGTGATGTTCGGTGATGTTTTGGGGCTGATTGCATGTTTCTTGTTTACGCCATATCCTTATACGCGTGTCATCTGGCTCCAGAGCAAATCTTGACTCATCAGTAAACATGACATTGCCCCAGTTAGACACAGTCCAATTGCCATGTTCCCGGCACCACTTTAATCGTGCCCCTCTATATTGGACGGATAGAGGAACACAAACTCGAGGTATCCGGGCATACAGTCCATTCATATGTAAACTTCGGCGTACAGTAGCCTCAGATATAGCCTTACCAATGGACGCTGTAACCATAGATGTCACACGTGTGGAGATCGCTCTGCGATTCCACTTGGCTTCAATTGCAATATATCGATCTTCCGCGGGGGTTGTAACCCTTGGGCGACCAACCACGGGCCTTCGGACAACTGTCTGTGTGGTTTGGAATTGTTTCCATAAACGTGAAATTACAGAATGATGAACGCCGAAGAAAAGAGCAACACCTGTGATCGACTGCCCTGCTTCAATGCGCCCCACAGCACGTTAGTGCTCAGAATCTTCCATTCGTTTTCTGGAAGTCATAGAAACACGTATTTCTTAAAAACAAATTGTACGAAAGTTTTAAACACCTTCTATCAGCACTTACAATCAACTTCTTTAACCCTTCATAAAATTGGCTTCTTATAAGACTGCCCTTTTTTCATATTTCTTGACATGAAAACATGATTGGCTGTGTTACCTAACATATTTGCATACTTCCATCTACCTCTGCAGAGAATTGCCTCCTCTTCAATTCTAATTGGCTTCCGGAAATTAGCATTTTCCTCTCCGTGCTTAACTTTTGGAAGTGAGTGTACTTGAAATTAAAATTTAGTTCAACTTCGAGAATTCTCATATGAATGGGAAAAGCATGAAATTTCAAAAAAGGACATGAATTGGTGTGATTTGTCCGTAAACTCTTTTCCTCATAAGCTAATTTATCGACCAAATTTAAGCATTCAGGTATTTAAGTACTTAATATGTATAAATTTACATATGGTGTGAATCTTGTACTATCTACAGACAAATATTCAATTAGTTTATTAAAACAGTTTTCATTCGAAATAAATTTATTTATTTTCCCCTTGATATTTCTGAAAACCAGTTAAGACCATGGACTGGTACTTTTAATCACCGCTTTTTTTTAACACTAAATTACTCGCAATGTATTTTTATTAACACGCAAATATTAAAAACCAAATCTAAAATATTACAGATTTTTAACTTATATCCTTTAGCACACGGCATGTGTATGTTACCGTTAAAGTATATAATTAAGTTATTTCATAGAATAACTAGGTATTTCATGAAATAAATAGACAAATCAGTTAAAGTATATAGTTGATGAAAAATGTCATACTTTACCTAGTTATTCTATGAAATAAGTAGTTATTCTATAAAATACCTAATGATAGAGACCCTTAAAGTAACAAAAAAACGATAACTAATGATAGCAATATTCAGAAAGGGAAAAAAAGGATATGTTTTGCTGCTGGCACACAATGAGCTTTTCAACCCCTTGTTAAAAAATATCGTAATGCCGGAATAACCAATAGTCACATAGTACTTTTATCTATGTTGTTTTAGCACTTTTTACTTCTACTATTAAAGTTAATACTTTTTCACGAGTAAGTGAGAACTTTTATTTTCACTGTCCAACGCTTATTTAATAAAGATTGGAACCTCTCACATTGGGTCTTTTTTTATATGCAAGTAACTCTCCTATTTCTGTAGAAGTGATTGCTGGAAAACAGGTCTCAAAAATATTTGTTAATAATCCAAAATGTGAAAAAGGGCTAACATAAAAAAAAAAATACACACACTAAATTCTGCTACTAAAAGCAACGAAAAGATAGGTTCACACACACATCATTGCAAAGCAGATATAACCTATTCAAAACTGATTAAAAGCAGCTAGAATCGATTAAAAAAAATTTCAAGTGCTGTTTTTCATACTTTATCGATGAAATAGTGGTTATTCTATAGAATATCTAGTTAAATCGTAGAACTGATTAATTTTATATACTTTACCTCTCTCTCTCTCTGACTTGTCCAAGAATTTGAAGAAATACCTATAATTATTCTATAAAATAAGAGATTTCACACTTTCACTGCAACATATACATCAGCTGTAAAAAAAACACTTTCTTTTATTTTCCAATGTATAAAAGACTCGAGACTGAAACCTTTAACAGCGAAGCCCTGCCACTCTCTTCCGTTTATTCGAAAGGATTCATTACTTCCTGTTGAGGAGGCAGATGGATTGTTTTGTTTAGGATTTGCGGTGAACATGAGTCTGTTATGACTCATTGCGCAAGTACATTTAAAGTGGGACGAACACAATGATTTAATACGGTTTTGCCTCCAGTATAATTCGCAGTTTTTAGAAACGTATGAAAATAAGCTTATCGCAGTACTTCTCAAAGTTTTAATATTCGGGACTTAATATTCAATCATAATTTTCATAGCGCCCCCCCTCATACACGAACAATGCATTGAATTCAATAATACTATACTTTGACACAAAAACTACGAAACGGCTTTAAACTCTTAAGTGCCACCGGGCATATAAACGTCTCTTTCAGTCAAAGCGTTAAGTTCCCCGGTCGTTTATATACGTCTTTCCGAAGTTCAATCTTTTCCGAGTACTGCTATCCAAAAAACTATTCCGAAGGCTTTGGAATGCAATAAAAAAACCTTTGCAATGTTTGCGAATGATTTATTTATTTCAGATTAATTTCTTCTTTATACCTTCTCTCCCCGCCCCCCCCCCCCAATACATCACATACGCTCTCCTACTAAACGGTGCCATTGGGAAGTTAATCGAGTAACTTTTAATCCGCAGTAAGGGATTAATTATAAACCGTTCAAATTATCAAGATGAGTGCTAAATTGTGTATATAATTTTGAATACGTCAAGCCTATGGGGTCACTGGTAGATATTAAACTTGTTCTTAACTTGGTATTATTAAATTAATTATAAAATACATTGTGCAGTACTGATTCATTTATAAGCGTAATATATCAGTGTGTGTATTTTATTTTTTATTATGTCAGAATGTATTGTGTTTATTTCTTTTCAGTAAATTATAATATTTTAAATAATCTTTTGTTTTCAACTTTTCAATAGGCTCGCGCCCCTCTCGTAGAATTGCCACCCCCCCCCCCCCCCCTAGTTTAAGAAACGCTCGCTTATCGTGTCGATTTTGAATTCAAAAATGCATTACAATGAAGTTAGGACAAAATTATTTATCAAGAGAGGAAAACCTTTGCTTACATTAATTATATATACTAAAAGAGAGTTTACTATACATCATTTCTATTATTGGATAGTATAACTGATTCTTGCTGTTCTATTGATTTAATAAACTTATCAAATATGAGTATATTTTTTTTATGACACAAATCAATTTTTTTTTCTCGTTCTTTTTCTGATTTTTGAAGAAGAATATTACTTACAGAGATATCTTACAGTTTTAGTGTTCATTTTTTTAAATATATTTAAAGGGCATAAATTTTTTACGTATAATTCTTTTCTAAATTTCTTTGTTTTTGGTTTGTATTTTTTCAAAATTCAAAATAGATTTAACAGGATTATCAACAATTTAACTTTTGTCATCACAGCGACATACGGGATGTTGCCGAATTCGACTGACAAATTCTGAGGGGGGAGAGTACGCAGCTTGGGGACAACGAATCACCATAGAACATTGAGTCTCAAATACCGTTTAGCCCTTTATTTGCCGACGGTACTTATAAGTACCACTTACTTTAAAATTGCATAGAATAATCATTTTTACGAATACTCTGACGATACTTAGCTGACGATATTCTTTGAAATCCACTCTTTCAAAATGTATGGCAGCACGGGTTCTATGATGAGTATTTTAGCGGGGAAGGAGAATAGTTTTATAGCAGAAATTGCGTTTTAAGCTGACGGCATTTTCAGTGGATTACCGTGATTATCATTTTTGTTCAGAAGAAATAGTTAATGTCAAAAGGTAAGTGTCTAATTTTTTTTTTTTTTTTTGTATGTGAATGAAGACCTTAGAAAATGATTTGACTCTTTATTTTAAGTGAGCAGTGTGTTTAATTAATTTTACAGTTGAATATCTTTAATTAATTAATTAGCTCTAACGGATTAAATTTCCCAAAGTTGAGTATTTTGTTTATGTATATCCTTTAATTTTCATTGTAGTGATTCAGAAAAAAATTAGCATGAAAAAAACTGCAGTAAATCATAATGCGGTAGATAAAGGATTGATCGGAGTAATTCGCAAAAACAGTTATCAAGGTTGTCGAGAGAAATGAAAAGGAGAAATAAGAGGTAATAAATGCATTTATATTAGATGAAAATAAAGTTTACAATACGAACAATACATCACAGTTTGATGTCACAAATGCAACCAGATTTGTTTGAACGCTTCCGTCAGTGTCGGCAACAACTTCGAAAATTCCTGTAACAATTACCGGCCGTTACATTTCTGACGTCGAGCTGTGATGTATTGTTCGTATTGTAAACATGCTTCACATTTAATAAATGTATTTTTCACATCTTATTGCCCTTTCCATTCCACTTGACATCACACCCTTCGTAATTGTTGTTGCAAATTCATCCGACTAAACGTGGTTTACAACCTAATATTCAATGGTGATTTTTCGTCCCCTACTACCATCCCTCTGAATTTGTCGGTCTAATTCAGCGGACACTCTATGCAAGAAACTGGTTTTGTAACAAAAAAAAAATAGTCCAACTCCATATATAGAAAGGAAAATGGAAAATTGCTTTATATTTGTCACTTAATATTGTGTTTCCGTTTCATACGTATATACATATTCATATTAATAGTAACTATTTACTAATAATAAATTATATTTAAAAAAAACTAAAAAATATCCTTTTATAGTTAATCGAACTAAGTTGTAACTTAATCTTTTAGTCACCAAATCTGGAATTATTCGCTAGATCTGGAAATGGGATCTGACATTAATCACCAGATGCGAGATGGAATCTGAAAATGGAAAAAATCGTTAATTCTGATAATCCTGATCAGGACAATAGAACAAAATTATTAAATTGTTGTATTGCCATCAATCCTGGACAAATGAGCAAAATGTTGAATTAATCTGACTTTTTAAAGTGGGTAAAAATTGAGTTAAAGGATTCCATTACGATACAAGTGAAGTTTATAAAAAAGTGTTAAAAAGTAACTAAAGTAAAAATTTTCTTTGTTGTCCAGGGTAGGAATTGACTTTAATTTTTTATGTTACTTGTTTTATTTCTGTAAGAGTTTCTTTAGGGTGCTTATAATGACAAAAATCACACATTTATTCTAATTGAACATTAAATGTAGTACTAAGATACAATTTAGAATTCTTTAACTTTTTAAAATTGATTTGTGATCATAAAAAACAGACTTTGCAGAGAAAAATGGTGATTGTATTATTTTTTGTGCGTTTGTCGGTTTTAATCATTTATAACTATTGTTTTTCTTTTTTGCAAAAAACCACAACTTTTGGTGTACTACATAAGTCTAAATAAATGACACTAAAGTTAAAACAACTACGCGTGCACGTTCAAAACTCACAGCGAAATCAGGTTGGTACCTTTCTAACCAAGCATTTCAGTGTTCTGGACTCCGTCGAATGGTATTTTCAGTAACTCCATTTGAAGGAACGAAACTATCGACTCAAACGTTCAAAAAGAATTATTTCCCCTCTAAAGTTCCAAATTCAAGAAAAAATACGTTTTTCCAGGACACATCTGGTTCTCCTCTAAAATTTAAGGAGACGCCGAAGGGAAAATTTTATGTCATCTTTTGCGTAGACAAACTTCATTTAAAAAGTATTTCTTCCGAAAGTTTCGAACTTATTTGTCGTCTTATTTCCGGTAAGGGTTATTCATTTTTATGTTTCATGAGTTCTATATACATTTCTTTACAAAATATAAAACTTCCCTTATGTTCATGGAACCTCATTTACATTAATATAAATATTTTGAACATCATTAAGAGAAATAATGATGTTATATTTCTTTGTTTAAGAATATTCCATATGTAATCATCTAATTAATTAAAATGATATATGCATATTATTATTCTTTTCGTTTTCGATTTGCAATCCGTAATAGTGGATAATACGATCTTATATTTTAATTTAAATTGAACTCAATAAAATAATGAAATGAATTTAATGTAAGATAAAATGAATGAGATGATGAAAATCAAGTTTATGCGAACAAAAAAAAAACTTTTACGTCTGTACGAATTTTTGACTATAAACTACTCTTCTAGCACATAAGTGCTACTATTAGTGCTTTGCACTCTTAATATTGCAAGCATAATTATTTCATATATATTACATTGTTTGATTAACAAACATTTAAAAATTACATCATAGAATTACCTGGGGATAAACAATAATTAAATACAATGTATATATATGTATGTGCATAATTTTTCCTTTCAAGCGTATGTTGCAATTTTATTTTAGTTTAAGCTTATTAATTTTCAAAATGCTCAATTTTTAAATGTTTATAAATCATAAATTTAAATTTAAATGAATTCTTACTTTATAGGAAGTTTGAAATAGAGAGACTAGGAATTCAATAATGTTTGATTCAATTTAAAGTATATTAAAAATACTGAATAATTAAACAGGAATTCCAAACTAAGTCGACATGTCTCAAAACAGTAGCTCCTATATATTCGATACTAAGAAAGATAACAAATCATCAGTTCGACAAATGGTGCACAAGCGTTTGATATTCAAAGTAAATGCATTAAGTAAAGTATATCCGCTAAAAAATTAGCCAAATTACATTTATTCGAACTATGAACAATGATCTTGTCATTAAACGATATCTTTAAATTATGTCACATAAACTACTTTGAGAATAACTAAAAATAAATTCTTGCTTACTATAATATATTCAACCACAACAAAACTATCCAATGTTTAAATCTATACTTGAAACTGTCAGCTATCCAGCATTAGAAGACAAATAAATAAAATAAGCAATCAATTTATATTTCTAAGGGTCTCATTTTCTTTTAATAAAAATGGAATATTTTAAAAGCTTGAATGACTCATACAGCTATTTTCTAATTTCATATCCAGTAAAGATATTGTGTAAAATTTATTTATTTTTAGAAGTAATTTTAGTAAAGAAAGCACATTTCAAAACTTCAAATAAGTCATTGTTATATAAGTTTAAATAATAGAACAATTGCATATCAGATCATTTCAGTTTTTTATTTAACCTAGTTCCGAAGGAGTGATGGACTATCACTAGACACGTCTCCTATTTTCTAGAACACATTTTTTTTTAAATTTGTAAATGTTTTATTAAAAAGAGTTTATTTTATCAAAATAAAAATAATAAAAAAATAATACTTGAACATTTAAATCAGCTTCAAGTTGAATTTCTGTGTGAATCAGTATTAATTTCAAAGAATTTATATTTATTTATATACCCGCACATAATTTAAGATACATCCATCTGTAATTTTAGATTTACTATATTTTGATATTTATTCTAAGTGCAGTAAATTATTAAAATAATGCATGCGTGTACGTATTAAATCATGTTATTTTACTTTATTAAATTGTTAGTTTCTGCGTTTCATACCCAAAATAAATCAATAATAAGTACAAATATGTTAAGTTCTGTTAAAAAAAGTTTCTTTTTCTGAACTACTGAATAATTATTTCTTTTTTATCACCAATCAATACACATCCCCCCGTATATATACATATTACAAAAAGTAGTGCATGGTTTATATAGGCAATTTTAATAATAATAAAAAAATTGTCACTGTATATATATGTATTTAATAGTTAATACAATCTCTATAGTTTTCAATGAGATTTAACCCTTATTTTTTTATTCTTTATTCCATCTCATGTTCATTAAGGTTTTTTTTTTCTTTTCTATATGAGCTTGTACAACCACACACATACAATAAAATGCTTTTAAAATAATAGTTTCTGATTTTGAAAATGTTTCATTTAAAAGCATAATCTATATTAAATGATCTAATTTTTATTTAATCTAACATATTTGTTCACGTTTTATTTGTTGATGATATTTTACAGCGAAAAAACTAATATCATACTATTTAACTTGATTGTGTAACTAGTTTACTTTATAATTTGTCTTCAACAAATTTAATGACATCGATGGCCTAGGAGTCAAGGCCTCGGACTAGTGGCCTGCGTATCATGAGCTCCAGCCTAGTGCCGTTGAAGACCTGCCGTGTACAGCAGGCCAATGCACGTTAAGTATGTGAAAGCTCAAATGACCTGTCGTTAGTGTGGCGAAAAATTACAAGGTTTGTCGCCAGTAGCCTTCGTTAGCTTATTAGGGTGACGTAAATATTCACTCACTTTCATCAGATTCATTAACAAATTTAGAAAAGTTTGACTAGTTACTTCCAAAACCAAAAAAAAAAAAAATAGCTTCATTAAATTTGTTTTTTTAATAGTATTTATTTATTACGTAAATTTTTTAGAAAGTGTTGGTGCACATTTTAACTTGATATTTCCTTTGATATTTTGAAACAAAGACTATTTTAAATGGGTTATTTCAGTTAGCTCTCCTGGTTTTAATTTATTGGTAAACCATTGGGTGCATACATACTATTTGAAGAAACAGTTTATGAATGTTTGCTTTTTTAAGGCTATTGGAGTTTAGGCTATTGCTTTGAATGCGTGTTTAGTACTTAATAATTCATAAATCTTTTGCTCGAAAGTGTCCTTTTCATAGGTCTTGCATCAGTATTTTAAAAGTTATTATTTTTTTATGTTGTCAGAGGAATGTAATAAAGAACATAATAATCGATCTGAGAATTAAAATTGAAAGAAATCTTTTTCTGCTTCAGAAAATGCATTAGTTATCACTCAAAATGTTTAACCTCCACTGTAGCTTGAAATAAACTTAAGCTATAAACTAAATTTTTTTAAAAAATTTGTCTTCTTTGTCACTAATACAGGTAACTCTCTCAGTTGGCTAAATCTACTGTTAAGAATCACATGAAATAGTCATAAATAAACAAATGGTTAAAAGACTCATATAAATTTGTAAATGATAAAAAATGAAAAAACAAAACAAAACAAAGGGAACATTATTTGGACCATATTTAATATTTGTGTAATAATAAAAACGAAAATTTTATTTATAGGTAATTTGTTTAAGTACGTTAATCCTGACAACAATTAGAGTGCACAAAAAATAAACAAAAAAAAAAAAAAAATTAATTAAAAAAAAAATAATAAAAAATATTTTCTTTTAATAATTTTTATTGTTTTTTTTTTTTTTTTTTTTCAGAATAAAAGTGTCATAAGATTTACTTAAGAGCTAGATGGGGTGGAAAAATTTATTTTCTTCTAGAATTTAATGGTGAAGAGGTCTTGTTCTTAACTTAATGTAGCAGAACTCTTTAATTACTGAAAATGCGTCTAAAAGGTTTGCCTGGTAATAATAAAAAATGTTAAGAATTCTCCACTATTTTATATTGAAAAAGAGAATTAAACTTCGTATTAAAAACGAAAAAATAATGTATTTTTTCTGTAAAATTAAAGTAACCATAACTTATATAAGCAAGATAAATTTAACAATTTTCAACCATTCGTGTTGCATAAAATTGATTGTTTAAGAAAAATTCTCCTAAAATGTGTTTTCTAAAGTAATGTATTCATATTTAATTATTTTCTTATTTTAATTATACTTATTATCAGATTGTGGAAAATAGGATACAAAAAATATTTTGTTTAATTATTTTTCATTATTATTATGCAATAACTAATCTATTTTTTAAACTTAATATCTTTAAATATGCCTGAATAAATTTAAATGAAATACAATTACAAGTTAACTTATGGTATTATCACACAAATTTAGCTTAGCGCTTAGTTTCTGGAAAGGAACCATTTAACTATTATATTTTGGAAATGTATTATTTAATTTTATAACGTGTGTATGTGGTTGTTTAAGCAGAAACATTGAACTTTTAAAGAGTGGTATAATGATTATTTGGTTTTAAGAAAGGAAATATTAGGTTTACGAGAATTGAATCGGAAATTTTCGCTACACTCCGTTCGGTTGAATTTTTTATTGGCTTACAGTATTTATCCGAAAAATTCAGAATGTTTATATTTAATTAAGCATAACATTAATTTAATTGGAAACTGTGTTTTCTATTTAGATTCGAATTCTACATATTTACTAAGGTAACATGTTGGTTTTAAATAACTTAAGTGGTTTTAAATATACATACAAAACATGTAAAAAAATGCAACTAATTTGAAAGCATATATGAGATTTTGTGTGTTTGACTTACTTAAGTAAATATTATACGATGCCCAATGTATTAGAATTGGGAAGCCGTTTAAAAGTTCAAAAAAATCTATAGTTGTTTAAGGTATTCGACTACGTTCGGAACCATGATTTTAAAAAAGAGCATAAATGTATAATTTTCATGATATTTAGTGTCACTTAGATTAGAATACATGCATAAAATTGGTTTAAGGATATATTTTGACAAAAAAAAATTTTAAATACAATATTTTGACAAAAAATTAACTTAGAATAACCTTTTTCCAAATGTTCTCCTTTTGTAAAAAATGCTTCTATTTTATTAATATTTTGCCTGTATATAGCTCAGACCTCTGTACAGAGACTCAACTATGATTTTTGAAAAATTCACATTATTTTCAGAGTTTCAACCATTTGAAATAATTATCGGCGTATTTTCTAAAAAAAATTTCCTTATGTTTTCGTAAAACATGGATAAACCGACTTCCAAGTTATGCGTTTCAAAAATTCTAGTTGAGCCTTTGTACAGAGGTCTGAGCTGAATACAGACAAAATATTAATACGATAGAAGCATTTTTTACAAAAGGAGATTTGGAAAAAAGGTTATTCTAAGTTAAATTTTTGCCAAAATATTATATTTAAATAATTTTTTTTTGTCATAATGTTCTTAAAACAATTTTATACATGTATTCTAATCTAAGTGACACTAAATATGATAAATATTATCCATTTACACGCTTTTGCAAAATCACGGTTCCGAACGTAGTCGGATACCTTAAAAGAATGCCATAAAATATTTGAAGCATTTAAAAGTAAGATAAAAAAGCATTGCACAGTTATTTTTCTTTTATTCAATCATATTTCAAAAAATAATTTTAATATAAAATTTCTCTAAAAAACCCTTTTAACATTCTGATTACTGTATGCAAAACAATCTTGCTATAATTTGATTCATAGCTCCAACTAGCTTTTGCAGAAATCAATAATCTAAGTTCATCTTAGTCATTATTTATTATTACTTAGTTAATTTAAAATAATTTAAGTTCGATTCAAAAAAGCTCTGAACAGGAAATAAAATTAATGGCATATTTAAATAATTTCAAAAGTTACAATCAATGCTTTAAAAATTGCATTAAAATGATACTTACAATTATAAGTTTTTTAGAAGGCGGGACTTTGAGATAGGATTCATTGATCCCGCAACGTTCACATTTTCAGAGTAAATATAATAAAAACGGTTTGAGAACATCCAGGTTGTTTTAAGGTTTGCAATCCCGTTTTATATTTTCAATCTCGGGAATTCGAGATTATATTTTCCAAATCCCGGGATTGGTCCTGGGATTAGATTGGAATATTTATAAAAAAAATGCTTATACATTAGCGTTGTTGAAATAACATAATGAAATTAAAAACATTGTTAAAAATGGCTTAATATTCTTATTTATTGAAACAAATCAAAACAAAACTTAATTCATCAGAAAAAATTTAAAAATATAGTACCTATTGAAACTAAAAAACAAAATTTCTTCATTTCTTGTGCTTCTGTTAATAAGCTTTTAAAAAACAATGCTCGTCCAGCTTTTCATTTTTCGAGCAGTTTCTTATTCAATTCCTACTATTAACTCACACTCTCTATATATTGTTACGAATTTTGTGTAAATAGTGTAAATAATTTGTATATTTGAGTGTTTAATGCATTTATATTACTCTATGTTATGTTTATTTCATGTTAAAATTGTACCATTCACAAGCAATGCCGTCCCTTACGTTATAATGGTGATTCAATGAGAACTTGGCGAAATATTGGCGGTAGAGCCAAGTTAGCATCATTTTTGGCGACAAATGTGGCGACTTTGGCGACCATTTTGGCGTTATTGCGACCATGTTGGTGAGTTCGGAACCCTCTGGAATCTTCTAGAAAGTAGTAGATCTCACCACTAGTGTCACGTTCAATGACACGAGCGGCTATATTTCTGGAAGTTTCTGTCGCGCCTATAAAAAGGATGCTTGCCGGTACGGTGGTCAGTCTGGATTAAACCAGCGAGTAGTGAGGATTGTTTTGACTAGCGATTAGCTCGGATGTGCTTGTGAATAATCTTTACTTAGGTGTATTTATAAACACTGGTTATTGTGTTTGATTGCTGTTGAAGGTGTGAAGACCTTCGGATATTTACTCTGTGAATATTGCTGCTGAATCCTGTATTTAAAGGATTGGATTTTTGATAATAAATTCGCATCGCTCTTAAAGAACTGTTTATTTTCTTTGCGATTGTTTTGCATAAAATCCACGAACCCTCGGATCTACGTAACAATATTTATTTATTTATCTTGGTGAAATTTTCAATCGTCAATAAAATACATTTTAATGCGCTCGATTGAGCTGACATTTTATATATATGATTATTTTGGATAACAATGCAATAATTTAATTATAATTAATAAAAATTAATTGATTGAAACTAATTATTTAAGGAATTACAAATAAAGCCACGTTGGCGATTTGTGTCAAAACTTGAAAAATTTCTTTTCTCACGTTTTAAAGCATTCAGATGAACTGGAATTTTATATACACGATCGTTTTGGATGACAATACGATACTTTAATGTTAATTAATAAAAATTAATTACCATTTAATGCTGTGATTCTGCCCTATGTATATACATATTTATATGAATTATAACTATTTAATAAAAAGTAGCTAAAATAAAAAATTTCTTTGATCTAAGTAGGAATGGACTTAAAAAACTTTTTTTTTTATATTACTTGTTTTTGTTACAAATTGTCCTGCTGAAGAAAATGCTCGTTCAGACTCAACACTAGTAAACTTTATTGTCAATAAATAGGAGTAGACGTTTTCCAGGTTGTAACCACGTCTCCCTACATTTTAAAAAATAGACATGTCTTTTTGAATCTTGGATGAAAGTATCTAAAATCTGAAAAGTTGCATTGGTGCATATCCCTTTTTTATCTTTTTATCTTCTACTATACTTAATGGTTTTTATATACAAATTAAAACATACACACACATATTTCATAAAAAATGAATTTTCTAAGAATTAAATTCTTAGAAATTTTTGATGAGAAAAAAATGCTAAAATCTAATTTAGTCAAAAATTAAATCCCGGAATTAGTTGTTTTAATCCTGTGATTTCGGGATCTCAGGTCGGCAAACCCTAAGTTTTTTTTTTTTCGCACTTGCCTTTCTATATTCGGACCTTAAAACAGTTAATTTTTTATGCCAGTTAGTCCCTTTATGTTCTTTTACTCTATATTTTTGATTAATCAGCTAACATTATGTGTCTATAATTCTTAAGCTGCACTTTTCAAGTTACGAAACCCAAGGTTGTGTGTGTGTTTTACATCTTTCTAATATTTGCGGAACCTTAGTTTCCTGTTAACTGAAGTAAGTGCAAAAGCTTCCATATAGACTGGTATAGAATGCTTCTTTCAACAATAAAATACGCTCCAATAAATTGTTGTCCATATGTAGTGTACCAAAACTTTTATTTTGTTTTTTACTTCCTTAAGAAAGTTTTGCTAATTTGAAAATATTGAAGCATATGCAGTATATTGTTTTCACTGCAATAAATCTTTATTGGAAAAAGAGTTTTACAGAAAGAGTAATCTTCCGAAGATCATAAATTGACTATCATTAACACCCTAGAAAATGTACGCATGATTACCAGATTGATGATAGATTTGACGAAAAATTTGGCGAAGAACTATACCACTAAGGAGAACTCTCTGGAATCGATTTATCTAAAAATTTCCGTGAAGAGAAGATGATATCCCTCTTCAGAACATTTGCTTAACCTTGTAAAATGGAATAAAACAATACTATTCATAAATATTAGTATAATATGCAAAATCGTAATTTTTGTGAGAAGATGCGAGTTTTTTCACTATTTTTTATCGTTTTTATGCATATCTTCTATTTACCTCATTTACACTGAATACAGTGTGATATTCAATTTTTCCTCTATATTTTTCATCAACCGTTTTCTTGCAAGAGACACATTTTTTTTAATTGCCTTTCCATTGCACTTTTAATTTCAACCTTTTTGCGTTTTAGTCTATTCATAAGTCCTTTAAACTCAGTATTTACCAGATTTTTCAAATTTCTTGCACTTAAGTGATTTGAACGCAATAGCATAAAAGCAAATGATGTGTTACGAAACACTTAGACACAATGATTTTAGTATAACTGACTCAGTTCCACCATGAAGCCAATAACACTGCATTTAAGGTCAAACAAATGTGCGACAATACCTCGGGA
>BMAV01015304.1:136525-147535 GCA_019973955.1 Trichonephila inaurata madagascariensis
CTATTGCTTACATGAACAATGAAAAAAAAGTTTAAAAACTGGAATTTTAAAAAAAAATTTAATTAGATTTTATTTAGTTTATTTTAAGTATTCAGAATAACTAAAGTAAATTTTGTTTGCCTTCATAGATTTTAAAATAAAGACAGATTTGTAGCTATACCTACAAAAATCAAGTAGAAAAAGTCTGCATTCACTGTTTTAGTAGAAGCTATAAAAAATATTTTAAAAAGATAATTAGCTATTTAATAGCTGGTTGGATAACCGGTCTTTCGAGAACCTCTTGAAGTCGTTTCGGCATTGAATTAACAAGTTTAGTTGTTTCTTCAGTGCTTATCTTCTCCCATTCATCCTTAAGAACACTCTTCAGCATATCCTTGCTAGATATATTGTGTTGACGAATCTTACGCTCCAGCAAATCCCATAAGTGTTCTACAGGATTCAGATCAGGTGACTGTGAGAGACATTATGCAATAGCCAAAGCTTCACAATCTCAGCGGTATGCTTAGGATCATGTCGTGTTGGAAGCGAAATGACGATCCAAGGCCGAGTTGGGTGGTACTTTCTTTTAAATTTTTTAGGACATCACAAGGTAATCATATTTGATCATAATTGATTCGATATACTTCAACTTGCCAAACCCATTGCTCGCCATGCACCCCCACACCATAACTACACCACCGCCGTGCTTAACCGTTGGTACTAAGTGCTCTTTTTAAAGAGCTGTACAAGGTTATCTGCATACCAATTTATGGCATTTTATGCCAAAGATGTAAAATTTGCTTCATTGGAGAATATCATAGTCCTTCAAAACTCCGAAAGCATATGTATATGCTCTTTTGCAAAAGTTATTCGTTGATCTTTGAAATATAAGGCTCTCTACGAGCCACTCAACTACAGTATCCGTCCTTTTTCAAGATTTTTCTTGCAGTATTTTCCAAAATATTTTTGTTAAACTTATCGTAAATGTCTGATGCTATTTGAGTTGCAGTCAAACACGGATTTTTTTTCACCATTGATGTCATACTTCGTTTTTCCCTGATTGTGAGTTTAGATGGACGACCTGAATGATGTTTCGATGTGTAAATTCCTGCAGTTTTAAAGTTATTAATAACATGTTAGATAGATGAGTACTGCCATCCAACGGATATGGTTATATCCCTTCGGTTTTTTCCATCTTTCCACATTTTTAATAATGATTTTAAGCTCACTAATACTAATTTCCTTCTTTTTATTTTCCATGGCATTGAATTGCTTCGTACCTCACAAAAATATAAAAGTTATTGCGTAACAACTTTCTTAAGCTATTTTACTTGATAACTGAATGTAAAAACTTTGTTAACATATAACGCCTGTTGATAAAAATTCCAGGAATCATAAATATTCAAATGGTGAACGCAGAGTTTTCTGCCGGCTGTTTGCGTACTTTGCTACAAAAAACCCGCTATCTTACATAGTTTTAATTTAAAACTAATTAATTCTTGCATACTCAACATTTAAATAATAGTAAACAAATTCATAAAATTTTGTTAGAAAAAAATTATATTTCTATTAAATTTTACCTTTGCTCTATAAGTTGTTATGGGTGAACGCAGACTTTTTCTAGCTAGTGTATATATTTGTATGTTTATTAAAATTCTATGATATATTGCGAAACAATATGCTTTGTTTTTATATGACTTTTTTTTCATCAAACCCCTGATTAAGAAACCCTTCAAAAGGTTTTTGTAGATCCTAAAGAAGTTCAATTTTAATATGTTATCATAAAACAATCAGTTTCGTAAAATTTGTATTCAAAAATTATTTGGAAACAGTACAGAATGCTTTTTTATTTGAATGACACAAAACTTATTCAGAAAATTTCTTATATTTCTTTCTAAGGGATACTGGTAACCATCATTCATTCACTTTAATATTAATATCCAAAAGATGTATTCAAAGATTAATTTTCCAGAAACTTGTTTTGTATCTGTGCTTTAGTTACATTTTTTTTTATCAAAACTGGCTGATGAAAAAAAGTATATAAGTATCTGTTTGCTATATAATTCCCCTGTAACTTAAAGTTTATGACAGTTATCCAGCCAAAGATATTATCCACTGATTTTAATAGCTGGTATTTCGCTTATTAGCTATGTATTATCCTTGTCAATTCCTGTTGGTATACGGGACGGATTATGCGCTTCAACTACTATAGCATGTGGACGGACATTGATTTATTAGATGGGATTACGTGGGACGATAAATAATTAAATGATATGTTGCTTCAATAGATCTATCTGAAATCCTTGATCCGAAATGAACCCTATTTATGTGACAACCTTGGAGGTCAAAAAGGATAATTTTGTTTTATAAACTGTACGGAAATGTTTTCAAACATTTTAATTACTTTGAGGAACATTTATATTATACTTTTTTTGAGATATCTTAGATCGATTTAAAAGTTGACTTTTTGTTTGGGAAGTGGACTGTTCTTCATAAGTGCATATTGGTTTTGTAACAGATAGTTGTGTTCATCCATTTTGTTCAAAACTACTCAATGCTAAATTTTGAATATAAGCTAACTTTAATATTTTTATCCGAGTCACCAAGAGCATAAAACATAAATTATTTTTATATTTCTTTATATTATTTTTCTGGTGCTTCCCAAAACAGTTGCAGATTTGTAAAACAATTAATTTTAACTTAAAAAGAAAGGCTTAAGCAAAAATAGTTGTCAAACTAAGTAAAGAACGTAACAGCAGCAAATGAAGACTAGGAAACTTTCCACGTAAATAAAATGTTTACTAGAAAGGTGCTGATGTTAGAAATAACAAGATGAAGAATAGCCAGATATCATCAAAAATGAAAGACTAACAGATTAAGTTAAACACTTTATTATATCCGTTTGCTAAAGATTTTGGTAATTTAAATTAATGTGGTGCCTTATTATTTTGGGAAATGTATTGTTTTGTGAAGTGTTTTATATTATGAAAAAATTTGTCTAGTCCTAAGGTATAGCAGTGAAATTCACTAAACAGGAAGAACTCAAATACTATAGACCAGGGATGGTGAACCAGTGGCACGCGTGCCATTGATGGCAGGCGACACAATATTTTGGCACTCCACCTATCAAAATGGTTTGAATTTTAGTTCAAAACAACAAAGATCACTATGAAGTATTACGATGAAACGCGCATTGCGGCCAGGAGCACACTCGTTTGTTGTTGTCTAACCTTAGTTACTTCGTGGACTACAATTGTTAATGATGCGAAGTTTGCTTACGCATAGCATAGTCAATTTTGTTGACACAACAGTATTTTAAAGCCTATTTTTGTTATATTTACAATTTTTAACCGTTATTTTTTTTAACATGGCTAGTTCATCAAAATAATAATAATAATAAGTGCAAGATAGTAAGTGTAACAGAGAATTTTACTCTTGGTAGACACAGATACATCGCATGATTAGTAAAGGCGACAAAGTGGTGTGTGTTGTAATTTCTGGAACAATTGTATGTTGTTCATAGTCTGTAAAAAGGATTCCCGACACATTTAATTCTTTGAAGAAGCTGGCTCATGCTATTTTAACCATGTTTTCATCAAACTATGCCTGCGAGTCATTATTTTCAGCGATGAATATCATTAAAGAATCGCTTAGAAATCGTTTGTTAAATGGCTCCAACTCAGCATACATTCTGCTAAAAGTAAAATCTTACAATCATAATATAAGTTATTTGTCATCTAATCTACAACACAGAAGTCACACTAATGTTACTTTAATTTGAATTACATGTATAACTAAAACATTTACTACTATAAAGTGCAAAACGTATTTTTTCGTTGTAAATAAAGAGTTTTGAGTTGTTAGGGTTTAGTTTTATTTTTTCCCAATAATCACAAATTAAAATTATTTGACGGCACGTCTATACCTCATTAAACATTTTTAAGATAAAATGGCACGTCGATCCATAAACGTTCGCCACCCCTGCTATAGATATTTCGCCATTCATTTTGGTTCTATGCTACATAGAATGCTACAAAGCCTTAAGCGGAATTCGTGCACAGGTTACACATGACCCTACAAAAACACCAAAATAACATTTTTCGTAGGAAATCGGTCAAAACTAATTTTAATTTAAAACAGTAAATTTATTTTTTAACAGGAATTAAACATTTCTCCAAATAAGCCATCTAAATGGCATAACGTAAGTCAATATATCAATTTTAAAATTAAAAATTGTTTTCACTTTGATTTCTGTAACCTGTTTGTTATGCAATTAAATTCATGAATACAAATATTTGTGGAAATGAGCATCAGAAGCACAATTAAAGAAAACGGTTTATTGAAAAGGTCAAAACAGTTACTTTCCTTAATGAATTGAGACTCTTGATGTATTATTAGTCTTGTTGCCTAATCAGTTCTTTGCGTTCCGTAATTTAATTTCTAAGAAATTGCATTTGTGGTAGAGGCATTTGGAATTTTTCAAACTACAGTTTCAATTTTCTTTTTTTACTCTAAATTGGAATTTGTTAATTACAAAGAGAAATTTATTCCACCTATAAACTAAAAACTATTATTAGGTTCTTTTAATTTACTACTTTTCGTAATGAACAACGGAATTTAAAATGTTTAATTGTGATAGAGTCTCATTTGATACATTTCTCTTATTTTTATGATAAAATAGAAATATTGCTGGACATTTCTGTAACAAAAACTTCTGTAGTTTTTTTATTCGTTAACGCTCTTTTTCTATCTGATTTCTTCCCCAAGTTCCTCAAAAGGAACTGAAAATAATTTTTAAATTAATCTAATACAAAAACATAATTTTCAATATTTTCCAGTACTTATATAGCACATACATAATAAATATATTTACAAATTTTAAATTTAGGTAATGAGACCTTATCAATGATTCGATGAATAACTGGAATTTTTTTCCATGAATGCAATGATTATTTGTAAAGGAGATTTCAGGAAAGGTGACTGAGGTTACGATGTCCATTGCACCTGTAGCTTCTCACCATCATAAACTTTTATCTCTTGTACCTTGCGTTAGTTTCAAACGTATTCCACCTTGAATCTTACAGATTGGAATATAGTGGCTTTCAGTGTAGAGTCTTACTTGAAACAGAGCCCAGATAAGTAGCAAAAACTTACTGAAGTCATCCAGAACTGCGTCGAGATACTTACCTGACTGTTTTATGTTACAAAATCCGAAAACCAGAAGTTGTGTTGCTAAGGTATCCGACTATGTTCGGAACCGTTATTTTTCAAAAGCGTATAAATGGATAATATTTATGATATTTAGTGTCACTCAGATTAGAAAATGTATATAAAATTGTTTTAAGAGGAGTATTACAGTAAAAAAATATTTAAGTACAAAATATTTTGCCAAACAATGAACATAGAATGACCCATTTTCAAATTATTCTCCTTTTGTGAAAAATGCTTCTATTATAAAAATATTTTGCCAGTATATAGCTCAGACGTCTGTACAGAGGCTCAACTAGAATTTTTGAAATATATAAATTAGAAGTGGGTTTATCCATTTTTCACGACAACCGAGGGGAGAAATGTTAAGAAAAAAACATCTATAATTAATTCAATTGGCTATAACTCTGAAAATAATGTGAATTTTCCAAAAATCATAGTTGAGCTTCTGTGCAGAGGTCTGAGCTATAAACAGGCAAAATATTATTATAATAGAAGCATTTTCACAAAAGGAGAACATTTTGAATAAAGGTTATTCTAAGTTCATTTTTTGCCTAAATATTGTATTTAAATAATTTTTTTGTCACAATGTCCTTAAAACAATTTTATGCATGTATTCTAATCTAAGTGACACTAAATATCATGAAAATGATCCATTTATGCACTTTTTTAAAATCACAGTTCCGAACGTAATCGAATACCTTAATTGTAATTTCATTTGATATCTGGAATCTGTCGGTTGTCCTCCGATACACCCTTATTGTACTTTGTCATGTTATTTAGATCCTTCATAAGTACAACCATGTACGGTTGTCATCTTTTCACGTAGCCCTGAGGTTACGTTTCAGTAGGATAAATTTTGGTTTCACACGGCCTATTTATCTACTGATCGAACACTTGGTCACCTTATTCACGAGATTTCTACAAAATGCACTAGGTCACTTTAAGTCATGGACCAACCGAGTTCAAGTTCAAATCTCCGTAGGGGGCCCTTGTCTTGTTATTGATTCGGCCTAAATAAGATCATGATGCGAATAATTATGAACGCCAAATATTAAGAATTATTATCCGAAAAAAAGTGAATTTCAATCTAAATACCAACTGGTCACAGTGGCAAAATTGTATGATTACATCCTGTGCGTCATCCATGTCTAGGCCTAGGCCTGTCACCATTCATCGTCATTGCTTATTTAGTCGAAAGGTGTTAGTCGGGGGAATAGGTTCGTAAGATTCCCGCACATTTGGCAATTTATGCTATATTTTGTGTACGTAATAGGGTCGAAAATGAGGCCTACTTTTGCGTAGAAAACCAGGGTCTCAAGAAATCTTAAGACTTCACTGCTCATGCAGTCCGTTTGGGCTATGCCTTGCAAGCTTCCACCAGTGTCCCTGGATTGCACTAAATTGCTCGTGAATTGGAACACATCTAGGAAGCACTCTTACAAGAAAACATCCACTAACTCTACGAGGCCAGTCACATAGCAGCTTCTATCATTACCACAAGTGGAGTAAGACATAATTAATTTTTTTACACTTGTAGCTGTAGCTCTTAGATTGTAAATTCAATTCTCATAATACCATTTGGGCTTTCGCGTTTGTGCATGTTCATCTTATCTGTTAATTTTTGCCTTATTCGGATGTATTTTTAAAGCATTTATGATTTTATTCAGGTCTTTTTTTAGTAATAATATTTCAACTGATATCTCAAAATAGTTTGATTTCTCATCATGCTTCTTTTAAATACATCAAAACTGAATCCGTTAGTATAAATAAGATTCAAGTTAAATCATTTTTTTACCTGTGTTTTTTATTTAAAATATAGAATATTTAAACATATAAGAAACATTCTTAAACAATACTATTAAAATGTACTTCACATCAATTTTAGAAAGATCATAGCATCTTTATTCTACAATTATAGAATAAAAGAGAAAATATATATATACATATATATATAAATATTGTTTACATTTTTTTTCTTTTAAAATAAATTACCAAGCTTTTTACATGCAAGTGTAGACTACTCCTGAGAGCCGTTCAATTGATATTAATAAATAAACTTTTCAAATAATCAGATGAAACAAGCATGTGGAAGCCGGAGACACCAGAATAGAGTTCTTTGCGTCCACCATCGCATATGAATGCAGCAATTTCTTCTTTTATGGAATAGAAACAAAAATCTTCATAAATCGGGAAGTAAGGAATACTCTCCGATGTCCAATAAACCAGACCGGGCCCCGACAAGAAAATCATCTGTATCATATCTATCTTGTTCTTATAAACGTATTCCTTCTTGATTGTTTCCTATCTTCCTTTCAACGCCAATAAAAGTTGAGAGTGCACTTCATTTGCCGTGTTTCCTGGAGAATGTTTTTACAGGAACCGAATAGAGGATTTCTTTGGAAGTATAAGAATTTGGCTTCTTCAGATTGCAGAAAAAGGGATGTAGTATTTTCTTATGAATACAATTTATATAGAACTGACTTTTTTCTTAGAAAGAGCCTTGAAGAAGGGTTGTTTTTGGTTGAGACTGGATTAGTAAGAGAAAAATAAACTAGATAAAAGATTCTGTTGTCCAAGATTGTATTCGACATGATAAAATGATTTTCAAGAAAATTTTAAATAGATTAAGGAAAAGATTTGATTATATTTTATATGTAGAATATTTTATTCAAACCAGCGAGAAATATATTAAGCACTCAATATAAATAAGCGTATTATTTGACTACATTCCTGTTCAGTGAGTGAATATTAACGTCGCACTGTTCAGGTACACGATGGCTTTTGGCGACGGACCACGTAATTTTGAATCATGGTCAAATGACGTGGACGACACCTGAGCTGGCAACCCCCAACACCATACCAACGGGAGGACGTTTCAGCTCTCGACAGATTTAGCATGCATCGCTGCCCTATACGGCGGGTCCTTAGCGGTACTGGGCTCGAACTCGTAACAAAGCCAGTCACGATCCGATATCCATACCACTCGGCTACCGCGGCCACAACATACCTGTTCAGACAATCAAACGAAAGCGATAGTTCAATATACTCAACTTATACTCAAGATATTTTCGGATGAACTTTTGAAAAAGAAAACAACTATTGTTGGAGCAATAAGAGAAATTAAAAAAAAGAAATTCCAATTTTTCTGAATTTAAAGAATAGAGAATTTTACTCCTATATGTTTAGTTTTAAAAAGATACAACATTTGTGCTTCATGTATACACTCAAGATAAATTGGAGTTGCCTTCTACTTTCAATAATACATAGTGGTGATACAATGGATTCATCTTCAGTACCATTCCCATTGGTTTTGGTTGAAATCTGAAATAATATTTTCCATAATTTAACTGAAGGAGTAATTACTGTCGTTGATAAAATAACAACACCATATTCAATAGCTATAAAGTAATCGTTAGCCTATAAAAAAAATTTTTGTGTGTTGTTGAACGTTGTGATGATAAATGCGCAAATTATTTCGTTCAGCACTCAAAAACCACCTACTAAACATCGAACCAGACACTGATTCCTTAAGTGTTTTGGATTTCCACGTACAGAAGAAAGAATGTAGAAACCAACAAGCAGTTCTTCTAGAAAATATTTTTAAAAAAATTAAGATCCATTGAAAACATATCACTTACTCTCAACGAAGACTAAAGGAGTGTATTAACAATGTACTGAATGTTCTAATGAAAAGAACACAGAAAAAAACTAAATTTACGGATGAAAAGAGTAATAAAAACATATTTTATTTTCTACAAGAAATTTTAAAGTAAAAACAGAATGTAAACACTCTTGGGTTTGAGATACCCTGCGCGTGAACATCCGTGGGTCTTTTCACGCGTGTAATGCCGGGTTTAATTTTGAAGAAAATATAAAAGTGAAAATTGGTGAAAAGCAGTAATAAAAAGAATAAAGGTGTGAAAGACTCTTTAAAAAAGTTGAGATCTACTACTCCAGCTCAGAACATGATGTTTTCTTCAGAATGACATCAGATAAAACGAATAAGAAGGATACTGATACAAAAATTCTTTGATTTATGGAAGTACCACAGTTGCAACTAAAGAATAATTGATTTGTTTAAGTATGTCGTGTCCCGCCGATGGCTACATATAAACTGCACGAAGCTAAAAAAAAATAAAATAACTTTTGTGAGAAATTCGGGAAGAGGAAAAAAGGATTAAAAACTAACAATGTTATTTTTAAAAAAAATTATTTTCTATTTTTATTTAAAGCAGATATATATAAGCATGAACATAAATGCATTTTTTGCTCTTACGATGCTTTGTGAGATTTATTTTACAAAGCTTTAACAAAAATCAATATATATTAATTATTTTTATTGGCTGACTAATGATACCCGACAGATCTCACCCAAGATGTAGCAATATCCCTTTTTATAATTTTTTTTTTGCTCTGAGTGCACCATTTCTTAAAGATTTTTTTTTAAATTACGAAAGGTCTTTGGCGTTAGACTGTCATAGCTATATTTTTTTTGTTTTTGTTTTTGCTTTTAACATGCCAGTAGATTTGTCATAATAAATTACATTTACAAAATCTTTGTAAAGGAAAATTTAATCTTATTGAAACGATTCATTTTTATTTATGAAATATAAACATCTAAAACCACTCAGCAGTTTTATATCTCCAAATATTTAAAATAAATCATAAAACTTAGCATGCTTCAAAACGATCCATAAGATACAGTATTATTTTGAATTCAAATCTAGAAATATATTTTGATTTTAGGTAGCTAGATTTGTATAAACGAGAAATGTGTAATCTAAGGAGTAATTGCTATTTAATAAGTTGTAAATAAATTCAATTAGATAGTTTTTCAAGTACCTTAATTCAGTGTTTCTCAAACTGTGGGGCGCGACCCCCTGGGGGGGCGTGATAACCCTTCAAGGGGGGCGCGAGCATATCGAAAATAAAAGGTTAAAAAAATTAATTTACTGGAATGAAAAAAAAAACAAAATACTTTCTGATATAATAAAAAAATTCAGATTTACATTGATATGATTTATATATATCATCTGGTGAAAAAAGGTCATCAAAAATAAAAGATTCTACTTTGAATGCTCATTAGCTATCTTTGATCCTATAACCAAATAAAAAAATATTTTGATTGCTTTGCTGTAATCCTACGATGAGAGATTTTTTTATTACGTTTCTTTTAACTTAAAATATTACTTTTGCTGGCTTTCGAACTTACTGGTATGGATACCTGCATCCCTTTTTTTTTAGGGAAGTTGTAAATTATATAATTCTGTTGCGCTTTTTTTTTACAATGTGAAAGAATTTTTTGATACATGGATAAGCATATTGAGCACTTTGAAGTATTACTTGGCCAAGATTTATTTTTATGAGTATATTGAAACATATAATGCAAAAATCGTTTATTCTGGGAAAACTGTTTATTTGCTACCAATGACCTTGACAGAGAATCCTTTAATATGACAGTCTTAATGGGAGCTAAAATGAATTGATAACATATCTCCTTTTCTGGGAGTGGCAAACGTTTTTTTTAGAATCTTAAGGTACTTGTTTAGACCGAGTTCCCGGCACGACCACAATTTTTAAAAAATATTTTCTTGAACATGCTGCATTTTCCCCTATGAATAACTTAGTGGTTTTAATTGTGATGTTGTACGACTGATTATGGTTTATAAATGTAAATGAGCAGAATCTAAAAAAAGAATTGGGCATCTGTGATCTCTCTGAAAGGAAGTTGAAGCTGCTCAAACATTTAAACACTTGCTGAAATAATGCATATTAATCATGTTAGCGAAAGTAAATTTGAGAAAAGCAATAAACATGAAA